>CM075806.1:62573234-62976569 GCA_037975025.1 Excoecaria agallocha | reverse complement strand
CGAGTATTCACATTTAAAAAATAATGATTTTAAATAAACTTGGTAATCGGGTTGGACGGATTTCGGTTTAGATCAATTCTTTTCAGTTTCAGATTTTTCAAATCGGATCGCAATTAGGACTAAAAAACAGACCAAAAACTGGATCAGATCAAAAAAAAATTTAATATATTTAGTTCAGTTTTAAATTAAAAATCCGGCTATATCGATTCGATTTTTAATATCTAAAAATACCGTTAAAATTGAATCAACTGAAATGTTAGTGAAATTACATCATTTTGATGCCAAATCTAAAAGGCATGCATACCGGTGACAGGGGTAAAGTGAGATGAAGAGGAAGGTTGATGAAGGGACGAGTATTAGGAAAATATATATATATATATAACTAAAAGAATATCATTTTGAACTGAGATTAATTTCCATTTGAAAATTTTTCTTTATTTTTTACTCAAATTTTAAATAAAATATTAATAAAATGATACAGTATTAATATAATGTAATTTATATATATTTAACCATAATATATATATATATATATATATATAATTTATAAATAAATATGATATAAAATAAATTTAATTGAAAAAAAATTAGGAGCTGGGGTCGAATTTTTGGTGTTTTTGGATTTAGAGTTCGATCACTATTTTCCAATCGGATTTTCGAATTAGATTAAAAATTGTCATATCTAATTTGAAATATATATAAAAAAAAATCAGAAAGTTTTATATTAAAATCATAGGATAACCAACTAATTAATGTGGCGGTGAAGGCCTATTTGAGAAGAAGAAAAAAAAGAACGAGTCTGACGGTGAAGGCCGATTTTAGATCGCGACTCAGGGTCATCAGAGAGGGAGAGAATAACGGGGAGGGTTTCTTTTTTGTTTAATTGAATAACTAAAGTGATATTTTTGAAATAAAGAACTGAAAAGGTGGTATTTAAATATTTATGAAAGATGAGAAAGTGGTGTGTGTGTGTGGGTATATGTATGTGAGTATGTTTTGTTGGATTAACTAAACGTAATAATAATAGTAATAAAGAAGGAACTGAAAACCTCTCCACAGCAGCACCGGGGTTGTTCTTAAAGAATTGTTCGAGAATGACGAACCAGTTTGGTGTCCTCTCTCCAATAAACCTACAAATGAAGGACACCAGAAACAAGGAAATTAATTAACAAAATCAACCCTCAAATTTCAATTTCGTGTAGGTCAAAATACCCACCAGGGGTGGAGATCAAAGCAGGGAATCACAGAAGGATACTGGTCGCTCATCTTTTTAACAACATGCCAATCTTTCTGCAATTAGAACATTGAAAAAGTTCTGAAATGATGAGACAAGAGGGAGAAAAAACGCAGAAATTAAGAAGATGAGTAGCTATATCTTTACCTCGCTAATTCCATTGACTGCGAAATAAACTACGCCAATCTGAAGAGCAATGGCCATGAGCTGAGGCGCCTGGTTGAGGATTCTTGGGTCTTGAAGATGACAGTGTGAATCAATAAGTTCCATCGCCTTCAACATCAACTCTATGGATTCGCCTCTGTTTTGCCGTCTTGGAAGCTATATCACTCGCCTAAGGTCAACGGGGCAGGATTTAGAAATGTTAACAATTTTTTAAATAAATAAATAAATAAATAAATAAATATATATATATATATATATATATATATATATATATATATATATATATATATATATATATATATATATATATATATATATATATATATATCATTTTTGGGATCAATATTAATATCTTTTGAGAAAGTATAAAATTTAGACATGGTAAAATTGATCTAAATCCATAGATCGATTCAAATTCATTCAAAAAAATGAATCCAAACCCAACCCAATATAAATGAATACGAATTGGGTCAATCTAAAACAGATCGATTTTATTTTTCAACCAAACCCAATATTCATTGGATCAATCCAAAATTGACCCATTACATTTTTCAATTCATTAGATCATTACCCAATGGGTTTGTCTAATTTTTTTTTTTTTTTTGCATTTTATATATATAGCCCCTTGTGAAGTGAATCATCAGCCATCTGAACTGCGCAACATCTGAGCCCATTATGATTCCAAGTCAGTAACAAAAAATCACTTGACCGATATTAAACAGAAATAACTTATTTGTACAGAAGAAGCAACTTTTGTTGTTTATGATGGCTAACAATTTCAGTTATTAAGGATTGTGCTTGCTGAAGTCAGCAGTAGCTTGTGTTGCACGCGTCAAAACATCGGAAACCCAGAGCATTTCCTTTGCAAAGTAGCTACTATTAGCTACAGCATTAGCAGCTGCTAGAGCTGCTTTACCTGTGTAAGAAGTTGCAACTATAGCTGCTGTGCCGGTGACTAATACAGCTGATGCCGTGATATATATATATATATATATATATATATATATATATATATATATATATATATAAAGAAGACTTGTTTGCAAATAAATAATGTCTCGTATACATAATCATTCTTTTGTACTAACGTTGCATAACTTGAATCCATGAATCGACTCAAATTAATCCAACTCATTTGGATATTAATCCATTTATGACCCATATTTTTTGATCCATTTATGATCCAACCCGTTAGTGACCCATCCATTAATGATCCAATCCAAACCTGTTCAATCCGTCCATTTGCTACCTCAAATAAAATTGTATAGATAAAAATATAATATCAACAATTTAGAAAGAATTAATAGTAATTTTTCTTCTTTAATGAAGTAAGTGAGAATAAGTAAAAGAAATTTATTTTAATATACCTTTCATTGTTTGATTTTTTTCATAAAAATACAAGCAAAGTTAGGTTTTTTTTTTAATTAAAGATAATAAATGTATTTATAAAATTCATTATTTTTTATTTTCTTGTTCTTATTGTAAACAACTGTCTCCTCACATCACTTTCTTATTTTTAACATTACTAAAATCCAATTGGTAAAAAATCGGTAAAATTGAAAATTCGTGATCCAAATCCATCTGACCAAATTCAATCAGTTTATTTATTTTTTTGTTTAAATGCTATTATTTAATATAATTTTATAAAAACTATCATATAAAAAATAAAAAAACAACGCATTCATCAAATATCTATCTAAATAAATATAAATCACAAATATTCTAAAAATAAATCACAAAATATCCTAAACATTCATTAAATATATAAATGCATGCATGAATAAAGTTCGAAGTATAGCAACAAAATTACCTTCATCCCTCATCATCAACTACAGAAAAGGATGTTGACTTAATATTTCACAAAGAACTTTACCCAAAAATTCCCAATAAAAACTTAATCTAAACAAAACAAAATGATAAAGGCTAAAATGTCTTTATCTTGTAAAAAGTAGAGCTAGCAGTTGAAGGACCGGTCGGAAAGATGGACCTGCAAGAAGAAGTGTCCGGTCGGACCCAGGAGTTAGCACTCCAAAGCTTAAGTTAGTAGCTTTTAGAGAAATAATGCTTAGAGAGAGAGAATCTCAGATGTTCAATACCTGGAGCCATTGTATTTTAGGCTATTTATAGGAGTTCCTTGGAGGGGTACTCAAGTACCTTGGGGAGTGGTAACTAGCAATTGGAGCAGGTGAGCGGCGATATAACAGGGAGCAGGTGAAGAGTATGGACGTTGGCTTATGTCAGTGGGCTGACAGGACGTACTGTCCCATTAATCCGATCGGACATCATGCCTTGCTATGCTATTTTCCAGCTCACGCTTTGCCTTTCTGGTATTGGATTTGAGCCCTGCCAAGCGTTGGTTGGATGTATACATAAGGGATAGATCATCGTCGGCGGGTAAGGTGGATGGTCTATTTGGGCTTGGGCTTGGGTTAATGGGCTTGAATTAATTAACCAAAGCCCATTAACTATCCAATAAGCAATCTTAATTAATTTCTCTCACTTTTCAATTTCAATCGCTCCAAAATTGCTTCCATCATCTTTATCACATCAAAAATAGGTTGTACACAAAATTTTAGCCCAATCGGAGTCCATTTTTGGTCCGGTTTAATTAAATTGGTCCGATTCAAAGATACCGATTTTACAAAAAAATTTACTTTTTGTAACCAAAATAATCTACAAATTATTTTCGGCATATCTATAATTTTTAAACTTAATTTGATATTTTTAAAGCCCTGATCAAATCTAAGGTTGACCGATTACTATTTAAATCGAAATCATTATTTTTTTCCTACTTATTGAGTTCAAATCTTTCCAAAAATACTTTTAAAATTCTCAAAATATATTCATTAGGCTTCCTGAATATTTTTGAATGAATTAGAGACTATTTTTTGATATGGACCACTTTTATCAGTCCGATAGCCTGATTTTTTGCATCACTAAAAAAGTAAATTTTCTTTACCATATGATTCTACATCTCATTTAATGTAGATCTGAAAAATATGATATTTTTTTAGAGATCATTAGCTATTTTTTTTAAGTCTCAGACAAACTTTCAGTTAATCTAAGCACCTTTTTAACTAAAAACCGTAACTTTTTCCTTATTTTTGACTTTTAGAGGCATATTTGACCTCAAATTCACTTCAAAATTTAACCCCAAACTACCCGTGATTCATATTGTTTGATGATCCAATAAAACATTTTTCACCTCCGAGTGTACTTTTCAACCCGAAAGATACTATTTACTGTCGGAAAATACTGTTCACGGCTAATCCGGTGTTCAAGCCATTACAGCAAGGCTAAGCCCCGGCCTTGCCTTCCTGCCTTGGGCAAGGCTTTTGGGTAAGGCAACTACCAGATTTTGATATCCATCAGCTCTTTGCACCAAAATTGCTCTAAAAATTAAGTGCTCTTCCAAATCAGTTCCAATCAGCCTTAGAAATATAACTTCCTCAAAATTTGCTCCAACAGTAAGTAAAATCAATAAACAAGTGAAATGTCCCTAAAATTAGATGAAAATAATGCAAGATAATAAGCATAAATTAGTTGAAAGCATGCAATTTTGGTGACTTAAAATCTATAAGGCATACAGAACGAAGCGATATCCATTAAAAGCGGTTGACAATTTGCACCCCATGAAGCAACCCCGCCTAAAAGCGAAGAAAAAATTCAAACAAATACTTTTGACTGAATAAAGCCCGGCTACATGACTAAAACATATTGTCAATACTACAAAATAGATTAAAGGCCCACACAATTTTCAGCAAAATAATGACACATAAATAGGGAAGGAAAAACATAGAAGTTTGCTGACAAAAGGCAAGTAGATTGAAATAGCGATTGCACTAAGCGGGAAAATGGATAACCCTCTTTGGTAAGACCAATCGTCTTGAAGAGCACTAAAAAAGAAAGTTGTGGGATGGATTAAAGAACTAATTGGTTCAACCGACCTTGAAAATTCGCCCGATCAGAAAGCTCTCAACAGGGCCTAACTTTTAATTAACATCTCGCTACAAGGAACACCTTCCAAAAAGGAAGAAAAAAAAGACAATAAGATGCAAAAAGATGATCGACGGAACAATAAAATCAGATCTCGAAAACACCAATAAACGACATTAAATCAGGTCCCAACAGAATTATGAAAAGACAAAAAAGGAGAATGGGTGCCTTAGAGCCAGCTAGGAAAGGCAATACACCTGTAAAAATGGCCTTATAAAGGCCAGATTAGGACACAATAAAACAAAGATGGTGCTAGTCCCGCGCCATTTGAAAGCCACAGCAAAGGCAGCTCCATTTCTTTAAAAATGGGCTTCAATAATCAGTAAAAATGCCTAAAACGTTTGGCTTACCTCCTAAGGAGCTTCGCAATATCAAGATATACGCCATGCAAAATTGATGAACTCCGAAGGAAAAACTTTGCCTGACTGGTCCACTGAAGAATATAATCAGGATGCAAAGGGTTATTGCAATAGACTAGTTCGTAAAGAAAAAGGCGGAAGGACACTCAAACTTGTTTAAGAAGAAGGGAGGACCAATAGTGAGAAAATTGAACCAACATGAGTTGAATGCTCATGTAACACCCTACTCTTTTCCAAATATCCATACATTATATATAGCGATACTAGACAGATGTACATATATGTCTATGAATCCAAAATCATTTACTCAAACAATAATAACTCTAATTAAAAAATATCAGGCATTAAATATAAAATTGTGCTACCTCAATTTATGCGATCACAATATCTTTATATACATGCCATTCGGAATTCCTTCTTCACATCCCGAAATCTTCTATTCCTGCGTGCAGTCAACAACCCCACGCTAAGCAACATTGTCGCTTAGTGGTGGATACAACTACTCAAAATTTCATTCGATTAAATTTTTATTGTCAATTTTTTTTATTATTTTTATTATATTAAGAAAGTCTATTCATTTGACTAACTTTATCTCTGCAATTTCCATTATTATTATTTGATCCTTGCCTACCTCTTTGTTTAGATTGTCCTTCTCTTGTTACTTTATTTAGAATTTCTATTTTAGTTCACTATAATTTATACAGTAAATTTTTACTAGTCAAAGTTCATTAGTTAGAACATTTCATTTCTGTTTTCTTTCTAATCTCCTTTTTTTCATTCGCTAATTCATACATTGTCATACCTCATTTTTTTTCTATTAGTTTCTCTTTTCCTCTTATATTTTCAATTAGGTACTTATTTTTGTTTGACTTACAATATAAATTTTTCTGTCTAACTAAATCAATATTTCGTTAATTATTTACTCAAAACTGCTAATTTAACTTTCGTTTCTCCTTGAATACTTCTCGCTATGAACCTATTATTTTCTTTCAATTTAATCCTTAATTTTTACTCTTAGCTCCATTTTACAAATTCATATTTTACTATTATTTTTGTTCTTCCTTTGACCATATTATGATTTCATTCAAATTCTCTCTTTACCTTTTTTTCTTGCCTAAGCTTAATTCTCTCTTTTGATATCAGTTTACAGTTTAATAATCAGGTCTTCAATTCTATTTATTTCCGTTTTGGGTCATTTGACCTTTTTTGCTTTTCTTTATCTTTATTATATATTTTTCTTGTTTGATTACATTTCTTTCCTCATTAAATAGAGAATTACAAATCAAATTCTTGTAATCTCCTTCCATTATATAAATCCATGGTTTATTCTTAATATATTTATAATTTACTTTAGATCTCTTTATCATTTATTATTTCTAATAACTTTCTCAATTTTTCCGAAATTGACTTTTCCTTAACTTGCCAAATTTTGATCACAACTTCAACTAGTTTAACTTCCTTTATCCTTTAATTTAAATTAAGTGCATAAATTGTAATTTAGATCCTAAAATTTCTCTCATGATGACAAATTACATTTTGATTCTTTGAATTTCCCAAATATGGTAAACTTACAATTTAGTCCCTAAATTTTTGACTAATTACATTTTTGTCCCTCTTTGTCTTATTCAGCCAATTTAAGTTTCTTATTACTTTTTTTTGGTCCAACTAACCAATTTACTCTTATTTTATCATGTAATTACAGTTTTGCTCTTACTCATCCCATTGATCTTATTTTTCACATTATTTATTATTTATTTATATTTATGGCATCCAAATTATCATAATTATTCTTTTATCTCAGTTTCATACTAGATTACCATTTTTCCCCTAGTAAAATCCAGTGAAATTGCAACGAGCTGGATAAACAGGATATAATCGGGGGATTCAGTTCTTGAAACCATCCAATCCCTTTTAACAATTTTTCTTATTCCACATACGCAATTTTTCTATTAACTATATATATTTCTATACACACACACACACATATATATATGCAGTTGTGGATTCAGCTCTTGGAGTCATTCAACTCATAACTCAATTAAATTACATACACCGGATTCATCTCTCAGAGCCATCCAATCCGATGTTACATATCAAGGCGCCGCATTATAATTTTCCCTAATTGGCATGCCAACCTTATCTGATTACCCCAATTCTTATTTAATTTTACTAAGGGCAAACATAATATTATCATTAAATACATTAAATAGTATCATCTACATGTATTAGCATTATATATATATATATATATATATATATATATATATATATATATATATATATATATATATATATATATATATATATCCAGGATACCGATCATTTTCCTTATCTTTAATAACTTCATTTCATCATTATTCCTTTGTTGTTCCATCAACATCATCATTTACTATAGTAGGCACCGTAGTGCTCTACTCTACTACTTTTCAACTCAATTTATGAATTATTCATCTTATATTAATTCACAACATTAATTTATATCAATTTATTTCTCTTTTGTTTACTTGTATATATAGTCACACCATGTTACATTACTATATATATATATATATATATATATGATGCACTTTATGTTAATAAATTATTTAATTCTAATTATTCTAATTATACTCCTCTAAATTATTATAGCATATTTTATACTCAAAGTACTATTTAATATTAATTATTCACTTCATATACCATTATATACAATTCAACTAACATATAATTTTTAACACTCATAAATCTCTTCATACTTTGTTTTATGCTATTTATGTTTCTAATATCAATGTATGTTAATATATATATCAATTAACACTTAATTTATTTTAATGTCTTTTTGTTATCTTCATGAATATCATTATGTTTTATTTATAATTTCATACCCATATATTATCTTTAATTTAATTCCATCATAACACATATATTTATCACTAGGATGTTATATTTGCACTTAATTCATAATAAATCACCATATTTCATTTAAGACTTTCATGGGCATCATTAGGCATCAATTAGCTTCCCAACTAATTACTTAATTTCTTCTTCTATTCTCATCTATTTCACGGTATTTCACAATTTTCTATTATTAACTCAAATTATTTCTCATTAATTTCTAAATTCATATACTTACATAATATAAAATTTACCATAAAATTCAAAATTAAATGAAATTAAGGGTAGTTTGTATCCACATACCCATTAGCGTCGATCTTCGCATTTTTCTGCATTTTGTCATACTTAAGCTCGCTGGACCGGTCGCCGGAGCTTCGTCGGAGAGTCGCTGAAAAATGCACCGAAGCTATCCACTTGAAGATCCAGGCCCGGAGATTCCACGGTGGGTGGTCACGCGTCCAACAGCCATCGGAGTTGACCGGAATCTAACAAAAACCATCGGTCAATCCTTCTCTCCGATCTATCTTCTACCAGCGAGAGAGGAGGAGTGAAGGATGTCGGAGAAGCGTTTAGATCTCGGGATTCCACCGGTGTCGTCAGCTCCCTCAATCGCCATCAGGATCATCGAAAAATAAGAGAGAAAGAAGAAGAAAAAGAGCCACGATGGTGGGAAAGAAATCGAAAGGAAACAGCACCACCGGAGGAGGAGGACGCTTGCGGGGATGATCAGAGGTGGTGTGGCAGCGATGCGGCAGTCCGAACCTCACCGGCATCATGAGCAGCGGTGGCCAGCACCACCTTCCCTTCCTTTTTCGTGGTCTGCTCCATGATTTCATCTTTCTCTCTTTTTTTGTTAACTTCTTTCTTTTTTTTTTTTAATTTAAACCACACCTACCCCCTTCCTTTTTAAAACCCACCTTTTTAAAATCCTGATTCTTCTTTTCCATTTGTTTTCTTTTATTTTTAACCACACATTCCTTTTATTATTATTATTATTATTATTATTATTATTATTATTATTATTATTATTGGGACGTTACAACTCAAAGCTCTCAAAGCATTAAAAGCATGTTTTAGGCAAAGTAGGAAAAAAACCCAAAAGCAAACCTCAAAGATAAAAATCCTTTAAGGAAGTAACTAAGCAAAAACACCTACAAAGGGGAAAGGAGAGCACTTATACGAAAGGACAGATCAATGTATGGTCGAACGAGGATGTAAACAACCTCATCCAAATGAGATCCACACTGACGATGACTGAAAGCCAAAAAAGGAAGAATAATAAAAGTCAAGTTAAGCAAAGATTTAACAAAAGTAAAGGAGCCCGACACCATAAATAGAAAGCCAATACCCTTTTAAAGGGGAAAAACGACATCAGGAATGCCTACTAGATTGAGGATGAGCCTAATCGACATACAAAAAATAACAGACCAGTTTATAAAAGGGCAACCCCATCTTTACAAAGGACTAAGGCAAAAAGCAATAAAAATAAGACTGACAAAAGTTCAAAGGCAAATCTTGGGCCAAGAACTACTTACACTCAGATACCACACAAGGCATAGTGAAATTAAAGTCTTACCTTTAAAATGCCCCAGCCTTACTCAAACTAGTTGGCTACCTGCGATCAACTCCATTTCTTTAAAAAAAGCTTAAATGAATGAGAACCGAGGATAACAACAACTTAAAGAAGTGACCAAAGGATAGATTTTTCCACAGAGATCACGTTTGGACCAAAGGCAAACGTAACAAAGGAATCGAGAATGGATAACCCATTGACTAACCGAGAGCTAACAAGGGTCCCACGGCATCAAAGACATAAAATTCAACCAGACAAGGGTAAAGGAAAAGCCAAACTTAATCAAACCTCATCAAAAAGCTCAGGCAAATAAAGGTAAACTTTACCCTTTTCAATTAACAATTCACACTAATGCATTTCTTTCGAGGAAAAGCAAACACCACCACAAGGGAATAGGAACACAAAACAAAAAGTACAAAAAGGCAACTACGTTAATAAACAAACCATCTTCGAGAAAAATAGCTCGCCACGTGAAATAGAAACATAAAGCTGGAAGGGCAGGAGATGATCATGGTCTAGAAGCGTAAAGAAAATGTCCAAGGAAGAAAAAGAAAGAAAGGAATGTCCGGAATGATGACTTTCCAAAACAACAGGTAAAATTTCCAGTTGTATAGACGTATACTGCCCCTTTTCTTTTTTGTAGGAACATCTAGCAATAAAAACAAACAATGCAGGACGTACAAACCCATAAGACATCAAAGAAGCGCGAAAGCGTAAAAAGCAAATGAGACGAGATAAACAAAAACCAACTTGGCGGAGTTTTACCAAAGCTTGAAAAAGCTAAAGCAAACTCAATCTGCAAAGTCGGAAGAGCGCAAAGTTCAAAAGAAGCTCGTAAATCCAAAAGCTAGAAAAGTTGCCCTCGGAAGGGCACCGAATGGGACTGAAGTGAGCCCTAAGATACAACGATAAATGGCTAAAAGATTTTTTAGCCCTCAAAATGGCATACTCATATGCCAAGAATCCAAACGGACAAGTAAAAAACAAAACATCCACCTAGATAGCCATTTTGCTAAAGAATGCATATTAAAAAAAAAAAGAGAGAAAGAGAAAAAGGAAAAGAGGAATAAGCCTCCTAACAGGTCAATCTGTCAATCGGAGCATTGGTTGGGGGAGGGGGAGGGGGAGGATAAATGATAATACTCAATATTTCATAAGCAAATGGGCCAATAAGAAGTAAAGCCCAACCGACTAAAAAGCCCAAACCAACAGAGGCCTAGTGCCCTGCCACCTCGCCCACACTGCCAGAGGCGTGTCAAAATTCTATCTAATGGGACAAGTCCGATTGATTTAGACAACCTTATATTATTAGAAACCTCTGACACACGCTATTGTCGTTTGTCAAAAATTACATCACCCCTACCTATTCTGACACAGGAATAGGCATTTCAAATAAATTTTTCACTCCTATAAATATCAGGTTCATTTCTAAAATACATATATAAAAAAAAGTTCAATGCAATACATTTTCTCTCTAAAAAGTCTGAAACTTATTTAATTATCAGAGAGTTCAAGTCTGGTCCGATCGAACTAGTTTTCTTTTTGCAGGATTCTCATTTTGACGAGCCCGATGCTCTCACCTCCCCGCTACGCACAAACCTAAATGGTACCTTTCCATTTCTCACAAACACAACTTTTCTCTTTCTAAAAATACATAGATTATCAATTATATAAAAAGTTAATTAAAATTTATTACTTATATTAATATAATTCATTAAATGTGTCAAAATTTTGTGCTAAAAAATATATTTAAATTTTTGTTAAAATTTATAAATTAATTGGATATTTAAATAAATTTGAATAGTAATTACGTAATTATAATTGGGTATGAGTAGCATAAGAAATTTTATAAGCGAATTTCAAATAGATTCATGTGTACTTTATACATAATTAAGTTCAGATTCAAATTTTTATTTTATTTGTTGGATACTCTTCCATTCTCCTCCATCTTAAGGCGGTGCGGATTGTGGCGAGAGTTTTTCCAAATGTGTAATTGACTTAACATGTTGAGTAAATTAGGCTTAATTTTAAAATACATTTACAATTATATGTAAAAATTTCTAAACATTCAAAACGGGCTATGAAAATATATTGGGATTTTTACAAAAATATATAGAAAAAAAATAAAAATAACAAAAAATACAATGCATCTATAATTTTTTCACTAATACAATTTTTTAAATTTTCAATAATAAAAATATAATTTATATTTTCAAAAAATACAATTTTTCAATTCTTAATACATTTCTTTGGCCTCCGTCTTCGCCTCTCTCCCATCTCCTCACTTGAGTTTCTCATGTGCCGCAAATTTGAAATTGAAAAAATTGACATATGGTTTTGTCAAATTTGTCAGTTTCATCAAATCCTTAACTTGGATTTCTTATTTCTCTTCTTTTAAGTTTGCCTATTTTCAAATTACGTGTATTGCCTTTTTTATCCGGTGGCGGAAGAAGGATCGGAAAAAAATTTAGTGAAAATGTTGGTGGAGAATGTAATTTTGATATCCCCTTTTCTCTTTTGGGAAACGATAATGGTTGCAATGGAGGAGGTTTTGCCTATTACTGGACCTTTCTTTGTGGTTGTGGTTAGGCTTATTTCTATTGGCTTCCTATCGATTGCATTTGCTGCGTATAAAGAAAGAGAGAATATGAGCTCGTCGGAGAAATAGAAATATGTCGGTGAGATGGAATGAGATAAATCGTTGATTAGGGCATGGAAGGCTGATGAGAGAGATGGAAGGCAAATTTTAGTTTATAAAATAAAATTATATTTTTGAAAATAGAAATTTAAAAAGTGATATTTGGAAAGATAAAAAAAAAATTATATTTTTTGAAAAAAGATTAAAAAAGATGGTATTTGAGGTAATTTTCTCAAATATATTCCGTGTAAGACATGAGAGCCGTAAACGTGTATTATCCTCTTTTTTTTGGCAATTTTATTTTTCTTTTTTCTCTCTTTTGCAAAATAGAAAAAACGAATTTTTACCCCAAAAAAAGATATATTTCTCGTACGCTGAAATGAACCAGCTCATGAAAAATATCATAAGAATTGATGGCAATTCAACCTCCAAAAATAGAAATATATCAATAAAAAGCAAACAATTAATTAAGTTAACATTTTTCCTTTCCCAATTTCCGTATTCACATTCTGCTGGTGGAAATGAGAACACGTCACCCTGCAACCTGCACTATATTCAAAAATCAGTATAACAATTGGTGTGAGCCACATAAAATAATTATTTTTTATTTTTCAGTGCGAAAATATAAAAAAGAAAATAATAATAATAAAAAGGATAGATGAGTGAGAGAACACGTTGGACACTTGCAAAACCTAAACCATTAAAATGAGCAGAGGCCACAAAATCGCAACCAGCAAATCAGACTTCAACTTGTTGATCTCATCTTCCCCACCCCTACCTGATTACGACTTTCCTCTTACTTCCCTTGCCTCTCATTATTATTATTATTATTATTATTATTATTATTATTATTATTATTATTATTATTATTATTATTATTATTATTATATCTTTTGACATTTAACTTCAGTAAAAATATCCAACACACTTCTCTTCACTAGGAACATTAGAGGCTCAAATATTTATTTAAAGAACTAATAAATTATTATAATAAATAGTAATTTGTTATGCGCAGACCTCGTTTATCCGCATATTATATCACACTATTATAAATCTATATCTATGCATTAATCTTAAAAAAAATAATAATTTTGATATTATATTACGAAATTAGAGTACACAACGTTTTAATGTAATTTCTGTAATTTTAATTTTTTTTGTATTTTTAATTAAATAATAATAATAATAATAATGTATCAATCGGATTTAGAAATGGTAAGATTTCAAGAATTACATCCCAAATTAAAAATTTTGTCTTCTCTTGTTTCGGTTGTTTGAAGAACATATTTTAGTTTTTGACCCCCAAAAAAAAGCACAAAAAATCGGCAGCGATATATTTATAAATATACAACTCAGAGAAAGGTGATTGGTTCCAATTGAGATGGAAGCAAGCTTGGTATTGAAGCAGTTACCAAGCTGCTTGAGTCTACCTTGGCAACATCGTCAACTACCCAATTCTCACTTCTTATCATTCTCATCCTCCATTAATAATAAATCTCACTTTCTCTTCCTCAATCCCAATTACCCTTTTCCTTCTTTATTTCAAATCCAGCACCAATTTGTTTGGAATAACAGCAATGGCGCCACCAAGCCCAGACCCACCACTATAAAGAAGAGAAAAATTAATCGCAAGAAAAGTGATATCCTCCCCAAAACAAACAGCAACAAAATTTCTGACGATTCTAGTACTAGCAATAAAAGAAGTTCTGATCTTGGTAAGGTTTTGTTTGACGAAGAAAGAGAAAAGAAGGTGAAGGAGAAGATAAATGTGCGGGCTTTGCATCAAAACGGCGACCCTTTAGGTAGAAAGGATCTGGGTAAGAGCGTAGTGAAATGGATAAGCCAGGGAATGAGGGCAATGGCGGCGGATTTTGCTGACGCGGAGACACAGGGGGAGTTCTCAGAGCTGAAGCAGAGGATGGGGTTAGAGGCTGGTTTAACTTTTGTGATACAGGCTCAGCCTTATATTAATGCTGTTCCTATTCCTTTGGGTTTGGAGGCACTTTGCTTGAAGGCCTGTGCCCACTATCCTACGCTATTTGATCATTTCCAGAGAGAGTTGCGTGATGTTCTTCAGGACCTGCAGCTTAAAGGGCAGGTTCAAAATTGGCAGCAAACCGAGTCATGGAAGTTGCTCAAGGAGCTCGCCAATTCAGGTTTCTTTTCTCAGAGCTCTCGTCTTTTATAACTTTTGAACATTTTAGAGTGAAATCATGAGCATAAACCTGTTTTTGAAATATTAGATTTACCTTGTGATGGAGTAAGTAGAGCTCACACGGGGAAAAAGATTGTCCTTTCTTGGCGGGCTTAAATTCTATAACCCGACTTCTTTTATGCTTTGATAAATTTAGAGCCATTTAAATTTTAAGTAATGGAATGATTTCAGGACTTGAGGCTTTTCATTTGAGGGATTTTCATTTGTCCCAAATATTTAGCTTGTGAGTCTGAATTGTGGACTGAGACGGTTCATTTGCAGCTCAACATAGAGCGGTGGCAAGGAAGGTATCCCAGCCCAAGCCTTTGCAAGGAGTTTTAGGGATGAAGTTGGAAAAGGCTAAGACAATACAAAGCAGGATCGATGAATTTACAAACAGAATGTCAGAATTGCTTCGTGTAGAGAGGGATGCTGAATTGGAGTTTACTCAGGAGGAGTTGAATGCTGTTCCTACACCCGATGAGAGTTCGGATTCTTCTAAACCGATTGAGTACTTGGTTAGCCATGGCCAGGCTCAACAAGAGCTCTGTGATACCATTTGCAACTTGACTGCAGTTAGCACATCTACAGGTTACTAAGTACATTAGCTTTACCGTGAATAAAGGATTTTATCTTGTCTCTTCAACTTGAGTTTAGGATGATAAATGCCTATCAAGTAATGTGGGATTTGGAATGTGTATGCAGGATTAGGAGGAATGCACCTAGTATTGTTTAGGGTTGAAAGAAATCATCGGCTGCCCCCAACAACTCTTTCACCTGGAGACATGGTTTGTGTGAGAATTTGTGATAGCAGGGGAGCAGGTGCAACTTCTTGCATGCAGGGTTTTGTGCATAGCTTTGGGGAAGATGGCTGTAGCATTAGTGTGGCTTTAGAATCTCGTCATGGTGATTCTACCTTCTCTAAGCTCTTTGGCAAGAGTGTTCGGATTGATCGTATACATGGATTAGCTGATGCTCTCACATATGAGGTATATGGTAAACAAATGTCAGAGTCATTCATCCTATGTATATCGTGGTCAATTCAATGTGAATAGGCTCTTCATTAGATATCTATACTCATCTTCCCTAATCTGACACATTTTTTAATCAGGTTCATCTTGTAAAGTTTCCAATTCCATTAAAATTGTTAAATTACATCATAAAATCTACATCCTTCATGCGATATTCATCTGCATGACTCATAAAGACAGTCCATAGCTTTGGTTTATGGTTCTTTGGATTTCAAAGAGCTAAAGTTTTGACCAATATCTTAGCAATCCAAAGACCACATCATTTTTCTTTTAGAAGATGTTTACTTTCTTTCTGCAAAGTTTCTGCCAATGCATACAGATTTTCTTAATGGAGCTGCATTGCTTCTATAAATACCATCAGAATTCTATTTTTTCTGCTTCTCAGATTCTCTTTTTAATGGTCTCTGCAGTTTACCTACATATTTAATAGCTTGTTGTGATATTCTTTTGAAGCGTAATTGTGAGGCCCTGATGCTGCTTCAGAAGAATGGTTTGCATAAGAAAAACCCCTCAATTGCTGTTGTGGCTACATTATTTGGTGACAAGGAAGATGTTGCATGGTTGGAGGAAAATCATTTGGCATCATGGAATGAAGTGTACTTGGAAGGATCTTTTGCTAGGAAAATATTTGATGGTTCCCAATGCAGGGCAATTGCCTTAGGATTGAACAAGAAGCGGCCCTTACTGATAATCCGAGGGCCTCCTGGTACAGGAAAGTCAGGTTTACTTAAGGAACTTATTTCACGTGCTGTTCAACAAGGTGAAAGGGTGCTTGTGACAGCACCTACAAATGCAGCTGTTGACAATATGGTTGAAAAACTTTCAAGTATAGGATTAGACATTGTGCGAGTGGGTAATCCAGCACGTATTTCAGCAGCTGTAGCATCAAAGTCTTTGGGTGAAATAGTGAACTCTGAGCTTGCAACTTTTAAAATGGAATTCGAAAGGAAGAAGTCTGATCTCAGAAAAGACCTGAGACAATGTTTAAATGATGATTCTTTAGCTGCTGGCATTCGTCAGCTATTAAAACAACTTGCGAAAACCCTGAAAAAGAAGGAAAAGGATACTGTGAAGGAGGTGTTATCAAGTGCGCAGGTAGTGCTGGCTACCAACACTGGAGCAGCTGATCCACTGATTAGGAGGTTGGATACTTTTGATCTAGTAGTTATAGATGAAGCAGGGCAAGCAATAGAACCTTCTTGCTGGATCCCAATATTGCAGGGTAAACGCTGCATTCTTGCTGGGGATCAATGCCAGCTTGCTCCAGTGATACTGTCCAGAAGAGCGTTGGAGGGTGGCCTTGGTGTATCGCTACTGGAAAGAGCTGCAGGTTTGCATGAAGGGGTTCTTACAACTAACCTAACGACACAATACCGTATGAATGATGCAATATCCAGTTGGGCCTCAAAGGAGATGTACGGTGGATTATTGAAGTCCTCTTCAACCGTTGCATCACATCTTCTTGTGGATTCTCCATTTGTTAAGGTACAGAAATCCTATAATATACTTTTAAACAGTAAATAGGAGCTAAGGTATGTCTGAATTCCTTATTAACATGCATGCAATTACTTGCTAACTGCAAACATTGGTAGCCTGGGGCATAGAGCTGGCTGGCACTTCTCTTTCATTACTATATTCTCTATTCTTCAAATATTGTATTTTGTATGCTTCATTGCTGAAGCAACTCCCATTTGCCTTGGGATATTTAATTTGACAGGACTTCTATTTATTTTTTATTTGGCCCCATGCCCTCTAATCAAGGCCCTAATTTTCATTATTTTTCCTCTTATTTTGTAAGGCTATTCCAGTAATGTTTTAAATTATTTCCTGTGAAATGCTTGAAGGAATTGAAGTCTTTTTTAATGTTTTCCTCTGCTTGTCTTAAAATTAGTAATTTATCATTTTGCTGCTTATATTGGTCTGGATAGTTTATTGGGCTTCTCGTGCCAGAAATGTCCTGTGGGACTACCTCTAGAAAAGACTTCCATATTTGATATTATCTTGATAGATACATAGAAAAACATACTGGCTGAGAATGAACATACTGGCTAAGAACGACTATGTAGTATAATCAGAATGCATGACTTTGGTTATAAGAATATCTTTGAGCTCACAATTTGATGTTCTTCTTGTACTATTTTTGGTTGTATAGTCAGAGTGAGAAATCTCCTTGACAAGTTGTATATGTTTTTATAGCCAACATGGATAACACAGTGCCCACTGCTGTTACTCGACACAAGAATGCCATATGGAAGTTTATCAGTAGGATGTGAGGAGCATTTTGACCCAGCAGGAACAGGCTCTTTTTACAATGAAGGGGAATCTGAAATTGTTGTGCAACATGTTTTTTCCTTAATTTATGCAGGTAAATGGCCGTCTTATCTATAATTCAACTGTTCATATAAGGTTGCCCATGATTGATAGCTTAAACTTTGTTGAATTGCTAGTCAACCCTGCCTTGAATACATTTTCCTAATCCTTCAATGGAGCAACCAAAAGTTGCAGCGACGGAAGGGATTTTAGTTCTTTGTTGTGCTGCCCTTTATAAATAATTCTATCTTTAACATTTTTCAGGATAAGCTTTCCATACTAACTGCTGTATCCTCTATCGGAGTACCTTCATAATCATTTTATATTTGAGATTGATTCCTGGATCCTGGATATTTTAATAATGTTATCTTACACCGCATTCATTTAGTAAATTACATTTTCCCATGTGTGCTAGTTAGACTTTCTGTAAAACTACCTTCTCAGGATCCAAATTGGACCATAACTAGGTGAGTCTTCTAGTCTTTTGGAGGATGTAGGAAGATCAATTCTTACCGAATCTATGGTGCAGGTGTTAGGCCTACAGCTATTGCAGTTCAATCACCATATGTAGCTCAGGTGCAACTTTTGAGGGACATGCTTGATGAACTTCCAGAGGCAGCTGGTGTCGAGGTTTCAACTATTGATAGTTTCCAAGGCCGTGAAGCTGATGCTGTAATCATATCAATGGTGTGTTTCAAATACAATTGCACTGCAGTAGCTTCATTTAGCTCTTAATCCTGTCAGCTGAATCTGCTCTATTTTGCTTTCTGCATAAATTCAAATCTGCATTCAAAAATTTGAACATGCTTTCTACTACTGTAGATTTCTTAAAATGTTCATGAAATTGTGATAGTTATGAATTAAATATCTTTGTGTAGCCTTCTACAGCTTGTTTATACACCAGCTACAACTTCTCTAGATGTCAATCTCTCATTAGCTTAGTTCTTAGTTCATTTCAGTATCTGTGATGTAGTTAGCAACTAAGCATTAGTATATCGTTGTACAATGTCACATTCACATAGGTGCACAATCTTCTAAAGCATAGCATTAAGCTTGATCGTTAAGTCACTAACTTGTTTTGTGTTCCGCATTTTCTTTCATTTACTAGGTTCGCTCAAACACCTTGGGAGCTGTTGGGTTCCTAGGAGACAGCAGACGAATGAATGTTGCCATAACAAGAGCACGGAAACATGTAGCAGTCGTCTGTGATAGCTCGACAATATGCCATAACACCTTCCTGGCGAGGCTCTTGCGCCACATCCGCTATGTTGGTAGAGTGAAGCATGCTGAGCCTGGCAGTTTCGGGGGATCTGGACTCGGTATGGATCCAATGCTGCCGTCAATCAGTTAAGTAAACATGATACATATATCTTCCCTAGTGGAAATTGATTTGGAAAAGTCAACTTAAGATAGATGCCTGGTTTATTTTCAGATCCATTTATGTACAGCCAGTTTTATTTTAGCATCCTTGTTTAACAGAGAAATGAATAGTTTAATAGATTTGTATATAAACATCAGATGAGATGTCATTCTTAATTGTATATGAATTAAATTTTATAAAACAGGTAATGAAAAAGTCACAGGTACCATGTTGAATGGTAGTTCTGTTGTATTTGGCAATTTCTTTCAATAGCTCTCAGAAGAAAGTTACACCTAATATATATCACAGCACCTGCCGTTGTGCTTATAACTTCATATTGCTGGTAGCAGGGTGCACATTGTTAATGTAAGTGATTCTGGGTATATGCACGGTTACCATTTGCATATAGCATTATTACTCTTATTTCTCTGGGCATAACCCTCCAGAAATCCACGGTCAACTACTCCATATTCACACTATATCTAGGGTTCAAATATGAGACTTCTGTAAAGAAGAAAATATCCTACCATTCGTGCATCACTAGTCTTTTATAATTAAGGTGTCTTTTATAATTAAAGTAGTGAGAAGATGCTATTGTTTTGTATTGCAATTTTTTTTTTTTTTCATTTTAGGAATAAAAAATTATTTATTTTGAAAAGTATAGGAAAAAATATTTATTTTCTAACGTATTTTAACTTAATTGTGGTCAATCCGATTGCATGTATTATTGTATCCACTATCCAGCATAGCTGGCATATCTAATCAAGACCTTCGCAATAAATTGAAGAGACATTCAAAAACTATTGAGAAGAAAATAATACATAATTATTAGAATACTAATGCGAAAGCAGGATACAAGAAAAGATTCATACAGACTTTAAGGTTGAAAAAAAAAATTCGTTCACTACTTTATTTTATTTCACTTTGAATATATATTTAAAAATTTATGCACCGTTACATTTAGTAAAATAATAAATTTAATTTTAATTATTTAAAAATTAAATGCTATATTGGAATAAAAAAAATGGCAAATTAGTCGACTGATAATATTTTTTTATAAATTAAATTTTTTTAATTTTTGTATTAAAGTGAAAGTAGCTATGGTTTAAAATGGCAAGGAGGGTTTTTGGTCTGGTAAGGCATTGGTCTGAATTTGAGAAATTATGGCCACTGTGGTTAAACTAGACCAATGCCGAACCACCACCCCCCAGTAACTACTAGGGATGATCACGGGGCGGGAATTCCCCGGCCCCGGCGGGGATCCGCCCCGTTCGGGGCGGAGAATCTCCGAAATTTCTCCCCGCGGGGACGGGGGCGGGGGAAAAGATCCCCCGTCCTAAAATCGGGGACGGGGACGGGGAATGGGATCCCCGCCTCGTAAAAAAAAAAAAAAAATATATATATATATATATATATTAAAATATAATATTTTATAAATAATTAAAATATAATTTAATTTTATAATTATTAAGTTTTAAATTATTATTGATTTTAAATTTTTTATTTATTAAATATTATATTTTAATTTTAATTATTAATAAAATATTATATTTAAAAAAAAAACGGGGGACGGGGATCCCCGCGGGGCGGGGACGGGGGGAATTCTTCCCCCAACATTGGTGGCGGGGGCGGGGCGGGGAATCCCCGCCACTGGAGGGGGAGGGAGTGGGGGAGCATTCCCCGGCCCCGTCCCGCCCCGTGATCATCCCTAGTAACTACCAGCAGTTGTCATGGATATATACAGAGAGAGAGAGAAAAAACACATATTTAGTATGAAGGGGAAAGACGATGATAGGTCAAAAGATGAAAAGATTAACATTAATAGGATTAGAGTTTCTGGTGGAACGAATTCCATTATGGACTATTTAGATTCTTCTGTGTTTATGAGCTATGCTGGGGAAGATAGCACGACAGGGGATGAATTACCTCGAGTTGGTATAGATTCTGTCCTCAAAGAAGGATGTTGTGCTGTCGGAGGTGGTCGACGAGAGTAGGCTAGAAGAGGTTTAGTGCTCGTGTACACTTTAATGGTGTGTCGTTTATAATGGGAACGATAGGGATAGGAAGGGCCTTGTGGAAAGGAGGGTGATGTCTCGAAGAAGGTTAATACCCCAAGAAATTGCATTTGGTTGCTTGGAGTTGAAGCTTGTCCATACCAATCGTAAAATCATGAGCAAATCCAAAAATTAGGTTGATTAGAGGGAGTACTCTTATTTTGTAGGACTGATGAAGGCTAAGGAACGATTTGAACTAGATGTCTATCTATACGTTTCATTTTGCTGTGGTGTATATGCACCAGAAAATAATTTTTTGGGAGGTTACGAACTCTTTAAAAGAAAAAGACCGTTACTTTCGTAAATTGTCATTTTGTAAAACTTCAGCAAATACACTATATATCGACACAAAAGTATACAAATTATTGAATATATATGCGAAACAACAAGAAAAGAAATGTTGATATGGACCGGCAATTTAATGCTTTAATTGTCAAAATTTACATTTTGAAAACCTCCTTCCCATCATAAGGTTATCACCTCTCTATAGAGGAAAGCAAATCGCATTTAACACGGCTATTAAACCCAATATACAATCTTGAGGTGAAAAAGAAAGAATCATGGCACTTTTAACCTCTCTATTTGGCAATATATGAGTATGAGGTACCATCTTCTTCATTTACTGCCATTATAATCCATTTCTCTTTGTGGCAGAGTTCCAATCTCGTGCAGGGAAGGGATCATAATTTTCGAAAAGCCCAGTTGTGTTTATATTTACTGATAAATGGTAATAGATAGCTTGCATTTAGTCATGAAAAATGTCAAAATCCCCTTGCTGGATTGGAACAACAAAGTGTAATTAACATAATAATCTTAATTACTGGATTCTGGACAAATAGAGATCACATTTTTAATTCCCAAAGTCATATATATATATATAATATTCCAAATTTATTTCACTTTTATATGTTTTTGTATTTGTCCATTTTCTTTATTTTGCTCTTTTAAAAAAGATTAGTGATTTAAAATGTATTTAATGAACATACATTTGGACCGTCAAATTGCGCGTATCTATTTACTCAAATGACTAAATGCACACACATAGACAAACTCTTGTAATATGCTTGGACAGTTATTGAATAAATTTACTTCCCACTAAAACATTTCACAAATGAATTAATTAATAGCATGGATTATTGTTCTATTTGACATTACAACAGTTTTAATTACCAATTATATCGATTTATGCTCTAGATTCTTAGAATTATTTTTTTAATGTATAAAAAAGGAAAAAGAAAATAAGAGAAATTAAACCCCTTCTTAAATAATAATAAATAAATAAATAAATAAATATATATATATATATATATATATATATATATATATATATATAACTTTTTATTGTTGTGTGATATTTGCCTATTGGAAAAATCCGTTTCTGTGTCATTAATATCAGAACTTGTCTCATATTATTAATCCCAAAGTCTCCATTAATTCAACTCTCTTTTCCTGTCAGCATCCGTTACACTTAAAAAACCTCTCTTTTTTGACATTTTCTTCTTCCCATTTCTGCCGAGTTTTAGATAAACTTTGCTTTCACTCTACTCCCGCACAACTCCATTTCTAAAATTAAACAAATAAAATAAAACCATCCTCTCCACCCTTTGACTTTTTACTGCGCCCAACACAACCATTATACATATATATCATGTATAACAGCCCCCCTATATAACCATATATAGCAAAAGAAAACCAAAACATTTCACAATTAGAAACTAACTTTCTTGTGTCATTCATGGGCACCAAGTACCATGCTCTGACCATTTTTTTCTTGTTCCTCTTCCTTTTTCTCTCTTCCTTATGCTATGGAGCAATATATAGAGTTGGGAGCAAGCAAAACAATGGTATCATGCGTGTTTTTTCACCTACCACATTCAGTTTACTGCCCAAAGCAGTTCCTGTTCCACCTTCAGGGCCATCAAGGAGACACAATGAGCACACCACCGGCCGCAGTCCATCTTCTCCAGCAAAGAACCGTGATGAAGTTGATCCATGACTTTCCAAGAGCATGTATTCAGAGAAAGGGTGAATAGAGAGAGATTGTTAACTATTGCAATAGCTATAACATGTGTAATAAAAAGGCATCATGATTTTGTGATTGAAGAACTCTTCCTTTTTTCTTGTTTTTTTCATCAAAGCTACAGGGTAGAATCTATGTTGCTGCATATCTTATAGAAGAACAGGATTCAATTTCAGTGATTCTGTACAAAGTTAATATGAAGGAACATGAATTTGTTAATGCCATTGCTTACATAAGACAATCACAGTTAATACCGCAATAAAAATCACAGCAACAAAAATCAAACAATGCTCTAATTCAACAAGTACATGTACAATGAAAGAAGAAGAATGGGAAGAAGCAAAGATGATAATGATGATGATGTATGAATTGAAAGCCTATGTCATATGTTGAAGGTTGATGCTTTGTAATGATACTCGGAAAGCTAAATAAAAGACAGAATGATATAAATACCATTTAATAACTAGGGGCAACATTTTAGGAATCAGTATTATCAATTAACTCTTATATTACATTTTTGCAGAAATGGAAAAATAAGGTAACATGGAATATTTGTACAATCTAGATATTTGGCATATATGATACATGTGTTGTTATTAGTTAGTTCAGATAGCAAATGATGTGCATAAAATGTAATTTAATAGGTAAAAGTAAAAGAAGATTCAAGGAAAGTAAGGGAGAAAGGCACTAAAAGTTCCGTTTTGAAGAAGGAATAGATTTCATCCAAGGCACACTTTCCAGCTGGGATAGTCTCATCTGTACCCTTTTATATAATATATAGTTGGAACAACATTATATGTTGTCCTTTTGTGGATCAATTTTGACCATGTGATACCATCGATATTTCCATTGTTTCAGTTGTCTGTACTTGAGTTGCTTCAAATATGTGTGTATATATATATATATAAACACAGTTCGTTCTCTAATCATTATCCTTCTTTTTTTTTTGTTGGCCCTTTTTTCTGTTTATTTATTCATAGTCAATACTGTTCTCCCTATTTTAGTTTTAGTTTTAGTTTATCTTATTCATCAGTAATTTACATCCTGTTAAGCTAATAATGACAGAAACAACTTATCTAGACCCACTCTATATTTTTTTTTCTAGATCAAACTAACAGTAGAATGCCACATACAGAAAACACTTTTTATAATGCATGTGATATTTATCACTAGATTCATGAAAAATCTCAGAACCTAGACCCACGTAATAGTTCCATAATGATATTAATAATTATGGCCATATTATGTCTTTGCTACCTTAAACGGTAGTTCGCATCTTTTTCCTCACGAGTCCTAAGATGCTTAACTAATCAGTCTATTCCGTTTCAAATTTAAAAGTAATTTAATTAATAACAAATCTCTCAAGGAGGATTTTACAAAAAATAATCATTAATGGAACCTATGTATCATTTGATAACTCAAAGGCCTCATAATTATCTGCATCTGTTCCACCCTCTATCAACACACTCTCTCTCTCTCTTCTCTTCTAACAATAAACACAAATTCATCAAATTGTTCCCTAAAAACTAGAAGCCTGCCTAGCATTTTCAGGACGGTTATGGGGTAAAAACAATGTATTAGAAGCAATAATTTTCAGGTTGGATATGGGGTAAAAACAATGTATTAGAAGCAATAAATGTTTCAAACCTAACCACTACCCCCAACCCCACAGCCCCCTCCCCCTCCCTTTCCGTTTTTTCTCTGAAGTTTAGCATGCAGGCCTAATTCACAAAGTATACAGCATCTGTGCCATACAACTACTCAGTCTCACATAAACAGTCATCGATTATCTTTATTCTTTAAGTACAAAATTATGAAATAGAAGTAAAAATTTAAATATTAAGTAATAAGTAACAATATTTCATGTTCTTCTGTTTGGGCCTAAGCATCAGTAGTTTTCCGCCAAGAGTAACTCCTTTAGCAAAACAATATAGCGTTTGAGCAAAACTTAAAACAAGAAGAATGCTTACAGTTTCTTCCTGTGTCATGCAGCAAGAATAAGGGTGAGCATATTTGGCTCTAAAAATGACATTAAGGTAAATGCTCAATCACTTTTGGGCTTCTGCTTCAGCAGGGGTCTTGGTAGTCATCTGATCAACAGCATGCACTGTGCTCTGAAGCTCCTCCCATATTGCTTTGTACACCATCCTCTGCCTATTCACTGCTGATTGTCCTTCAAAAGCTGAAGAAATAACATCGATACTGCAAAACATGTGGTAAGTTAGATCAATTTTGATATCAAATTTCAAAAAGGAAAAGTAAAAAAGTAAGAAAGTAAACAAGAAAAGGAAAAGCTTCTTTACATATCTAACCCACTAAATTAATATCACAACTGATAGATATACAACATGAAAATTTGCCATGTAAATTTCAAACAAAATCCTAATTAATGCAAAGGCACTATTACACATGATATTAGCTCAGGAAATGTCCACACAACTTTTATCTGACGAATCATGTATCAAATAAGGGAAACATCATGGAGCTAATTAAACCAGAAAGCATCTGTAGGGATTCATGATCTCTCTTCCACATCAAGACCCAAAGGTTGAGTGGCCTGAACTAGCATATGGAGCTAATTAAACCAGAAAGCATCTGTAGGGATTCATGATCTCTCTTCCACATCAAGACCCAAAGGTTGAGCAGCCCGAACTAGTATATGTTCAAAATTTCAAAAACAATCTGACCAACTAACCCGGGCCTGAAAAGTACACAAGTTCCAAAGCCTCCCCACCCACCCATCCACGCACACACACACCCTTGTCTGATGAAAACCTATGAAATATGGTCAAATTAAAAAATGAATTGGCTAAGACATTTGAAGCAGAATATCTTAAGGGGAAAAACACACGCACAAAGAAAAAAGACATACAATTAAGTATAATCATTTGGCACATGAGTTCCCTAAGGGATTACCTGTTTAACCACTTGAACGACACCAAGTAATGATGATTTAAACATTGAAAAACTAAGTAATGGAAGATTAGAAGCAAGTAATGATATTTAAACATTGACAGAATAAACTCACTTCAGTCTACACCTGCGATTCAGAATTTTTTAATTGATTAACAAAAGTAATTTCAGCTCATTTAAGCTTGATATGAGCAATTTCTTACAAACCAGACTAGTAATTTGAACAAAAAAGCTCCGGTAAACTTTTCTTAATAAAAAAATGAATTCAATATAATCAAAGCATGGGTTAGTCCCATAAAGGAAAAAAAGTAACACATCAGACCAGTTGTCCTTCTAGTTCCTGCTTGGGCTGGTCAACCAATCAGTCTGATCCAATTGTTAAATGCTATTAAATCGATGTAAAAAATGCAAATTTTTGGCTCAGAACTCTATTAATATCTTTCCACAGGATACCATGGAACCAGCAGAATGTTATATTCTTTACTTGAAAACAAAAATAAAAATGCATGATACTAATCTGCTGGGCTGCAAATCATAATGTTGAGAAATTAGTCAAGCATTTCTTATATCTTTGTATGTGATAGTCATCTCATGGTTTTTTCTATAAGGATTGATTTTTATCCAATTTATAGAAGACTTGAAATTGCATGGAAACTAAAAGCAAAAACAAAGTAGTAGCATAAAATGTTATTATTTGTCATGACTACTTAAAGGTAGAGGAAAGGGAAAATCTTCCACCTCAACTTCTTCCTTAAAACTCCAGCAAACAAACATTCAGGGAAACAAAATTTTTACTAGTTAAACTTATTATTTCAGTCTCAGATAGGAAAATAAAGTCACTAATGTTATGCCATGTACTAACAACGGAAGCTCTGTTTTTGGCAGTGCAAAATTGCATTTAAAAAAGTAAGTGCTAAATTTCTATCTTCACGGCATCAATCAGAAGTTTAAACTAAAAAAGATATTCATCCATTACAGCATGACCCATCAAACTATATGATTTAATGTTGATACATAAAATTTGAGAACATCTGTATGCATTAAGAAGCTATTCATTCATTTTTTGCAGGAGCTTGAACACTCTTGTTTTTGGTTAATGGTCCTATGCATTCATTTTTTAGCAGCCCCATTTTCCGCAGGAGCTTGAACACTCTTGTTTTTGATTAATGGTCCTATGCATTCATTTTTTAGTGTGAACTTGGAAAAATCAACCCAAGCTTCTTGCGTAGTATTTATGAAACCATCATTCGTAAAATCATCAAGGATTAATTTCAATATGAATCCTTAATTTTAATAGCAAAATTTAATTGGAGGTTTGGAATTCAAATGTGAAATATAGATATTTTTAAATATTTGAAAAATAGCATTTTGTTTTTTTATAAATTTATCCAATGTCGATTCAGATTCATCAAACTAATAGATTTCAAATACAGATTGCTGTATAATTGTTTTAAGAAATTAATATGTTAATTGTAAAGATATCATCCATCTTAGAAGCAATCCATGCAAGTCTTTTTTCTTTTTTGGAAAAAAATAGAAAAATATATATTGAAAAATAATGCACATAAAATCAAACAATGAGGAAAAAAAACACTTATTCATACCAATTTTTCTATAATAATTATCACTAATTTATTCCCTTTAAGCAAACAGACTTCAATATAGCTGAAAATGATAATCCAACAAATTCCCTTACCTGCCATAGAATATACAACTCTAGATTGACTAGTCATGATGACTCAAGTTGTTACTCTAATTGTTTGGGAAAATCTTTTTCTTTATATATATATATATATATATATATATATATAATTGTAATTGAAGATCCTTTTAAGCCCCATGTCCAAAGAAACACGTATATTATTTTATACAAACCATAATTATGTATGTAGCGTTTTTAAATATTTAAAAAAATATTATTTTTTCTGTAAATTTATTCGATGTAAATATTATTTTTACTAGTTAAACTTGTTACTACAGTCCCAGATAGGAAAATAAAGTCCCTAATGTTATGCCACATACTAACACCGGAAGCTCTGTTTTTGGCAGTGCAAAATTGCATTTACAAAGTAAGCGCTAGATTTCTATCTTCAGGGCATCAATCAGAAGTTTAAACTAAAAAAGATATTCATCCATTACAGCATGACCCATCAAACTATATGATTTAATGTTGATACATAAAATTTTAGAACATCTGGATGCATTAAGAAGCTAGGCTAGAAGGTTAGCTCTCATATTTGTACGGGCAACGTACAGTCCCAAAACACCATGTATTAAATGCATCAGAAACTCTAACTTGTAGCCTTTCATACAATCAGTGGTAAAAAATCTACAACACAGAAGCGCATGAAACTCCGATGCCATGTGGACTAGGTAAAAAGAGGAATGATCTCAACAAAACGGTTTAGTAGAACTTTTCATGAACAATTAACTAAAGAACACAAATAAGCTACTGGACCAGTGGCTCAGCAGTCAAGCTACTAAAAATTTCTCAACTCATCTAAAAATTTCCAATGAAATTAAAAAGAACAATAATTTCAAAATTATAATACGCTTACCTGACATGTCTACCATCCCCATATGCATCTTTCACACTGACTGATTCTGCACTTAGATGCTCCTTAATCTGTTGCAATAATTGAAAAAGAAAATAAAAAATAGAAACTTAATTCCCTCCAAAATAAACTAACATAACATCCAACAACTCGAGTCCCCCAAAAAAAAAAGAAAATAAAACACTTTGAAGTTACCTTTTTCTCCATAGACTGCATAAGAGGCGAGTCAATGGACCCAGCATCATTAACGTTCGTGGCTCTAACATTGAATCTACGAATACCCACCAGACCAAAGCCTAATTTTGAAAAATTAGGGCCACTGCTTTCAATTTGAAGCTCGGTTCTTCGATTATGCCCGGAAGAGCAAAACAAGTTGTTTGTTTCAGTTTTGTTCGGTGATACTGCGTTGAAGGAAACGAAGCGTTTTTGCGGGAGTGGGAGAAGGGATGATGAAGGCAGGACGTGATGATGGAGAAGGCGGTGGGGGTGATGGCCGCGGGTGGCGGAGAGAATGTACGGCCGCCACATCAGAGACCTGGCCATTTGCACTTCTTCTTGCAGCAAATTGTAGCCTCCTGAGTTGGGAGATATTTTTTTTTCTTGTGGCATCCGCTTAAGTCTAGTTGGGCTTTTAGTTGGGCCTCATTTGGGTTTAACTTGATGCTTGCTAAAAGAAATATTGTAATGGAATTTGCATACATTTATGGACAAAAATAATAAAAAGAACCATCAAACTTTTTTATGTGTGATTTTTTCTTATTGATTTGATCCATAAATTTACTTATGAACATAATTTAGATGAGTATTTTTTTTACATAAACCATGTAAATTATATTTAAATTAAAGGTGAGTATAGACTGGTTAACCAATCCATTAATATTAATTTTTTAAAATTACTAATCATTAACCAATCTGTTATATTCGATTAACCAACTATTCGATTTCAGTTTTTTGGTTTGGTTAATCAATATTTTTTGGTTAATCATTAAAATTTATAACATAAAATTATATATATAAAAAGATAAATTTTAATTCAATTTTAAATGTGTAAAGTAATTTAATATAAATATTTTATAAATTAATAGCTAAAACATAAACTCTAAAATATAAAAAAATGTAATTAAATGCTATTAAGTAAAATATGAATACCAATATATGACAAAAAATAATATATATAAGAGTTAATTGGATACTATATATAAATATTACTATATAATTAAAGAGAATAACATAATATAAATTTAGTTTAAAATATTATATAAATTTTATGGAAAAATATAAAAAATTAAGGTATAATATATATATGAACCGATTAATTGGTACTTAAAAATCTAAATCATAATCATTAATAAAAAAATATAAAAATTAAAAATTATAATCGAATCAATTGAATTGGTTAAACGTAAAATCGGTTCAGTTCTGGACCAATTTTACAGTTAACCATTTTTTTGATTTTTTTTCTTACCTCTAATTTGAATTTTGCTATTCTCTTGCAAGTTGAATTTGATAAAAAAAAAAAAACCATGGTTTTTACAACCATACCAAATAAAGGACCATGAAGAGAAAGGCTTGCTTAATGAACTTCGATTTCACCGAGATTGAACAGTTTAAAAATAAAATCACCCAAATTATAAATTTTGAAATTTTTTGCATTACAATTTTTATAATAAAAATTTTCAAGATACTACTTGCTAGAAAAAAGTAATCATGCTTAAAAAATAATTCAAATACAACAAGTTACAAATTATGGTTCAAATTTGCTTTAATTCGCCATTTTTATCATGTTTACTTTTTAAGATCAACTAAATAGTTAAAGTAAAAGAATGTTTTATATAAGTGATAATAAGAAAAATGGAGAATAAAAGATAAATTTTAAAATATTTAAAATTGTATTTAAAAGAAAGAGAAAATTATTATAATTTTTTTATTGTGTTAAGTGTTAAAATAAACAAAATTAAAAAAATGTTTCATGCTTTTAGATTGTAAATCGGTTCTAATTCAGATTTTACTGGTGATATGATTGATTTTTTTATACTATTAAAGAAATAATTTTTTTTCTATCAATTATATCAAAATAATAAGCAGTTTACGATATATTAAATTCAACTGGTTGATATGTATATCGATTTAGATAATTATAAAAAAAAATAGTCTTCTTTCTTTTTCAAACTTAACTGCTAGTGTTTTTTTTTTTAAGATTAATCGACTGTTACTAATTTCATTGGTTTATATATATATATGAACTAAATTTGAATACTTTTTTCATAGTTATTTTTAGGTGTTCACATTCTAAGTTCTAGCTTTAAAATATTGGACGAATTTTGCGGCTAAAATGTTTTAATATAATATCACTCTTTTTTTACTAAGTATGAAAGGAAACATAAATATCAATATCTTCATATAAACTAAAATATTTAAATCACAATACATGAAATATTTTAAAAATTAATTTGGATAAATAATATAGGAATCAAAGTTTTGTCTTGTAATATTCGCGATTTTAAGGAAAGTAAAGTAGTATTGGGAGATTCATAATAGTAATTTCGTGTGTATATTAAATACATGCTGTATCTATTTTGTTAAATAAAAAATTTATTTTTAATCTAAAATTTTAAATGTAGTGTGCATTTACTATGCATAAGCAACATATCTCAACCAACAAATTTAACTCCAATGCTACATTATTTTTTATTTTTTATTTTTTTTTAAGAAAATGAGCTAGTGACAATTTAACTAAAAGAGTATTAAAACTTAAACAAAGAAAATGAACTAGTGACAATTTGACCAATATATATATAGAACAACAAAGATATTTTTCTTAATTGTCTTATAACGATTAATATAATACTGGTGGGCTAATATAAAAAAATTATAATTTCCACTATGATGGAGAATAAATTGGTAGATATTGCGAAACTGTCACTTCTGAATTGGTACGGTAGTCAACATGAAAATTATGCAGATTAAGAATAAAATCATCCATTATTATTACTAAGACATCGCACACAATGATTCCAATCTAAAATAAAACAATTAACATTACATATCTGAGGCTCAAAGAGAAACTAAAACAATTATACACCATTTCTTCTTTCTACAAATTGCTAGAGAAATGTTATGTAGCACAGACAACGAGAGGAAAATTTCTTATTTAAATCAAATTTATGAAAAATTAGTGATAATATCCCTTTTATTTTTTGGGCTTAAAAGAGGTCTGGGCCAAAGCCCAAAGACCTTAGTTCCAGAAACGTCTGTTGCATGACTAACAGTATGGGAGAGCTAGCTGATCTCAACCGATCGGATTGATGAGACCTGTTGTTTTGTCAAATCAGCATTGTACAGACAAGTTCATGCCTCTCATATGCTCTTAGTCACATTGCCGCTCCCTTACTCTGATACCTTTGTAGCCCTTTCTAAGCACTCAAATGCGCTCCCACACCCTCTATAAATGGCCCAATAAACAGTGGGTCTAGGTACACCTATTGTGAGAATTCATTTTCTCCTTAAAATTCTCCTATCTAAGTCACCGACTTAAGCTTCGGAATCCTTCCGTCCAGACCAGCCGGCCAAGGTTTTTGTAGGTCTCCACATGACAATCGGATTTCCTTTCCTCTAACTCATTGAGAGATTTGATAACCTAAGCTTTATCAATTAGATACACAAATTTGCTTATTTTGTTAATTTTAATGCTTTTTATTCCACATTAAAGCAATTAAATAAATAAAATTATCTGCATATACGCATTTAAAGTCCAAAAGAGCCTCCTTCATTTGTAATTATTAATTTGCTGAGTGGTTAAACAATGGAATTAATTATTGACTAAACATCCATAAACACGTGCACCTTTGTTGGTCACCAGAAATTAAGGATAATAACTATATCTTAAAACATACAAACCAAGCATCGAAGACAGGAGATTTGCCATGTGGAGTGAGTGCAGCCAAGGAAACTCCATCTTTCTTGGTGAGAAAAAAGTGAGGAGACGAAGGAACAAAGGTCTTTTAATTAGTGAATCGCTAGAACAATACACCCACAAAACAAGCGTGTATTCAAAAACGCTACCCACCAGGAGGGGTGATAAAACTGGTGGGACTACTTTTTCAAGCAAAGATCCCACATACCAGTCGAGCCATTCATCCACCGCGTCTATAGGAGATGACTTATCATACATGTGCACCTTCGCCAAGCGCCACTCGAAAAAAGTCAGAGGCGAAAGTAATTTGCGATAAAAAAGCAAAGAAGACAAATGGTTCAAGCAAAAACTCAAACAATTTGGCTTGGAAAACTTGGGAAGAGGCACATTCGAGCACAATACTTGCGAAAATATAGCCTCCCCTTTTTGTCGAAAAATAACGAATTCTGAACTACCTCTCAGGTGGAGGGATGTGGTTATGGACAGGTACACAAGTAAAACTAATCTAACCACTCATATGGCGGAGTATCTTACGAAGGTACAAGTGTACACCTATGATGAAAGGATCGCCTGTAGGATATTTTTCACCACGTTAGGATGTGCTGAACAGGTTCCACGAGCTGCCTTGAGAGTCAATTACATCATTCAGGCAACTAAAGGACCTATTCATGATGGGGTTTATCGTACAGATGCGAGCACCAAAATTGATAAGTGACCTGTGTAACCTCTATCAGGGATTCGATGAAAGTCTTAATTAGAGACTACATCAACAGGTTTCAAGTCGTCATGTCCGAAGTCAGGAACGTGAGCGTTGAAACAACGACCAATGCCTTGGCCGGAGGAATCCACTACAGGCCTCTATTTGAGTCATTCACAACAAGGTCGCCCGTGGACTTCACTGATATGATGGAAAGAGCTAGGCAACATATTCAACTGGATGATGCCTTACGATCCAATAGAGGATGAAGAATGAGTGTAATGGATAGGCTGCGATATTCAGATGGACGATCGGTCCAAGAGGCCTGGGCACCTGAAAAAATGAAACGAAGCCCGGATAGACCATCTGCACCAAGGAGTCTGGGCAAAAGTAAGGAGATCGAGCAAAGAAAGCTCAAACAACCCATCGCCCAACCTCCACGAACCTTTACCCCACTCAATTCTAGGCCCGCACAAGTTCTTATATGGATAAAAAAAGCATAAGAAGGTAAGTTGGCCCAAAAGGCTTTCTGAACAATCACAAAAGCAGAAGAGATCCTAGCAAGTATTGTAAATTTCACCGAGACATTGGTCATACGACTGATAAGTGTCATTCACTAAAAGAGAAAATCGAACGGCTTATACAAAAAGGATCGTTGAAACAATTCATAGGCCCTATGAAGGAAGGTAGCCCTTGTAGGCCGCCCCTTAAGAAAGAAGACGACTCGGGCTCTGATGATGATGATGAACGCAGAAAGCCTAGTAGCATGGGTTATCGTAGACCGTACACTGGGGTGATCAACATAATCGCAGGAGGATCGTCATAAGGAGAGAATATTTCTCCTAAGAAGAAAGGGAAAGGTGTCTACCTCTCACACCTATCCAAAACACTCAATCCAGTCTCTATTTCGCATGAAGACGTAGGAGATTTGAAATTTCCCCACGAAGATGCCCTAGTCGTCAGTGCCAGGGTCAAAAACTTCCTTATAAAAGGATCCTCGTAGACAATGGAGCGCTGTGAATATCCTAACACTTGAACCTTACCAAGCGATGGGACTGTTGATCGAGGAATTGTGACCAAATGCCACCCCATTGATAGGGTTAGGCAATGCCACAGTCCCCGATTGTAGGGTCAATAGAAATGTTTGTTGAGCTAGGCCAAGAAGCAATTACCCATGTGTGTAAGGTAACGTTCATGATAATTGACATGAGTTTTGCCTACAATGAGATATTTGGCAGGCCGTTGCTTTTCCAAACGAGAGCCGTTACTAGTATAAGGTATATGGTTGTGAAAATACCCACAGAGCAGGGTGTTGCCATCCTGAAGGGAGATCAAAAGGCATCTCGGAAGGCATATGTCTCCATTGTCAGGCCAAATAAAGAAAGCTACGTAGTGGAGCAAGAGTCCAAAAGAAGTATAAAAGATGAGCACCCCATAATTAACCTAGCCGGAGAGGTGAAAATTAGAGAACTCTCAAGAAATAAGGCATCCAGATAGGCTTGAGCATGGATGCGGAAGTTAAAGAATCGATGATGGAAGTAATGATGATAAACTAGGCCTCATTTGCCTGGAAGTCGGAGGACATACCCGGAATAAACCCAGAAATCATCACACATCGATTGAATACTGACCTCAGCTATTGATCGATAAAGCAAAGACTTCGTAAACACGCTCCCGATCGAAGAAAATTTATCTTAGAAGAGGTCAACTGACTCCTAAAGGTGGGAACAATTTGGGAGGTGGCCTATCTAGAGTGGCTGGCGAATGTGATGTTTGTAAAGAAGAAGTCCGGGAAGCTTAGGATGTGTGTTGATTTCATAGACTTCAACAAAGCTTGCCCGAAAGACAGTTATTCCTTGCCAAGTATCGATCAACTGATAGACACGATAGCTTGTCATGCAATCTATTTGCTGCTCGACACTTATGTCGGGTACCACCAGATCTTAATATGGCTCTTAGACCGAGAAAAGACAAGCTTTATCACAGATGGAGGAACCTTCTGCTACAAAGCAATGTCGTTTGGTCTCAAAAATGGTAGAGCTACATATCAATAACTAATGAATAAGATATTCAAAAGTCAGATCAGGCAAAATATTAAAGTTTATATTGACGACATGATTGTCAAGAGCAAAAGTTCCAGCAAGCACCTTGTTGACTTAGCAAAAGTCTTTGATACTTTGAATAGATTTAGGATGAAGTTGAACCCAAATAAATGTATCTTTGGCGTGCCCTCATGAACATTCCTGGGCTTCATGGTCTCACAAAGAGGGATTGAAGCCAACCTGGAGAAAATACAGGCGATTTTAGACATGTAGCCCCCAAGGAATGTAAAGGACGTACAAAGGTTGAATAGACAGATCATGGATATAGGAAGGTTCATTTCCTCTTCAACGAAACGGTGCCCACCTTTCTTTAAGAAACTGAGAAAGAATGATATGTTTGAGTGGGGGGCAAATTGCCAGCAAGCATTTGATGAATTAAAGAAATTTCTTATGGCACCCCCTTTGTTGAGCAGACCGATCCCAAGAGAAAACCTCTTTTTGTACCTATCGACATTCAGGGAGGCAATTGCTGGCATCCTGGTCAGAGAAGAAAGGTCATAGCAGCTCCTCATTTATTATGTCAACCAAGTGTTTAGGGCTTTGGAGCTAAGAAAAAGTCCAACTGAACAACTAATTATGGCGTTAATGATGTACACTCACAAATTGAGACAGTATTTTAAGGCACACACGATCGTCGTCTGCTAGGATCAGCTGCTCAAAAAGATTCTGCAGGCACCCAACTTGGAGGGCAAAATGGTAAATTACGCCATAAAATTGCGATCGTGGGACATCAGGTACGAACCTAGGAGTGCCATAAAAGTCCAAGCCCTAATCGATTTCGTCGCTGAATTCACCACAGATGGAGAGCCGACAACACAACCTATACAGATAACGTGGAAAATGATCATTGATGGGGCTTCCAATAGTGCGTAAGGCAAAGTAGGAATAGTCATGAAGGGCCCATTTGGCATCACAATTAGGTATGCAATTCGGTTCAGCTTTAAAACATCTAACAATGTCACAGAGTATGAGGCATTGCTGCATGGCCTGAGGCTGGCAAAGGCAATACGACCAGAAACCCTCAAAATCGAAAATGATTCCCAGTTGGTGACTAGTTAGGTGTCAGGAGCCTTCGAAGCCAAAGAAGATGCACAATGAAAAGATACTTGGCAAAAGTCAAAATTTCTTTAAAGGAGCTGAAAGAGGTCGGTTGTACCTGGATCCTAGAGAAAGTGTCCAGAGAAGAAACAGCCATGGCAGATCGGCTAGCGAAGTTATCCACCTCCGACAAGCATAAAATCGAGGAAGTTATAACTACTGTTGAATAACTCTCCCCTTCCCTCGACGAGCCAAAATTAATGGACATCGAGCAGCAAGTTGCCACTTAGATGATCCCTATCGAAAGGTTCCTCCAAATAGGAGAATTGCCTGCGAACAAAGATAAAGCCGAAAGGTATCTCAAAAATCCCTTAATTATTCTATAATTGATGACAAATTGTATAAGAAGTCGTTTAGCCATCCCTAGCTCAAATGTGTGATGGAGGATGAAGGCAATTACATACACAAAGAGATCCACGAAGGCATTTACGGAGCTCATGAAGCCAATAAAGCAATGCAAGAAAAGTGCTCTAGATCGGCTATTACTGGTCGAGTATCTTCAAGGATGCCCAAACACAGAGTCAGAAAGTGCCTGCAATGTCAAATTCAAGGCAGAGTTATCAGATAGCCTGCGGTAAACCAACAGTCGATCGGAGTGTCTTGGTCATTCGACCAATGGGGACTGGACATCCTAGAGCCTTTCCCTCAAGCCAAATGGCAAATGAAATTCCTTGTTATCGCTGTCAACCACTTTTTCAAATGGAATAACTGCCGAAAAAATTAAAAATTTTGCCTGGAGAGAGATCATCTGCAGATATAGTCTCCTAAAATTTTTCGTAACTGATAACGGCAAGCAATTTGACAACTCAACATTCCAAAATTTTTGCTCCGGCTTAAAAATTGACTTGAAGTTCACTTCATTCACGCACCCGCAAAGCAATGGGATGATAAAGGTCTCCAACCAGACCATATTGATGGGGCTAAAAAAGCGATTGGGTGAAGCAAAAGCCAACTGGACAAAAAATTTGTAGAGCATCTTATGGTCTTATCGAACTTTGCCAAGAGTAGATACTCATCATACCTCATTCTCGTTAGTGTATGAATCGGAGGCAGTAACACCGGTAGAGATCGGGCTCCCCTCTTACCGATCGACATTTTATGCCGACCAAAATAATACATAAGAGAGGCACTAGGACTTGGATCTGGTAGAAGAAAAAAATATGCTTACACAAAAATGCCTGCCTATAAGCAGAGAGTTGCCAGATATCATAATAGAAAAGTAAGGCCCAGAGCATTCAACGTTGGCGATCTGGTCTTATGAAAGGCCAAGATTGGGACAGGCAATGCTAGAGTAGGGAAATTAATGCCCAATTGGGAGAGACTTTATGAAGTTACCAAAGTTCTCGGTGCAAGTGCCTATAAGCTACGAACCCTGGATGACACATATATTCCCAGGATTTGGAATGTTGAAGTAATCAAGAAGTATATGATGTAGCACTGTAACTTGAATTGTCAAAAATAATGAATTTAATTCATGTATAAAAGACTTGCAATGTACATACGCCACGCTTGACGCAAATCCCGAGCCAAAAGAGCGAGGGTCCAAGTCTATAATATGCAAATGCCTCGCTCTCGCTTCTCTTGAGTTAAAAATGACGCTACGACTCCGATCGAAATGTATGTATATTTAACTCAATGTATGAAGCCTGCCCTACATACCGAAAGCAAATGTGAGATGCACAGGATCATCTGCTCGGCTTAATAGCTCAACCATAACTGATTAGCCGACTGATTGCACTAGCCAATCAGATCGTGTGCTTACAGACATTGGAAAGAGCCTAACATATGCATGTCACACAAATGTCGGAAAGTGAGCGATCAAGAGATTCTGATCTCCTTGATTATTCAGGAAGTATATCCCAATTGTTTGTTCATTCAGTTTAGTCAAGCTATCATAGCATGAATAAAGAAAAATAAAATTGCGCAAAATCAATGTTCTAAATCCCATTCAAACAAAAATAAATCCGCTACAATCACACAAATTTTGATAATTACAAATTGCCTGTACACAGGAAAGCATTAAGGAACTATCTCAGAGGTCGACGTTCCTCCTGATTCAGCAGGCAGAGTAGCAACTGGGTTGCCGATCAAAGCTGCAGGCGGGTTCGCAGTCAATACAGGAAAAGGATCCATACTAGTCGAAGTAGAAAGTACTGCAGCCAGAAGCTTAGCAGGCTGATTGGGAAAGGAGGCGGTGGTCGAAAGAGGCATGATTGCAAGCTCCGCAAGAGATTCTTGAGCGGTCTCACCATCTGTCATACCTTCACCCCAAGGATCAACTGCACCCTCGAGCTCCTCGTCCATCTTGTCCTCAAGCAAATCCTCCTCTTCGTCGCTAGATGGTGGCTTAGGCATTACACCAGGGTCTTCCATCCAATCAAAAGCAGCATCAGGAAAGCGCCTCTCAGCCTCATGTTTAAGGCACGTGATGATGCCAACCTGAGCTTCAACCAGCTTATCGATGAGGCTATGCTTCTGGGATACCAACTCCTCGATATATTTGCTAACAAGGGTGCGCTCCTTGGCCTTTGAGGTACTTCACAAGTCGTTTAATTCTGCAATAACTCTGTCATGCTTGGTAGAGGCACGATAGCAATCCGCCTCCAATTTACTGTTATCCTCTTTGAGCCATCGTAAATGAGCACCGTCCCTTTCGAGTTGCTCCTTTAGCTTGACAACTCTTTCCCGTATAGCGCTCAGCTCCACAGTCACCTTGGTCAGACAAAGAATATCCGCCTTCAAATCAGAACTTTCTTAGGCGGCCACTGCAAGCTTATTCTTTAGCCCTCCTTCTCCTGAATGTTGTCCTTCCACTTTGCTTTGAAATAATTGGCTTGACCCTCAAGGCACGCACCTCACCTGAGCACCTGAACACAAACAAAACCTGAAAATAAGCAACAAAGCAAAGAAAACAAGGCTTGGCTCATTGAAATTTGAGAATGAGAACAATGGTACAAACATCTAAGCCTACGATTTAGAACCCCCTAAACTCGCTCTTCAAAGCATCATCAATGGACATTGCTTAGAAATCATTATGTTTAAGAAAACCCCGAGAAATGAAGGATGCCATGCGAGAATTGGAGATAAAATACTTCTCCCCGATGTGCTCCTTCAATGCATCCTTTATAGAGGTAGCCCCACGCTTAGGTCTCATCCTAGGCTTCTCACTAATCGGGCCACTCGATACTGCCTTTTTACCTTTTGCTCTTCTGCCCACCTCCACAGTTACCTCCTCAGCAGATCCACTTGCAATAAAGATAGTAGGAGGATTAGAAAATAGGGAAAGTGTCTTCGGGGTGGCGACTCATCCTCAAGTCTAAGCCTCCTCCTTTTAGAAGAAGGGACACCTCAGGGCTTGCTGATGGCTCTACGATAGGGGACTCTATGCCCCTTGAAGAGCCCTCACGTCGAGGAGACTTACTTGGACCACGCCTCAGTTTTTTCGTCCACTCAACCTCAGCAAAAGACAACAACTTCCTCTTTCTCTTCTTACCGTCCTTCTTCCTTGATACAATCTTCATGGCTCCGGCTAATTCATTCCTCGCAGTTCTCCCATGCCAGCCATTGCAACTTTAAAAAAAGAGAAAGAAGAAAAGGGCCAGTGCTCTACTCGCTACAACTGCAATACATGGCAAACAAATAACACTACAGGCTCCTCGCGGTGTTCCCTATTGCTCACATTTTGTGCCTTCTCCCTCTAGAATTCTCTCTGGCCTATCGCTAATGCGCAACAGCCAGTCAGAGTTGTATGGACACCCTGGTCTGTTCACTGCAACATTCAACTTCTTGATATCAAGGACGTACAGAGGTACACCACCCGCTCGATCTCCTAAGGATATCATATTGTCCGATCGAGTGATCGACACACCAAAAATCCCTGCTCTTCTTATGAGAAAAAATTATCCTTGTAACCCTTCGTTGAGGAGGGGAACCCGATCAACTTTTTCTTCGACCTGCTGGTAAAATAATATTTTGTTCCCTCTGAGCGGCTAGAAAAGTAAAAAAAGTGCATGAAAAGATTAAAGGTCGGGACCACCCCATCATTCTTGCAAATTATCTTAAAGCAAGTTATCGCCCTCCACCAATTAGGGTTCAACTGATTCGGCACATGTCTGTAACCCTTGAGAATGCTAATCTCGAAAGCATCGAGTGGAAATTTGAGCCCCCCATTCAAAATCCACAAATGGCAAATGAACCATTCGTTCTGGTCCGCACCAAAAGGATCATCTGTCAGCGCCATTAAGTTGGGACATTTTATCACCTACACGTCTTTCAGCAACCCATACTTCGCTTTTATTCTTGACACCTCATCCCCAGATAAGACGGAATGTGTCCTCGCAATAGGTTTACCCTCATACTGCCTCTATAAAGTTCATGTCCAATGATTGACCACTGCTAGATGCCATATCTCCAAGAAGAGAGAAGTAAGACAATTCCTAGCTTCGACCAAAGTCGAGAGCTTAAACTAGAGGACTCAAAAGGGATACAAACACAAGAGAAATGCGAAAGATGGAAAGGTAATGCATGACGGTGAAAGTTAAATTCACTTACTCGAAGAAACAATTTTGAGGCCTAAAAGATTCTCGAAATATTGAAAATTAGAGAAAAGCAAGAAAATTTTTGGCAGAGTTTTGCTAGAAATTCCAATAAAGAGCAAAAAATCACCTCTGAAGGTTACCTATTTATGCCAAACGACGCTTCAGATGCACCAACCAAACCTTGCCACGCATTGACAACAAATAGCCACGCTGGTCCAAGTATCGAAGCGTCGTTCTAGGCACACACACCTGTTTCTAAACGAAGGTGGCTACCCAAAATAACGGGAGTCCGATCGAGCAAATGATTCATTAAGTCACCACCAATCTAGCCGACAGACAATGAACCGCCCTTTCGGGGGGAGGGGGCACGTGATAATACCCTTTTTACCTTCAGGGGCTCAAAAGAGGTGTGGGCCAAAGCCCAGAGACCTTAGTTCCAAAAACGTTTGCCGCGTGACTAGCAGCATGGGAGAGCTAGCTAATCTCAATTGATCGGGATTGATGGGACCCGTTGTCTTGTTAAATCGGCGTCGTACAGACAAGCCTCCACCTCTCACCTGCTCCTTATCACATTGCCGCTCTCCTACTTTGACACCTCTGTAGCCCTTCCAAGGCGTTCAAGTGCATTTCCACACCCTCTATAAATGGCCTAATGAACAGTGGGTCCAGGTATATATGCCTATTGTGAGAATTCATTTTCTCCGTAGAATTCTCCTAAGTTACTGACTTAAATTTCGGAGTTATTACGCTCGGATCCGATCGGGCAAGGCTTTTGTAGGTCTCCACGTGACAATCAGATCTCCTTTTCTCCAACTCGTTGAGAGATTTGATAATCTAAGCTTTATCAATTAGATACACAAATTTGCTTATTTTGTTAATTTTAATGCTTTTTATTCCATATTAAAGCAATTAAATAAATAAAATTATCTTCGTTTACGCATTTAAAGTCCAATAGAGCCTCCTTCATTTGTAATTATTAATTTGCTGAGTGGTTAAACAATGGAATTAATTAATGACTAAACATCCATAAACACGTGCACCTTTGCTGGTCACCAGAAATTAAGGATAATAACTATATCTTGAAACATACAAACCAGTCATCGAAGACAGGAGATTTGCCATGTGGAGTGAGTGCAGCCAAGGAAACTCCATCTTTCTTGGGGAGAAAAAGTGACCAGTTGGGGAAAGGCCATAGCTCCTTTCAACCACAAAATCGTCAACATTGCGAAGTGGACAAGTGAGAAGAGAATAGGAGGTGAGGAGTCTGAGAATTTGATCAATGATGAAAGGTGTATCTGGGTTTTTTTGTAGGAAAATGAGCAGTGATTTGTGGTGCAGTGAGGTGAGCATTAGGACCTGCTTGGCCTATTATATATATCAAATAGGTTTAGCTGCATTGAAGCAGATAGTGTATGAATAAATGAATCCATTGAACTTATATGCAAAGCACAACTAAAAGCTTCTTCTTCTTCTTCTTGAATTTTCGAGGTCGAATTCATTTTGTTGTTAATAATATTTTTTTATGGAAATGGAGGATTTCAAGAAGCTGCTATATATATATATATAAGGATTTTGCCTGGTTCCTAATTCTTACCTAACGCATTAATTCATATGTTAATGCTTATTCAGAAATTTTAAGATTAACCAACTGTTACTAATTTCATTGGTTTATATATATATATATATATATATATATATATATATATATATATATATATATATATATATATATATATATATAATTTTATACTTTATATATTAATAGGGAGGAGAAATTAGAAATTCAAAATAAATGAAAATATAAAGTATTTTTTATTAATAATTAATTAATTATCAATCGATAATTAATTATACGAATAAATAATTATATATATAATGAACGTTTATGAGCGTACAAAGCTAATAATAATAAACATATTATTTTAGTTTACTATTTAATTTGGATATTGTAATTCTTGATCTCTCAAGTGAACTTCAAATTGGATGCAAAGTTAAATTAAAAGTTCTATGGTACAAAAAATCCTATTTCAATTTTATAATAATACTAGATTCTCAATGCTTAGACAAATTTAACCCCACGAAGAAAAAAAAAAAAAAAACAGAAGTGAAAAACACATCCACTTTCATACGTAACGCCACTGCGTAACAACACATAACTCTAATTTCTTTGAATTGGAGATTACAAGTAGGGATTATATAAGACTTGATATGAAAAACAAATGAATATAAGAATAATTATGACAAATGGTCAAATTGAAACCAAATTAAGTAAAAAATGATGAAATAAAAAGTTTAAGAATTAAATTGTAAATTTACATTCAAGTAGGAATTAATGGAAAATCAGGAAGAAAAATAAAAAAAAGGATTAAATAGCAAAATTAGAATATTAAAAGAATCAAATTGATGTAATTAGCTTAAAGAAATATAAAGGGGTAAAATGATGATTTACCACGTCAGGAAGAAATATTGAAGACTATAATGTAAATTGAGAAGTCAAAATAAAATAAAAGATGCAAGAAGAATAAATAAGGGTAAATTGGTCAACAAATAATAAAATCTACAGATAGGAAGGGTACAAGGGGAATTTGAGCAAATTTAGTAAATTAAGAGTAAGAGTGTAATTTAGTTAAAAAGTCGAGAAAATAAGGATGAAACTGCGATTTTGGCAAAAGAAGCGAATTTAAGAACTAGAATGAAAGGAAATATAATTTTATGGTGAAAAATATCAGAAAGGATAAATAGAGAGTAGAATAGTAATTATAAACAAAGAGACAACAAAAAGATCAATCGAGTTAGAAAAACAATTTAAATGTTAATTCAAAGAACATAAAACTTAGATGTCATATTGAGAAAACTAATGAGATTTAAATGTTAATTGATAAAGTAAGGACATAAATGAGAATGTCATAAAAGATGAAAAATTTAAGAGTAATTAAGGAATCAAGTACAATAAAATATTATTCAGTCATCAGGCAAAGAAATTATAATTGTATTGAAACTGAATTATATAAGTAATATGCCTCAGTTAAGATTAAGTTTATAAACCTTGAAGGAATTAGAATAAAGTTTTGAATAAAGTGAGATAAATAAAATAATTAAATTAAGTGAGAAACTATGACTAGTATGTAATTAAATAAAAATGCAGGGGCGTAAAGGTAACTTAATGTCGAAAATATAAGTAACAAAGGTCAGACAGTAACACGATAAACATGTAAGGATGAAAAAGTCAACAAGGATCAAACAAAAATTTGAAAAATATATATATGCAAATAGATAAATAAATATAATAACAAAAATAACAAAACAAAATAATAATAATGAAAATAAATTTATTTAAATTAAATTTTGTGTAGTTGTATCCATCACTAGGCAACAATGATGCTTAGCTCATGGTTTGTTGATTGCGTGCAGGAACAGGTACACAAAAGGACTTGAAGGAGACGAAGTAGGGAAGCATGAACATGTGTCACGTTTATGGACACGAAGATTAGACAACTTATGTATTAAATTTTAGATAATTGGCATGTAATAATTAATGCTATATGTCGGATGCAAATGAACCGTGAACACTAATTATATGTATACATATTTAAGCATATGTGTATAAAAATTTGTGATTGTGTTGCGGTATGGATTGTTGATTGATATAGAAGTGCTATGAATATATCGGACAATTAGAGGTGGAGGTTGCCTTTTAAGAGTGTTCTTTTGTCAAATTTATAAGTTTGGGTAGCACGGGTTTACAAGTCGTTACGCTGTCGAAATCTTTATTAAATGAATAGTAACCATGTAATGCTGTTAGCAACCATATATGGTGTATGGAAATCATAAATAAATTGAGGATGTTACATAAACCTTTTTCCTAATGAGAGTGTAATGGAAGGGGAGATAAATTACAATAGTTATACTGTGAATGAGGCATTCGGCTCAAAATTTGGGCCTTGGATGATAGTTAAAAGATGGGGGAGGAAGTCTGTAGAATTTAGCAATGCCCAAGGCAATGGTTTAGGAGATAATTTGCGTAAATATTCAGGGTCAAGGTTCGCAGCTCTAAGTCGAATGAATGAGCCTGAAGTGAGCCAGGAGAAGAATGATAATACAGGGACAAAGCCATAAGATTGGACGACTGATTTTCATAGAGTGAAAAAATTAATCGAGCAACAAGAGGTAATCTTCATAATGTTAAGTCCTTTTTTGAGAATAGTGTTTTAATACATGAAAATGCTTTGTTTGGCGAGAACTCTAGCAACTTGGTGCAATAAGAAAAAAGTTAATGTACAGGGATTCAATTATCCAAGGGCTTCTCTTGTTAACTCTCCAAAAGGTCTGATAGGCAAAGAGAATCATGATATTAATAAGATGAATCCTCATATTGTAACATCTAATGTAAAGGCCGAAGATCACAGTCTGGAAGTTCTTAATAAGTTTTGCTAAGGGGAGACTATTATTACATCAATGTTGGACTTTAATGCGCACAAAAAAGTTTTGGGGGACCCATACCCAAGCATTCCTAAATCCACCTTTAGCACCTCTATTAAAGATAGAGTTATGTAATTGGGGGTCAAAATGAAAAACCTTGCTCATGGTGGGAACAAACCTCCGGATAAGAGAAAATTGAAGAGCATTCGAGAACCTTTTTATTCTAAGGGTAGAAGAAAGAACAAAGATTCAGTTCTTAAAATTAATGATGCTTCTAAAATTCTTTCAGGATTGGTTAATATGGATAATTCGGTTCGACCGAAGAGTTATCCAATGAAGTGGCGGGTAACCAACCCATTTTTTATGGTGCCCCAAGTGGATCTCTTTTGAGACTTCCATTTTGTGGTTTCATTTCCTCTATTTACCTAGTTTCATGGGGGTTAAAAATTGTCTCTTGGAATTGCCAGGGTGCTTGTTCAAAGGATTTTGCTATTTATGCAAGAAACTTAATTTAGTTGTATAAGATCTCTATTTTAATTCTGCTTGAAACTAAGATCAGTAGGATTATTGCTGACAAGGTGATTGAGAAACTAAGTTTTACTCATTCTTTTCTGGAGGAAGCTCTTGGCTTTTCAGGTGGTATTTGGATTCTTTAGTCTCAGGGTATTGACATAAAGGTTGAAAACTACTTTTATCAATTTTTTTCACTTGAGGGTGACTCAATTAAGTAGTCTATCTTTTTTTCTAACTGCAGTGTATGGAGACCCCTTCTCTTTCTCGTAGAAAGAACTTATGGAAAGATCTAAAATTGCTCTCTCTCACTACAAAAAAATGCAAAATAGCGATGAAATTAGGAGGACAATGAAATTTGTTGCTAAATGCACGATCTAGCGACAACATTGTGACAAAAAATTATTTGTCTCAATTATTCTTAGGGGCTATTGGAAAAAACAAATATTGCAACAATTTAACGATAAATAAATTTGTTGTTGCTAATCTTGGGCGCCAAATTTTGGTGCAAAAAATAGCGATGACTTTACTACCACAGAACCTCGCTAACGCTTAATTCATGGCGTAAATGATTTACCCAACTATATAGTGAGGATATAATCCTCGTTAAGTTTGCTAGAAACAAATCCTTGCTAATTTAGCGAGGACAAATCCCTCGCTAATGGTTAAGTCATGGGGATTTAGTTTAATGAACTATATAACGATGACTTAATCCTCGCTAATTTTGCGAGAAAAAAATCATTGCTAATTTGACAAGCACAAATTGCTTGCTAATGGTTAAATAATTTGACATTTGATTTATAAACCATATATAACGAGGACACAATCCTTGCAAATTTTGCTAGAAACAAATCATTGCTAATTTAGCGAGGACAAATCACTCGTTAACGGCTAGGAATTTGATTTATGAACTATTTGGCTAGGACAAAATCCTTGCAAATGTGGTGAGAAATAAATCCTTGCTAATTTAGTGAGGATAAATTCCTCGCTCATGGTTAAGTTATGGGGCATTTAATTAATGGACTATTTAGCAAGGACATAATCCTCGCTGTAATGGCCTCAACACCGGTCTGGTCAGGAACAGTAAATTCCGATGATGAATAGTGCATCCGGACCAAAAATCGAACCCGAAAGTGAAAAATATTTTATTTAACCATCGGAAAGTATTGGTCATGATGAGCTCGGGGTTGAAATTTAAAGGGAAATTGAGGTCATATAGACCTCCGAAAGTCAAAAATATGAAAAAGTTAGCGAGTCAATTTTCCCGGTAAGGAAGGTGACTCGATTTTGCATAAATTTTGAAAAATAGAAAATAAACTTTAAAAATTGACAAATTTTTCATGTCTTAATAAAATTTTATGTAGAATATTTTAGTGCAAAAAAATGAATTTTTCGGAGAAGTCGACAGTTGTCGAATCGAACCAGTTAGATTGAATCGGACCAGTAACGGACTCCGATTGAGCCAACATTTTACGTACTACCTATTTTTGATATTTTAAGAATTATGGAATCAAAATTGAAGATAATTGAAGTGATGAAGTGAGAGAATTTTATGTGGGCCTTTAGAGAGGTGAAATTGGGCCTTAAAGAATTAAATCAAGCCTGTGGAATTTTGGCCCAAATTTTGGCCCATTTGGAAGAGTATATAAAGGGGAAATATCTATCAAGTTCCAGAAAATTCTCTCATCTCATTCCTCCTCTCCTCTTGGCCGAAACCTTCTCTCCCATTTCTCTCTCAAGATTTCTTCAATTTTGCTCCATTTTATTTGATATTCAAGCACCTCACCCCTAATTATATCCCTCTAGATTAGTACTCCAGCATCAAACCTTTGATTTAAAGGATTAAAGCAAGAAAAATTCTAATGGAAAGCTTAAGGTGTCTTAAGGAGGTAAATGAAAATCATGGTTTTAAGTTGATTTGTTGGCATCTTTAAGTATATTTGGGTGTCTAGAGTTCATATATGTAGTTAAATTAAGTAAATAAGATAAAAAAAGTAGGGTTTCTTTTAATGGAAAATTCGGTTTCTTTAGGGATTCAAGGAGGAGAGCCATCCAATCCAACTAAGGGCAAGGAAAAGGAAGTATAAGCATCCTAAAGCAAGGAGAATATGTAAGTGACTAATAAATTTTAGTAATTTCTTTGATTTTAAATGAATATCCTTTATGTAACTTAAGGAACTTATGACTAAAGTGGTGTATAACTAAAATAATGATAAACTAGTGTTAGAAGACCTTAATTAAGTGTGAATAAATGCTTAAATGAATGATTGAATGAATATATAGTATGGTTCCTTTGTTGGCCGAATGGTATACTTAAGGAAACTAAAGTTTATTTGATGAATTTTGATGAAATTAAGCCTTTAAATGATGTTAGAAATGGAATAATACACATATGAATTTTTATGGAATTTATAGAAATTAAATGAATATTTTAGAGATAAATTAACAATTATGTAAGTAATGAAAGTATTGAAATAATGTGTACTTTGTTGATAAAATGAATGATATTGGTGAATTATGGTGAAATAATTCACAAATCTTGTGAAGGATTTAAAAAGAATAATTAATAAGGAAAATAAGTATACGTAAGGAAAGAAATAATAAGAAAATGAAGCTTTGATTGAGATTTTAATGAAATTATGCCCTTAGAAATAGTCTGGCAGTGAAAACCTAGTTCAGGATATAATTGGCTAGCCATAGGGACATCTGAACCGCGGTGCAAGTCATGGCGACTTGCTTTGCTATGGTAGGATCACTGATCTCCATAGCTTTGTCTGTATCTGATATCTGTTCTGTGGAAAAATGATATGTGAGGTCATTTTTCAGTCTGTCTGGAGCCCCTGGGATCCACGTTCCGAGTATCCTGTCTGAGAATTTCTGTCGGTACTGTACTAGGGGCATGAAATTGATAACAAGTTAAAAAGAAGTGGAAAAGAAGATAAAAGTGAAGTTTAAGTAGAAAAAGGACCTAAATGAAAGAAAATAAAAGTTTAGGGACAAAATGATAATTTTACCAAATGTATAATTAATATGTGAAAATGAATAAGAAATAGTTAACAAGGGTAAAATGGTAATTTGGGAACTTAACAGTGCTAAAATATAAAGTTTTTGTGATACAGGGACTAAAATGTAATTTTACCTAAAAGTGGTAAAATAAGGCATAAATGATGAATAAATGAAGAAATAGTATAAAAAAATGATAATAAATAACTATAATGGCAAAACTGTAAATATGAGGTAAAAAGGGACAACTTTGTAAATTAGTAAAACTTTAAGGATTAAATTGAATTTTGATAATAATTAAGCAATAAATGAGAATAAAAGTAAGTTATGTAAGTAATAACTGTTTTCCTTGATTTTTGAGTAAAATGTGTTTATATTCAAAGTTTAAATTAAATAATCGAATTTTAATACTATATGAAAGTACTAGGATTGTTAGTCACCACTGGGCATAATTTATGCCCAGCATGTAGTTTCTGCTGCATGCAGGTACTGAGTTGAAGGAGCAGAGATGCACAAAAAGGGGAAAAAGTTAGTTTGTTAAGTAGATTATGTAGCTTGTGGCATGTATATAAACAGACGATTTTGTATAAGTACTTGATTATGTAAAAATATGTAAACATATGTGTGTGTGTGTGTGTGTGGTTATGATCTATTTTGAATTGTGGAATGGTTGATGGGAGTTTTGAAGGATGGGATGATTGTTTTAGAAGTGTTGTGCCTCTGAGAGGCTGCGATTTGTCTGATTTTCAGGGAGCTAGTTAGAAATACAGCCGTTATAATGCCGAAATTTTTGTTAAATGAATAAGTAATCTGGGACAGTTATAGGACATCGAACAAATAAGTCAAATATACAATATTAAGCATTGACATTGGTTAAAGAAAAAAAACAAAAATTTACCGGTGTGCGCGCACTGTTCAGTTAGATCGGAGTGATAAGGGTGTTACACTCGCTACATTTACTAGCAACAAATCCTTGCTAATTTAGCAAGGACAAATCCCTCGCTAATGGTTAAATGATTTGGCATTTGATTTATAAACCATATAGTCCTCGCAAATTTTGCTAGAAACAAATTCTTGCTAATTTAACGAGAACAAATCTCTCACTAATGGCTAAATAATGTGGAATTTGATTTATGAACTATTTGGCTAGGACAAAATCCTTGCAAATGTGGCGAGAAACAAATCCTTGCTAATTTAATGAGGACAAATTCCTTGCTAATGGTTAAGTTATAGGGCATTTGATTAATGAACTATTTAGCGAGGACATAATCCTTGCTACGTTATCTAGGAACAAATCCTTGCTAATTTAACGAGAACAAATCCCTTGCTAACAGTTAAATGATTTGGTATTTGATTTATGAACCATATAGCGAGGACTTAATCCTCGCAAATTTTGCTAGAAACAAATCATTGCTAATTTAGAGAGAACAAATCCCCCGCTAACTGCTTAATAATGTGGAATTTGATTTATAAACTATTTGGCTAGGATAAAATCCTCGCCAATTTAGCTAGGTAAAGTTTCTTACCAAATTAATGAATAAGTGAGACAAATATAAGGGAAATCAATAGGAAAAAATTAGCATTTAGCTACAAATAAGTACTCGCCATTTGAAACAAATAGTGAGAAAAAATTTCACTCTAATTTAACTAGGTAATTAACCTTAGCTAATTAATGAATAAGTGATCTGAAATGCCCATTTCTATTTTAGCGGGATCAACAATGAATTTAGCGGAATTTAATTAGAACCTAGTCTCTTTTTAGTAAAACCCTACGCTATTTCTCTTTTAGTGTTTGCAACCTTGTCTGGCCTCTCTCATTTTGTATTTATAGTGCTTCCTCTCAATCTGCACTTGTTGCTTCACCAGCAATTTTCCATGGATGTCGCAGTCTCTTATCCCTCTTAAGGTACTTCTTTGCATTTTTTTAAATTTTATTCTTTCGTAAAACTGGGATTTTTTCTTGATATTTAGTGTTAGGGATTTATATTCTTCTATTAATTTATTATCATTCTTCCTCCTTCCTTTATCTCTCTCTAAAAATTCAAAATCTCAGTGAAAAAACAAATTGGTTTTGTAATATAGAAGCGTAGAAACAATCTACACATATGGATTAGGCAGCTTGTAGTTAGTTTTGCTGCACCATTATATAGACTGATGTTCCTTTTTGGAGATTCATTTTTTCCTTTGTGCGTTCTCTTTTTCTTTGGTTATTTGGATTTTTTTTGAAATGGTTATGTGGATGTCTCAGATCATGCAAAAACTATATTTTTGGGAGTGATGGTGAAACAAGCTTTAATTTTGAGTCTAAACTCCGTTTGGGACTAACTGTGGAATTTTTATTAGATAATTGTATTTGTGGTAGGTCTTTAGGGTCTCATTAGTTTGAAATTGTCTTTCTGAAGAATTCAGAACACAGGAAAGAGCTTCATTAGAAGGTGTTGTTAAAAGGTACGAGTACTGCTCTCTCTCTCTCTCATAAACACAAATGCTTTTCTTTCTCTCTCTCTTAATATTTTGTTTGATTTAATTTCAAGCATTGTGTGTTTATTTATGCCTGACATCTCTTGCTGCATCTCCCATATATTTTAACAAATCAACCCAAAATATAGAGTTATTAATAACTCCCAAGGTGTATTAAAATTTTAAGTAGTTTTACTTTTCTCTTTTGCATCCTTAAATTCATCTTTCTGAATTTCAGTTCCTGGCTTTGGTTGAAATTTGGCAATATTTGTGCCTTTAGATCGATCATCAGTTGTAGCCTCGAACTTAAAAACAATCTGACTTTTCTGTTTTGCATCCTTAAATTCGTCTTCCTTAATTCCAGTTCTTGGCTTTGGTTGAAATTCGGTAATATTTATGCCTTTACATCCACCATCAGTTGTAGCCTTAAACTTAATTTCATAAGCAATTGATTCAAAATTTTGTAGCATAACCTCATCCTCAATCACTATATAACTATATGTCATCTTCTCTTTGTCTAAGCCATCAATTCTATTCTTCAAATAATTTACTGGATCACTTGTAATTAAACACTTAATCCTATTATTAATTGTGATTTCACATTCCAATTTAGTTAGTAAACTAGTGACCCATATGCAAATATAATAAGGATTAATTTCACTTGAGAGCACTAATCTATACCTTAACTATATAGATTGTAAAATTTTTGTAACAAATAATTAAGTAAACATACTTTCAGAAAAAGTCAATTTCTTGATAGTTCCAGGGCCTTCATTACCCTTAATGGTTTCGATGCTCTTAAAAGCTTGAGGAAAAAGCTTGGGGATGAGATTATCAGCATTAAGTATCAATGCTGCAAACAATTTTTTGGCTGGAACATGGCTTGTGAATTCCTCACTGAATGTCAAACCATTGCTTGTGAGGTTTTCTTGTAAATCCATATAATGAAGAATGATGGAACGTCTTTTGTTAATAATAGATGCAGAGTGATATATGTAAGTGTTGATTGATTGTAGATATTAGTGTGTATATTGTAATTGCATGCTAGAAGAATTTACTGATCTTACTTCTAATTTGCAATATGGATTTTCAGGATAAAATCATGCAGCTTCGGTTGGAGATATCACAAAATAAAGGTGAAAATATTGATGAGAATCAAATATACTTGGATGCAGTAGGGGGTGCACATAGAGGATGAGTGTATGGACTTGGAGCTACAATGACCCAGTACTACCTTGAGGCTTGCACATCTCGTTCCTTTTTGTCTTTTGAAGCACATACTACAAGACAGATGGAAGAGAGGCTTGAGCAGCATTTATTCACTTTACATGTTGAGATTTAAGCTGAGATTTGTACTGAGATTCGTGCTGAAATTAGTGCTAAGTTTGAACAAGAGTTGGATCAACGAGTGGAGCAGCGGGTTGGACATATCCAACAACAGATGTAGGTGCAGTAGTAACTTTTTCAGCAATGGACAGAGGAGCAAATGAGTCTATTCGCTTCTCATACTAACTATCCTAATGGTTCAAGTGCTTCACTACATGATCAACACATCGGGTCATAGATACTATTTTACCTACATTATAGTTATAAGTATATATTAGGGCATCTTGCATATCTTTTGTTACTACTGTATATGCATGTATTTATTTTTTTGGTTATATTATTAGCAATGATATGCACTTGTAAATATCAATTAATATATATATATATATATATAATGTTGGACACTCTATAAATATAATTGTTATTTTTTAGTTTATTGTTTATTATTTAAATAATGAAATCTCCATAGTTAATTAAAAAAACAAAAAAAATTCCATTATAAATTTAGTGAAAGTAATATTTGTAACAAAAGTGAATTAGCAAGTAACATGTTCATCATGACATTCAAATCAATATTTACTGTGGATAACTTTCATGCCAAATTTAGCGAAAAAAATATTTTGTCACAAAAGTGCAAGTTCAAATTTAGCGAGATATTTGTCCTCGCTAAAATTTAGCGACAACATTGCCCTCGTTAAAATTTAGCGAGTATAATGTTGTTGTGATATTCATGCCAACAGCGAGGATATATCTCTCGCCAACTTTAGCGAGAATATATTTGTCACAAAAATGCATGTTAAAATTTAGTAAGAAATTTATTCTTGTTAAAATTTAGCAACAACTTCAGTCCTTGCTAAATTTAGTGACAATTCAGTCTGCGCTAAATTTAGCGACAACTTCAGTCCTTGCTAAAATTTATCGCTAAATATAGCGACAACTTTAGTCCTCTCTAAATTCAGCTAGGATGACTTTTGTTATAAAATTTTTGTTCTCGCTAACCTGATTTAGTTATGAAGTCCTCGCCATTTTGCATTTTTTTATAGGATCTTGCTATTACGGAGCCTTGGGTGATTTTAGGAGATTTTAATCCCTTTTTATTTTCTGATTAAAAGTCAGGTGGGTCTATTCGGGGTAGCAAACCATGCCCCCTTTTCGCTCAATTTGTCAATTGTTGCTCTTTGTTTGATATGGGATTTTCAGGTCCTAAATATACTTGGCATTGGGGTTTAGTTATGGAAAGGTTAGATCATGCATTATGTAATCATTCTTGGAAAGGGGCTTTCTCGAATTTTAAAATCACTCATATTCCGAAGATCCATTCTGATCATAGACCCATCTTACTCTCCATTTTTGATAATTTAGCTGGTAGCAACCAACACTGCAAAAAAAAAAAAAACTCATTTAACAATGGAAAATTGCCAACAGAATTTATTTTCACTGTTAATTACTAACGAAAATAAAATTATGTTGCTAATTACTAATGGAAATAAATTTTCATTGGTAAAATCGTTGGAAATTTTCTTCTTTAACGACGAAAATTGGAAATCGTTGTGTTCCATCATTAAAAATGGAGGGAACTTTTAGTGCCAAAATTTTATTTGTGACAAAATATTGATACCGTCATAAAATAATGCTCCAATAGGGGCGAAAAATTTTTCAATAAAAAACAACGACAGAAATAAAATTCTGTAGTAATTTAACGACGAAAATAACTTTCCGTTAGTAATTTACTAATGAAAAATCAATTCTGTTGAAAATTGTAAATTCAACGACGAAAAGAATAATTCTATCGAAAAAAATAACAACGAAAAATTATAATTCCCTATGGAAATGATAAATGCCAAATTGCCAATGGAAGTGTTCTTCGATTGTAAAATGAAAAAATTGACAAAGGTGTTGATGAATTCCGTTGGGAATTTAGGGAAAAAACCCTAACCCTTAATCCAGATTTCGCTTGGTGCCATCTATTTTCATTGCCGCAAACCTCTCCCTTTCCCTTTCCCTCTCCCTATCGTCTATCTCTCCCTCTCATCTTCGACGCCAACGCCTCTCCTCTCCCATATCTCTACCTTCGATCTGCCTCGCCATTCTCTACCATTCCCTTATCTTCTCCCTCCTCTCTCTCGCTGTCATCCTCTTCTCTTCTCCCTCCCTTCTCCCTCCACTGCTGCTACTGCAAACTTTAGTAGAGGGGAGTTAATTAGCTATTGCCATTATTTAGGTTTTAGTCTATCCTTTTACAGATTGATTATTTTTATGGGTAGCTGGTAATCTATAACACTGCAGAGATGTCATTCTTGGTCTAGGTCTAGTAGAGTTTGTGGTGGGGCTGCAATATTGTTTCTTCTTCTTTTTTTTCCTTGAATATTAGGTTGCTAAATGAGGATTTTATCTCGTTTTTCTGGGTTTATGGGTAGCTGGAATTTATAAGTTAAACCATGATATGTGTAGTTCTTCCTTCCGAATTGTGAAGCTAAAGTTGTTAATTTATAAGTTAAACCACAATATGTGTAGTCTATATCTCTCTCTCTGGAATTTTTTGTCGCTAGAAACTTTTTAATATTTTATTTAGGAAAGTAATTTTCTAAATAAATAGCGACGGAATAGCGACCAATATTGTTGTCGCTAAAAATATTTTATACTATTTTCAATTAAATTTTTTCAAAAATTTCTAATTTTGATTATTGATTTCACTAAGCATTATAATATTAATAAAACATATACACATATTTTTATTAGTAATTATTTTTAATAATTTTGCTTTACACATGAAATTAAATTCAAATAATTTGTAATTTTTAATTTATGTTAAAAAGATTTATAAGTTTTATTGTGAGAGTTTTTATTTATTATTAATAGTAATATATTATATGAACCCTTAATTATTATATATTATAATTATTTTGAAAAAATGATAATTTTTTATCAATTATTTCAAAATCTAAACTTATTTATTTAAAAAATTTATATTTTTAATAATAATAATAAATTAATTATTATCATTATTATATAATTACATTATAAAGATTAATAAAAATAAATATTTATAAAATAATAATATAAAATTTATTATTTTATATAAAATAATTATGAAAAATTTTATAATTTATTTTTATTTTATTAAAATTTTAAATAAATATTAAATTATTAAAAATTTTAATTTTATATATATATATATATATATATATATATATATATATATATATATATATCAAACCATCCTTGAATATAAAGATAAGTGATGAAAATTGGCAGTAACATTTTAGTATTTCTAGAATGTCAACCCTACATACAAAAGCAACTTTTTCTCTCCCCTCGCTCACTTCTCTCTCCGCCTTTGTTTTTCTGTCTTCCTTCCACCGGAAAACTCCCTCTCCTTGTCTTGAATCAGCCGAGGTTTTCTCATTCTCGTTGCGATGCCTTCATCGTCTTTCCTCTGCCATCGCTGGAATCTCATCCTCTTTGATTCTTTCCAGGGCCTTGGCAACCCTTCAACAGGTTTGTTTTTCCTTCTCTTGTTTTTCCTACAGCCTACAAGCTCTTTGTTTTTCTTTTTTTGGGTTTCTTAGATATATATGTTTAAGTTGAATTCTTAAGGAACTTAGTTTTGGGTTTCTAATTTTAGAATAAAAACTAGGGATTGCAAATTATTGATTTTTATCCTCTTGCTGAGATTCTTTAACCCTAACCCTCTAATCGGTTTTTCATTTACGCCTACATCTTGTTTGTTATGATGCTTGAATGATGATTTACTCTGCCTCTTCTGAAATGGTCTCTTCGATTCTTCTCGCTTCTTGTTTTTTCACTTTCATTCATCGATTACTTATCTTTTTTGTTAGGATGTGATCTTTTGTCTGTGACATTGCGTATATGAATTTATTCTTCTTCCATGGTTTGCAGATTGGGGATATTCCTGATGCTGAGATAAAACCTCCTGATAATGTCCTTTTTGTTTGTAAACTTAATCCAGTTACTGAAGCGAGTCTTTGTTTTATGGGGTTTTTACAAAAATATACAGGAAAAAAATAAAAATAACAAAAAATATAACACTTTCATAATTTTTTCAAAAATACAACTTTTTAAATTTTCAATAACAAAAATACAACTTTTTAAATTTTCAATAACAAAAATACAATCAGCTCACAGCCCCGTGCCATTTCCTTGGCATACAAGTCAAAGTTTCAAATATCTACTGTAACAATCTCCTACTTTAGATATTCTCTTCGCAGCACTGTAAGTTTTCAAGTATGGGGCCCATTGCTTTTTGAATTTCTGATTAATTATTTCAATAGTTAATAATAATTATTATTCGGTGTGCATTTCTGCTTTAAGAATAGAGAGAGCTTATAGTGAATAGGTCACTATCATATGCAGTCGTGTAAGTCACAACAGTTAAAGTCGGTAGTTTATTTGTATCTAAGCTTATTAATTTAAAAAACTTTATTTTTTAAGATATAAGCTAAATTTATTTCATTTTGAATTTATAGTATAAAAGAATAATTGATTCTAGGTGTTATTGTTTACATTACAAATATATAATTAACAATATTTTGTATTATTGTTTACATCTTTTTTTTGCAAAATAAAAATTTAAATGTAAAGTTATTAAAAAATTTTTTAGTTTTTTAATATAGAAAATTTTTACATAACTGAATTCATGAAATTATTTATTAACCAATTAACTAATGGCGAACTCTGATGCAAGGGAGAAAAAAAGTTATTTACAAGAGGCTATAGAAGAAACTATAAGGTTTTTTTTTTGAACTTTATTCCGTACTTAATAGCACACCGATTGTTACATGAAAAATTTATAAGAATATAGAATTTTTAAATTTGAAAAGAATATGATTGAGTTGAAGTTGTGAAACGTTGTGAGCAATTAAAATTGAAGGCGTGTTTAAAATTAAAAGAGGAAGAAGAGAGAGGGGTAATTTGTCGAGTAGTGTTGAAACCTAACGGTTCAAGACAAGTCTTTTGTTTATGAGTTTGTGCTAAGCATTGAGTAGTCCTTGTCAACCCTGCAGACATATCAATGTGGGGACTCACCTTGAAATCCATTTTAATGGCACGCACATGCATACATATATGCTGCTGGGGTTTCGATGTTTAATTCAGGTGACACATTGGAGAATGCATATGTTGCAAATTAGCTTAAAAGGCACCATAATATTCTTACTGAAAGTGATAAAAAATTCTCAGTGGATTTTATTCCAAAGCCATTGCGATCAAAACATAATCACAATACTATGAGTTGAAAAGATTGGATTAAAATCCAAATCTAATTTAACCAAAATATATGACACTGTGCTACAAGTGCAAAAGGGTGGAAAAAAACCATTGTAATATTCCAAGTGCAGAAGAGGATAATGAGGATGAGGCAAAAATATACAACTGTAAAATCACTGAAAGGAACACCTAGAACTCTTGGGAAGCAGATCCAATATCGCCTTTGCCATGCCCCACTTTTTTGGAAAGGAGGGTCTGGTGAATGTTTGGCAACACACCACCATTGGCGATTGTAACAGCGCCCAGCAGTTTGCTTAGCTCTTCATCATTTCTCACAGCAAGCTGAATATGACTGGGAACAATTCGGTTCTTCTTGTTATCTCTCGCAGCATTCCCTGCAAGTTCCAATACCTACAACAAAAACAAACATCAGCAATAATATCAGCCAATTAAACAAGAATGAAATATAAAAACCCATACAACCCCAAGAAAACGAGATTAAAAACTAGGATGTTCAACACAGTCTAACCCAAACAAAATAATTATACGGCAAAAAAACAAAATAAACTGTTTATGAAAAAGAGGAGTAGTTCACAATGTGTACATCTAGTACACACAGTGTATATCTAGTACACAGTGTGTACATGCTGTACATAGTGTCTATATCTAGTACGCACCGTACATACCGTGTATACATGCTGTACACAGTGTGTACATCTAGTACACATAGTATGTACATACTGTACACAGTGTGTACATCTAGTACACATAGTGTGTACATGCTGCACGCAATGTCTACATCTAGTACGCACCGTACATACCGTGTGTACATGCTGTGTACAGTGTGTACATCTAGTACACAATGTCTACATCTAGTACGCACCGTACACACCATGTGTACATGCTGTGCGCAGTGTGTACATCTAGTACATAGTGTGTACAGCTAGTACACGGTGTGTACTAGTTATACACACAATGTGTACATCTAGTACACATAGTGTGTAAATTCTGTACACAGTGTGTACGTCTAGTACACATATTGTGTACATGTTGTACACAATGTCTACATCTAGTACACATATCCTGCAAAATGACATTACATCACAGCCAAGCCTTATTCTCAGTCATTATGGCCATATAATTCTAACCCATCCAGAGCAACATACATAACTCTGACACCAAAGTTCAAATTACTATCCATATGCAGGGATAATCATATCTCCATGACATGTTAGAAAGGAAAAAAAATGAACGGTTATGATTATGGTTATGAAATAAAGGTACAACAACAAAATCACAATAATTTTCTAATAAAACAATCAGTATTCAAATTAAATTGATCAAAATTACACCAAAGTAAAATTTACAGTAATAAAAATGAGAATACCCAAAAGCTTTAAATGTTAAAATTCAAAACAACATTACTACAAGCAAAAAAATTGAACCTGCATTTAAACCTTGTGTATAACTACCAACAACAATTGAATATCAAATACCAAATGTATACACTCAAGGAAACACACTTCCCTGTTAAGGTAATAGAAAGAACAAAATCAATGTAAATTAAGCTGCAATACCTTCCCCAATTCAAAATAGCTGGAAGAGCCATATTTGTTAAAAGAACAAATATACTGCATTGCATTTTTATTCTGTAAACCAAGTGCACAGAAATCTCATCAAACATGAATCAAATAAAAGACGCCAAAGCATCACTTGATAAGATCGATTATAACAAAAAGCAAATAATCAATTGGAATTAATATCAACTCACATAAAAGTCAACAAACACCAACAGATCCGATCCATAAAGCCACATTGATAAGTCTCGCAAATGAAAACCATTAGGATTCAACAATTAAAGTCAAATTTAAATATCTAGTAAAACCAGCATGATTAATCAACGAATCAGTGAAAAACAACGAACCTGAGTAGCTTTATAAGCATTGAGAGTATTTTTAGCAGCCTCTTTCCTCTCATTTCTAGTCTTGAACTCAGCGAGATACCTGTGGTAATCTCCCTTCATCTTCAGATAAAACACCTCGGAATCTTCGCTGCCGGCGGCAGTAACAAGCTTCTCTTTCAAGAGCTTCAAGATCCTGCCATAGATCTCAGAAAGCTCGCCCTCAATCTTAAACCTGTACTCCTTGATCGCTGCCATGTGGTCGGAGTTTCCTCGGCTCTCCTTCTTCTGCTCGATGGAGGAAATGATCCTCCATGAGGCACGGTGGGCACCGATCACGTTCTTGTAGGCGACGGAGAGAAGGTTGCGCTCCTCGATGGTTAGCTCGTCGGATTCGAACGTGGAGAAGACGACCTTCTCCATGAATTGGACCATTTCTTCATAGCGCTCATTTGCCGAGCTTGAGGATGCCATGCTTTGGATTGCTCCTCCTGTGGAGAGTCTATCAATAGACTCCGCGATTAGATCTTCTTCCAAGTTATGCTATGTTCACAATCAAGAATAATTCTTAAAAAGTTATATTTATGAAAACAAAAATTTAAAAAGTGAGATTTATGAAAAAAAGAAAATAGGGTTGTATTTTTTGAAAAAGGGAAAAAAAGTTGGCAACTGGGGTAATTTTCTCAATATTGAATGCTCAACTCTTAGTAGCCCAGCAGAGAACAAATTTGAAAACAGTTAGAAATTCAGCTTTGATAGTTCCATAAGCAATCATACTCATTAACAAAGTCGGCCAATTCATAGTTTTAGAGAGGATAACTGATTTAAAAAAGGAAAAACAAAACAATGATACAATTATAGCTTCAATTTTATCCATGGTAACTGAACTTACGTCTAATTGTCCAAAAATAACTGATTTATTTTTCGTGACTTAAATGTTACTGAACTTATTTCCTTTTTGTAGAAAATTATCTTGATCGGTTTTCAGCAATAATCCTTGCCGGAATGTTGACATGGCATATGTCTGGACACACATGGCATGACGCGTCAGCAGCCACTTGTCGGAATGCTGACGTGGCATGCCACGTCATATGCCTAGATACACGTGGCACAACACATTAGCAACCACATAATCGGAAGATGCCACGTCAGTCAGCCCCACCTGTTGAAATAAACAAATAGAAAAAGGACACATGTAACATGTCAGACACTCATTTGCCTTAACCAAATCGAAATCGGGTCATGCACCCAAATACCCATCTTGCTAAAGGGACTTGAATCCAGGCTTACCCTTGGTTTTCTCTTTTCCTTTCTGATGTGGGATATGGGAAGGGATGTAAAGTTTGAGAAGATTATTTTTTCATGATTTTTCTTGTTTTTTTTAACCATTGATCCATCACACACACATCATTTTTCTTGCTTTAACCATTTCTAATTATTTCATGGAATGTATATGTGATGGTTAAAGCAAGAAAAACGATGTGTATGTAATGGATTCAATGGTTAAGAAAACAAAAAAAACCATGAAATAATAATCTTCTCAAGCTTTACATCCCTTCCCATATCCCACATCGAAAAAGTAAAGGGAGGGGCTTAGGTTTATAATCATGGACGTTGTTACCATTAGCAAGATGGGTATTTGGGCAGATGACCCAATTTTGATTTGGCCAAGGCAAATGGATTTCTTTCATTTGACACTTGTCCTTTTCCTATTTGTTTATTTCAACAGGCAGTGCATGCTGACGTGGCCTTTTTCGGTGACATGGCTGTTGATGTGTCATGCTATGTGTATCCGGGCATATGACGTAGTGTGCCATGTCAGCATTCTAGTAAGGGTCATTGCCGAAAACTGGTCAAGATGACTTTTCTGCAAAAAGGTGATGAGTTCAATGACATTTAAATAATAAAAAATAAGTCAGTTACTTTTGGACGATTAGACGTAAGTCCAGTGATCATGAGTGAAATTGATCCTACAATTATACAAATAAACAATACAGAGCACATACCTTAATGAGGTGGCAGTCTGGAGAATTTAGCTTCGATTGTGATTCCAAATTCAGTTAATTGAATAATTAGGGATGAAAGGGAACCTGAACTGAAAATTTAATCCATGGAGAAAAATCACTAATATTTTTGTTTGTTGTACAAACATAATAGCATGAAATTCCAATAATCAGATCCAGGTAACACTCACCTTTAGATGCTAATATAGCGCGACAAACGTCTGAAAGTCCGAGACTAAAGAGTGGCGACATTTGGAGAAAAATCATATAAAATCAACAGGAGAGCGAGATACAGGGAAAAAAGAAAATGAAAGAGGGAGATGAGAGCACGAGATGGTAGAGTAGTAGGGATGAGCCGAGGATAGAGAGTTTAGGGCACGATAGAGAGAAAGAAAGATGAAGAGAAGAAAGGAAAAGGTCAGTTTAGGTAATAACCCAACATATTATACAAGAACCCAACTTTTTCCCTTTTAAAACTGAAAATATTACCCAACCCGACCATTAAACCCACCTAAACCGTATTTTCTTGGTTTGGGTTGGTCTGTTTATCAAAAAATGTGAACATTCCTATGGAATGGAGTACATATATTATGAGAATTTATTAAAATTAAGAAAGGATGTACCCAAATCTTGTATTGTCCAAACCATACCATCTATAAACTTGCATCAGCTATATTGATAAGTTGAAAATATAATGTACGGGTTGCTTTTCCAACACATGGGGAGAGATTAGAGGAAAAAGCATTGCACCATCTGCTACAAGCAAATTACATGTTATGGAAACAGACCTAAAGGAAGGTGAGAATCTTATATCAGTAGTTATGGAAAGCAAAAAGAGATGTGACATTCTATGACAGTGGTTTTTGAGTTTTAAAATGTATTTGGGAATATAATTCGTATATGATGAAACCTAAAGGTGTGGAATATGGAATATAAAAAAGCCCCCTAACCATTGAAAATCACAAGGAATATAACAAAGCAACTTTTAAAGATGTGATTAAAGCTTTCTTATGCTATTATATTTATAACTTTAACATTTTCCATTCATGGAGGAGCTTTTTGTGGGCTATTAATTAGTAGGATTTTGTTAGTAGATTCACTAAACTTTGCAAATTACCACTCACCACCTAATATACATTGCTTCTTTTTCAAAGGAAGAACAAGACAATCTTCATTTATTTATGGAATATGGTATATTTGCCCATAAGCTTTTCCAATTTAGATACATTGTGATTCTATATTTTTTTCTGTCACTTTTGCCATTAAATGGCAGACCGAAATAGACTGAAAATATCATTTTTTCACCACAATTAATAAAAAAAAAATCATGTGGTTTTCACTTTAAAACAAAATTATTTTATTTCCATTAGCTCAAAGGTAAATTTTTTTTTCTATTTTATTCGTAGAGATGCAAAAGTGCTCTATTTTGAAAAATAAAAGAATAAAATTCATTTATTTTCAAAATTATAAGAACAATAACGGAAAAAAAGCTTAAAAAATTATTCATTTTAAGAAATTTAAAGACAAAAAATAACCTCATCCCTTCATTTATCTTTAAGCTGCTTTCTCAAGAAAAGATTTTTTTTTTCCCTGTTATATTCAAAATCTATCTTCCCGATTCACAAAGATAATATGAGTCAAAAGAAAAAAAAAACAAAAAGAAGGCAAATTTAATACTTAAAATGGAAATATTTTGTCCCTAATTTATTCTTTCATTTTGTTTCTCACTATTTTTTGTGACTTTTTTTGTTACAAGTTGGATGATTTTTTTTGTTATAAATTATAATATAGTGAATATAATATTATAATTGCCAAATATGAGTAATTACGAATGAAATTAATCCCAATGAATTGCGAGTAATAATTTATTTTTACTTAAAAAACATAAAATTTAACCTTAATTAATTAAAAAAAAAGTTAAATTTGCAAATACAATTGCAATTAACTTCTGCGATTCATCATTTAAATTTAATCAACTAGCACTATAGGGATCTATATATATTTATTTATAGATTGAAAGAACTAATTAATTTTATATTGTTAGGAAGCCAAATATTTTTTCTGCAAAATTAATTGTAAAATATTTTAGTATTATTAATTAATAAATAATTATTAATATGGTTAATGGAAACAAACCAAATGAATTTAGGTTATGTAATGGTTAACAACTTCTCTTTTCAGAGATGGTTTAGAGATGGTTTCTTCCACGGAACCGCACGTGACTAGTGGAGTTTACTGTCCACGTGACACTCACATAGTCCAATTATGCTTTATTTATATATTAATTAATAAAACTTTATTTTAATAAAAAAATAGAATGAGAGAGTGGTTCTCTTAGCGGGTGATAAGAATACCTCCTTTTTTCACAATAGGGTGAGATTTAAAAGGCAAAAGAGTTACATCCATGGTCTTATGCTTTCTAACAGAGAATGGAATTTCGATCAATAGGTTCTTAAAAAACCATGTAGTGGATTATTTCAGATGTTTATACCCCAAAGATCATGACGTAGCTCCTATCTTCCCAATTCGTGTCAAGCTCCCCACTTTGAAAATGATTATGGAGGAGAATATAGTAAGGCCGCTTAGCATGATGGAAATTCATGAAATTCTTTTTAGCATGAAACCTCTTAAAGCAGCATGTATAGATGGTCTCAACCCTTTATTTTTTAAAATATATTGGGATACTGTTAAAGGTTGAGTCAATTTCACCCATGGTCACTAAATTTATGCCTAATCATCCAAAAATAACTGACTTATTTTTTGTAATTTAAATATCACTGAAACTTATCACATTTTTGCAGAAAAGTTGTTTTTAACACCGATTTTCGACGATAATTTTTACCGAAATACTGACATGGCATGCCACGCCATATGCCCGAACACACGTGGCATGACACGCTAGCAACCACGTCACCGAAAGAGGCCATATCACACGCCACATCAGCACGCCACGGTCATATTTCTAGACACACATGACCTCTTCTGGTGATGTGGCTGCTGATGTGTCGTGCCACGTGTATCCAGGCATATGACATGACATGCCACGTCAGCATTCCAGCAAGAGTAATTGTCGAAAATCGGTCAATATGATTTTTTTTGCAAAAATATGATAAGTTTAGTGATATTTAAGTCATGAAAAATAAGTCAATTACTTTTGGAGCGATTATGCATAAGTCCAGTGACCATAGATGAAATTGACCCATTAAAGGTTCTGTGAGGCCCTTATTTATACCCTAGGAGATTTACTTTATAATGTATGATGCATGTGTTTAATTGATGGTATAATTTATATATGCTTGCCCATTTCATGTATTGTAAGTTTAGACCTAGAGCGGAATTGTTTGCCAAGAGAAGGGCAAAATGGTCATATTATATTAAGTTTTATATGTGCATAATTGAGAGAGAGTAGGGTTTTGGGAACTCAATTGAAATAAGAAAACTGTAAGTGTGTGGGTGAGAACAAGGTTTAAAGGGGAGTTAAGGGACTAAATACAAATTAATTGAGTCAACAAATTAAGGGAACCAATGGGAGAGGTGACATTGGCCACTCTAGACACTTCATGAGATTTGAAGAAAAACCAAAGGAATTCTTAAGGGGAGTGGCCGGACATTCAAGGGCAGAAACCCAGCCATTCCACTCCCTAAATATTCCTTAAATACTCCCTAAATAAACCCCCAAAAAGAATGAGTGGATTGTTGCTTGAAAGGAGAGAGAGTTTAGGGTTAGAGTGCTAAGGTATAAGCTTTCTTTTCTCCTTTTCTACCTTTATTGCTATGTTGGGGAAGGTATATATGATTATATATGTGTGATTTTGTGTAGAAAAAGAATCAAGTAGGAGAAAAGAGAAAGAAGTGCAAAAGGATAAAAATGAGTGCTATTTTGGCTTAACAAGGTATAAGAACTTTCCATGAGTTTGATTGGGTATGATTTGAGTTTTTGACATAATAAATGAGTTATTAGGTGCTAAAACAAAGATTTAGCATGGAAATTAGGTCCATGAATGCTTGGAAACCGAATTAGGTAAGTTATTGTTGAAATCACAAAATCTGCCTTAGGGCTCAATTGACTAACCCGGACTATTTTGGCTATAAATTAAGCTACAGGAACTCAAATTGAGTAATTCTAGTTGGGCTAGAAACTAGACTCAGAGATATTGGATTCATATGAAGAATTTGCCTTTGTAACCTGATTAAAATCGAGCTTGAACTTTGACTATGTCTGCTGCCCTGTCAATAGGACCAGTTTGTGTTTTTTTGTGAATATCTGAAGATTTATAGATCTAAATGGAGTGATTTTTAATGTTTTGGAAACTAGAGACACAGGGGTTAACAACTTTGTAAAAGGCACTTTGGCTGAAAATATCATTTTCTTGGTTTAAAAGAGCATACAAGCTGAACTTGAGAATTTGCCTTCATAATTTTTAGAGCAAAAAAGGACCTCACGGTCAACACCCAAATCAGTGTTGACTGTGACCCCCAATCCAAAATCGAATGTGCATTTATCTCACGGTCAGTACCATATCAGTAATGATCGTGACCCTTCCCCGTTTTCTTCTAAACTTAATTTTTGGTCCCAAATTGCTCTTAAAGTTCACTTAAGCCTTCCTAAAAATCACTACAAGAAAATTCTCAAATACCGACGGAAAAATTTTCCGTAGGCAATTCCCGACGGAAAAAACGTTTTCCGTAGGGAAAAATGTCTAAAAATATATATTTTGCGACGGAATAATAAATCCGTCGTAAATAATGGAGGGGAATTTGCCGCCCAAATTTACCGACGGAAATTAGCGACGGATTCGTAGAAATCCGTCGTAAATTTGGCACACGAAATTTACCGACGGAATACTAATTCCGTAGGTAAATTACCGACGGAACATAATACCCTAGGTAAATTACCGACGGAATACTAATTCCGTAGGTAAATTACCGACGGAACAATAATACTGTAGGTAAATTACCTACGGAAAATTTTCCGTCGGTAATTTACCTACGGAAACATTGCTCCGTAGGGAATTTACCGACGGAATTAAATTCCGTCGGTAATTTACCTACGGAAATTTCATTCCGTAGGGAAATTGAAAACCCATTTTTATTCTTTGTCTTTAATTTAAAACCATGAAATTATAAATTTTATTTTAAGTCACTTAATTAATTAAATTATAAGTTAATATAAACTAAATTCATGTAAATTTTTATTTAGTAACTATATTAATAATAAATTTTTATCTAAATAATTTAACATATAAATATGTAATTATTAGTATTATTATTATTAATTAAAGTGACTAATTAATTATGTTAACATATTAATTTAAAAATATGTTAATTAGAATTAACAAATTGACATATATATTTTATAATTAGCAAAAGAGTTCAATTGGAATATTAGTTAAAATCTTAACGGTTTAAATTGCATTACATGTGATTCTCTAATTTAATTATAAATATAAATATAGACATTAATTTTAATTTTTTTCATAATTTTAATCGAATACTAATTATTAAACCAACTTCTAATATTTTAAATATTCAATCGAAGCAAAAACAATTCTTAATTAATTAGATCTGACCTTAAAGTCCTTGGTTATTGTGGAATAGAAAGCCAACTTGGGGTACAGTGTCATCAAAAGTAAAGAATTGGATCTGATGAAGCTAAAGCACCAAGTGCAATATGAGGATACTTTAGACGAAACCATGAAGCTAGCACTGTTTCAAATCACCACAACAAGAATTAATTTTAAGGCATATTATACATTATGATTCATAAATAATAATAAAGGGACTAACTAATTCTATTAAAAAGGACCAATTAATTAATTAAATTTGTGATTTGTGGGAAATAATTTTCTTGTATATCGTCCAAATATATGTCTTCATTCATCAAATGGTAAATCATGTCAGTTTGGAGAATATCTTATAATTAAGATGGCAAAAATCATTTTTTTAAATATTAATTGATTTTCATTGCAAATTTTATTAAAATCACAAAAATTGTTTGAATATTTTTTGTGATTTGTTTCAATGTTAAATATTAGAAATTCATTTTTGATGTGGGAGCTTTAACGGATAAAGTTAGATTGCAGTTAGACTTTATATATATATATATATATATATATATATACCCCAATTGGGACAGGTTAAACCCATTCAGAAACAAAATTGATTGATTTATTTATTTATTTATATTGTAAGTGAAGGTTTATTGGTTACTTTTTTTCTCTTTTTTTTCAGAAGGGTACAGCTTTATTCAAAAGTAAAAACTTAATATTAAGAAAAAAGAAAAAAAAAATATATATATATATATAAACCAGGGACGGAGGAGTTGATGCAGTCCACAAATGCACAAGGAAAAAAAAGAAAAAGAAAGCAGGGGACGGAGAGGAGGAGATCGGTAACCTCAACGCCGCTCAACGGCGGCTCTGCGTGCGCCGGCGAGTCCCCTAAGGTGAGGCGTTCACCTCGATACCCACTGTTCATGTCCAATCGCCGGCCAGAGACAGATCGGGAAACAAGGAAGCGAGTGGATTTTGAGCAGATCCCGACCAAACAGCATGGCGGTTGGGCACGTGGTCACCGGAAATGGTACCCTGAGGTTCTGGCCTTCATGGCGGCAACATCAAGGCATCACCGGCGGAGCTCCGGCGACGTTCCGGTGAGCTTTCTTTAACTTCAATCGTATTTTTTCCATTGAGATTTTTTGATTTGCATGTTAATTAGACTCTGTTTATGTTTAGATTTGTTGGATAATTCTATCTGTGTTTGGATTTGTTGGATAATTATTTTTTTAGTAGAAATCCAAAGTGATGAAGGTGATAAATTGAAGGGATTGAAAAGCTTAAACCATTGTGTTATGAATTAATCAATTGGGTAATTGACAATCAACCTAATAGACAATTAAACATGAATAATTTCAGTGATATAAAATATATTTCTTGAATAGTTTCAGTTGCAAATCCTTTTATCCTCGGTCCTCTAAGATAATTTTCAAAGAAAAGAAAAAGGAAATGTGGAATATTTAAAGATTTATAAATGGGACATAAATTAAAATATGGTCTTGTAAATACTTACAAACAAAATTCAATTAACAAGTAATTTAAATTTAAAATCTTACATAACATACCGTTAAATTAAAATTTATTAGTAAAAATAGTTTCATGAGTCAATAATTAGAAGGAGCATCGGGCCCACTTTTCAATCGTGGAACTGGCAGTGCCTGTGATTCTTACATTCTTGATAATTTGGTAAGGTGTCTAAAAAATTAGTTGATTACATGCAATGGAAGCATAAAGTTAGAACCAACCTTTCTAATAGTGTTATAGTTATAGGGGACCCATCAATGGTGTTTGTTGGTAATAAATAAATAACTTGTAATTAATTTATGTCTGCTTATGCTTAGCTGAAAGAAAACATCTGCCACTCCCATCCATGGAAAAAGCAGATGAGCGAAAGGTAGGAGCAGCAACATAAATCCACCATCACTTTTCAGCTACAAGTTTTCTGCTGCTTATGGAAATATCAATAACCACAATTTTTCTTGACCTGTGCTAATAAATAATATAAATGCCCATTTTATTTTTATTTTTTTTTAAATAAAAGTGTGAGATTTATATCTTTTTTTACATGCATAAGAGTTGCAACATTAGATGGCAAAAATGTTTGACCAGCAAAATCTTCAGAAGATGCAGTTCCATAATTAGATATCAATGCATTTGTTTCAGTCCCTAGACCAGAATGCTCCAATACCAATTCTGCAACAATCAAGTGCTTAGCCCTTTGAACTTTCTCTAGTTATTCTTTGTATTATCTAATTTGTCTATGCAAACCAAATGATAAATTGGTATTATTTGTAACTTGCAGGTAGAGGATCTTTCAAGAATGTATAGGCTCTACCATAAAATATCCAAAGGCTTGGATCCTGTTGCTACTATTTTTAAGCAGGTTGGTTGGTCATTACATTCGTGCTACTGTGCTTAAAAAAAAAAGGACTCTGCGTGTTTTTCTTGCTTAAATTTTCACCTTATTTGGCCGGAATTATATGTTTGTTAATTATAGGTTTATTTGATTTTGCTTAATTTCTTTATAAATTCTGATTACCTGCTAATTAGAATATTTTCTTAAAAATATATAATATTTTTAGTGACGGAATAATAACGGTTAATTTCGTCGTAACTTTTTTTAGCAGTAGGCAAATTTGCCTACGTAATAATTATTTCCGTCGGTAAAATTGCCGACGGAATAATTTCCGTCGGAAAAATTGCCTACAACTGGATCTCCTTCGCCATTTTTCGTCGCTAAATTCCGTCGGCAATTTTATTTCCCTACGGAAATTCACTCAATTCCGTCGGAAATTTCCGTCGGTAAAGTGATTTTTTCTTGTAGTGAATTTTTAGACCCTTTTAAAAATAAAATTAAAGATACTTTGTGTCATTATTTATGTGATTAGCATATTGAGATCATGAAAAGATAGTTATGCAATTGCAAATGTGGTTATCCGATGATGATGATACTACACGGTAATAATTACTCTGAACATTTACATGTCTAATTATGCAATTTGACAAATTTCATGAAATGAAAGGAATGATATGTAAAATGATCAATACCTACACATAGAACTTGGTGGTGGATAGATAGTTATGCCTATAGGGTTACAAATGCAGCTGCCGCAGTCTTGACCTCATTTGTCCTCGTTGGGATGACCATAGTTGTGACCCCGTGTGGGTCCATATGATTAATATCTATGGGTATTCATAGTTATATATTTGATACCTACAGGTATCCACAACACCCATTATCCACTCCTACAGAACTTAGGCAGGCATTCATAGGGTATGATAAATAGTAAATATGTGATATTGAATAATGACATACTATATATACATGTGTGTGCGTGTGTGTCTATGTAACTGTCTTTATACTACAAATCAAATATATAATGATATTCTATAATCGATTGTGACATATTATTAAATGACATAAATGAATCTTATTATTAGTATATGTTACGTGTGCATGAGGGATGACCATTGTGAGTGGTTGTTCTTATATTTATTGTTCCCCACTAAGTTGTATAGCTTAGTACGGGTATTTATCCATGTAGGTACCCAAGATAGGTCTCTCCAGCAGGGACAAAGCCAACAATAGTAAAGCCAACAACATCATAGGGAAACAAAGTACGAAGATGATAATATTTTGGACTATATTTTGTCATTGTAAATTTTATATGTAAGTTTTGCTAAAAGAAATGTACTGTAAAGGCACAATGTAAAAGAGAAAAATATTATTATAACCATGATGTGTATGAAAACTCACTCTATACATAGGTATAGCCTATTCTCATGCATGAAATTGACTATGAATCACAGAGAATTATATGATATATTAACAAATGAAATATAATATGCATTGTTATATGGAAGATGATACTCTAATTAACAGGAACCAGGAAAGGATTAGATTAGTCCTTACATCTTTGGTATAAAAGCATAGTTTAAGTGGTTCTGGCCGATAAGAGTTTATGAATGTGTACATGCATGTATAGAATTTATCTGTGTTGGCTTAATGTTGGCATCCTTGTGTTTCTTTAGATAGTAGATTATGGAGGGTAATCGAGAAGTAATAGAAGAGGCCATGAAAAGTAACTTGCCTGCAAGGTCAAATCCCTCTAATCCTGAAGCTTCAGCATCTTCCCAAGGGGGTTATCCTGCTGCGGTACCTGGGAAAGCATTACTGAAGATTTCATATGACATAGCTCAAATTTTATAAAGAATGATAGCACCAAAAGATACTATTGCAAAAATTCAAAAACATGGAGCAGAGGAGTTTCTAGGCGCAACATGAAAGGAATCAGAAAAGGCAAAAATGTGGTTGGAAAAGATAGAACAAGTCTTTACAGAGATTCAATGCCCAATCAAGCAGAAAGTGACTTGTAATGTGTCCTTACTTCAAGGAATAGCTTATGATTGGTGGAAGTTAGTATTAAGACAGCCTTAGTTACCTGACCTTCTTACTTGGGAGTTTTTCAAAGCCATATTCAAAAAGAGATATGTAACTAAAGCATATAAAGAAGAGCGACTAAGACAGTTTCTGAATTTAAAACAGAGGGGCATAACAGTAGTAGAGTATGAGGCAGAGGTTAGTTTCCTGAGCAAGCATGTACCTGAATTTATGTCAACAGGAACTTTTAAATGTTGACAATTCGAGGATGGCTTAAATGACCAGCTCAAAGAACACTTGATTGGGCCCACTTCCTTACAATAGTCGATTACCATCAACTGGTATAAGCGGCTATTTAGGTGGAAAAGGAGGAATTAGCAAAAAGGGAAAGAGAACAAAGAAGAAAAAGTTTTGCTAGGGCCGGTGCATCAATAGGAAAGAGACCCAGAGGTGCACAAGGAGATCAAGCAGCAGAATCTGGTAAACTGCCCTGCCTCCAAGGGTAGACAATAGGGAGCATTTATTTCAGCTAGATTGGATAAGGAGACTTCAACAGAGCAGGGTAGAGGACAACCACCTAAATACACCTACTACTATAGGAGACACCAGGGCACCTATAAGATGCTGACAGGCTCTTGTTTCAGATGTGGTAGCACTAAACATTTCATGGCCAACTGCCCAATGAAACAAGAGCAAAGGACCACACAACAAAGTAGTAGAGAAGTTTCTAATGCACTTTCCGCCGGTAGAGGGCGTGGATGTTAAGTTGCTAAAAGAACATATATTTGATTAAATTTTGCTTATTATTTTATGCTTTTTTAAGTCAGGTTTAGGTGTTTTTCATTGGTTTGTTTATTTTTGTTGACTGTAGGAGCAAATTTCGAGGAAGTTGTGATTTTGAGGCTATTTGGTGATGATCTAGAGAAGCAAGGAATTTTTGGGGCAAATTTGGAGCAAAGAGCTGACAGTTGAAAATTCTGAAAGTTACCTTGCCCAAGGGAATTTTCAAGTTACCCAAGTTAGGAAGCCAAGCCTTGCCCAGTTCCATTGCCCAAGTTGCCCAAGGAAAATTGACAGTGGATTACGATTTTTAACTATATTTTGTACGAATTTAACCTAGCCACCACCTGAACCCTAGTGGATAGTTAAGATTGTTAAGACTTTATTTTAGGAGTAAAAAGGAAGTGATTTTAGGAATTTAGAACTCTTCTAGGAATTTTATTTTAAATTTCCTAGTTTGATTAGGTCTCTTTTCCTTTCCTATTTTGGTTATTATTTAAGGAAAGGATCTTCAGGTTTGGGGGATCTTCTTCTTTTTGCGATTTTGGTAGTTTCAATTCTGTAACAGGAAGTATTCTTTAGTTTTTGATTTTTATTTTGTGAATTTCATGGCCATGAGTGGCTAAATTATTACCATTTAGCATCAATCAAGGCTAATGTTGAAGTGCATATGGTACAGTCCCGTTCTAGTAAGATGAGTTTAAATCAAAATAAGAAGAAGAGTTTCCACGATAAGGGTAAGGAAAGGGCTCAAGGGCCTAAAAAGCAAAAAGTTAAATAGAACAGTAAGAGGTCCAAAGGCAAAAAAAATGTAAACATTTCTAAAGTGAAATGTTTTAACTGCCAGCAGAAGGAACACCATGCTAAAGGCGGAACTAACACATGGCACAATCCCTATGGGCCACGTGTCATTCACTTGGCCCATCGTGCCATGTGGTATAACTCATCAGACTGCCACATGGCAGACCATGGGTGGGCCATATGGCATGACATGTAAATACCATGTGACAACATAGGGCAAGGACATATGTTAACACGTGGCATGACTCAGGATGCCACGTGGCAGACTGCCACTTGGACTTATGTGCCACGTGGCATAACCACAGTCTACTATGTGGCATCCATAGATGGCCATTCAGTGACATGTGGCAATATTTGGTTGATCCACTTCATGTCACGTGGCACCTATGTGGGCCCACATTGCCATGTTAGAAAACACATGGTGCTCTACGATTGGGCAACGTGTTTGATCCCCAATGGTCCACTTGTCTGAATGATGTCTCACTTAGGCGCATGGAACCTGGTGCGTGCTGGAGATGTGCCCTCTGGCACACACCCAGCGCATGCACGTGCCTCTTTCCTTGGGATTTCAGACCTCCGAATTTCGGCCGATAAGGGGTTTTTAGGGTCACTAATTCCAATGGTATACTCAGATTTTAGAAAGAACCACATAAAATTTCTCATTACAGATTTTAATTGAATTTTTCATGTACAAATACACAAAATAAAAATAAACCCAAAAAAAATTTAGAACAGTAAAAAAATTTATTATGTTTATACAGTCTATTTTTTTTATGTCTGAATTTTCACAAAAAAATATACATCCAAAAAAATGCTGAAATGAAAAAACAACTATCTCTTATACCAATGTTAGATATACCATGATATATCATATGAGAAGGAAAAAATGATTTACCTCTCGTAGTACAGTTACTGTTGAAATCAAAATCACTTGTTTCGCATTATAGGCTCAACTTTCACCCACAAATTGCAATTCTCAGGACGAAAGTATTGCTCCACAAACTAAAAACCTCACAAATTTAGAGAGAACACGAATGTGGAGGAAAACTGACAGATTCAATAAGGGAGAGAATCCTCTTTCCTCTTTTGGAAAATTTTAGCTCTATTTATAGGGCTTCAATTGAGGAAAAGTTTTTCCTTAATTGGAATTAATACTAATTTGACAGTTACCAAATATTCAATAAGGAAATAATATCCCCATTAAATCTATCAGTTACCTAATTCAAATTAGGTAACTGCCCTCATAAACTCCGATTAAATGGACAGATTTCCTAATTAAGGGGAATTTTAATATGGAACTAATTCCATGTGATTTATTTTTTGTTCTAATATATTCACTTTTATATCAAGACTAATTTCTTATCGCAGGACTCATGAGCATATCCCGAACTCTTTTATTTATATTTCCAATCAAACTATAAAAAGTATTCATCTTTCTTCCTCTTCTTTTTCTTCATCAATCGCCACCACTGCTCTTCTTTCTTCTTTCTTCTTTAATTTGCTTTCGCGTCTTCATAATTCTAGCACTCAAACTCAAACTTTTTTTCCTTTTTCTATCAATATCTTATTTGATTTTGTAATATAGTAAACTGATTGACAAGACTCTAATTTATAATCAATTAAACAAAGACCAAGAAGTTGGTGGAAGATACTACCACGAAACAACTTTTGATTAATTAACTAATCCTTTAACTAAACTGACCAACTTAAACTTAGATTGTATTACGGATGGCTAAATTCTAAAGTTGGTGCTTTTTTAAGCCTTTATCTTGGAACATTATTAGCAAGCCTGGAAAAATTGGCTCAAATCTAAAATTCTGCTCAAACTTATTTAAAAAAATTCAAATTCAATCAAATCCAAAAAAATATCCATTTGATCAATTCAAAAATTATCTCTCTTATTTTCTAATCCATTGAATCTGCACTAGTTGCCTAATGGGCCTCCCTCTTTTACTCTAGTCTAGTTCTATCCTTTCCTCCTTCCTCCCTCCTTTCTGTCTCAAAATCACTCTAGTTTAGCCCATATTTTTCTATTTTATTTATTAATTTATAATTAATTCCTAACGTTTCTATTTTATTTTTATTTGACAAATATCATTTGATTTTTCTATTAGCTATAATTAATAACTATCTGATTCTCAAGTAAATCTCTCATAGTATTAATTTCATAAAATTTAAATTGAATTAAATAGGCCTTAAATAGTAATATGTTTTAACCAGATTATGAAATAGTGAAACATGTGACAGAAACATCCTGACATAATGGAAAAATGTAAATTATTTTATTTTAATAATATAATAATTATGATGGGAATAAATATCAATATCAATATTCAAGAGTATGCTACATATTGGGCCAAGCCTATAACCAAGAACTTTAAATTCAATTCAAAATCCAACAGCCTTGTTGGTCAAGCTTGAATTAGGATATTAATTAAAATATTATTCAAGCCTTTTTTTTGTTTTTATTTTGGCTAAATACATGATTTGATACCTGAATTTATCAGTGAATTTTATTTAGACATCCATACTTATATTTTGATCTCATAAACATCTTAACATGGCTTAGGACATAATAATGAGCCCTTATTGATGACATGGCATAAATATAACCCATCTCCTTCATCCATGGAGGTTTTTCACTCTCTGTTTCTCCATTAACGATAGTCTTTAAGCTCTCTCTCTATTCCTCTGGCTTTCCCTCTCTCTATTCGTACTCATCTGAGCCTCCATCTTTTTTAAATCCAAACTTAAAACTGCATTTAACCCTTCAATTAAAGCTTGAATCTTTACCTCCTGTTCACTGACACAAAAATCCAAACACTTCCTCAACTCAAGCCTCAAATTGTCCCTCGAGTTAGGGTTGTTCATGGGTTGGGTTGGGTTAAAAAAAAATCCAACCCAAACCAATATAGGCGGTTTGAGATGGTTCGGGGCGGTTTTTTTATTGTAGTTTACAATTGTTTGGGGTGATTTTAAAACAGTTTAAAATAAATTAACTACTGTATTCATCAATTTTTTTCAAAATTTTAACTTATAAAATAAAATAATAAACAAAATAATAATTACATTAAATTATAAATTGTTCTAAATTTAAAATATTATATACTATATTTAAAACTAATAAATATTACAAAACATAAAAACCTGAGTTTCATCTTCTCTATACGGATTCATTCAACATATAAATCATTTTCCTCATCTTCTATTTGGATGTCAATATGTTTTGAATCTTTCTCATAGTATGGTGCTCTTTTCTTTCCTTAGAAAACTCCTTTTAACCTGCACATGCGAGCAAGGATTGTGTTTATTTTTTGCTTAATAAAGTAAGCAGTCATCTTATCAATTCCAAATCCACGTTAGAAAAAGTATGTGATCTGATGGACTACAACACAAACCAAAGGTGATCTACATTCATATATGTAAAAGAAGAAGAAGAAGAAGAAGAAAGATGATAATATCAGAGCGTTTAACTAGAAACAGAGAGAATAGCAGGAAAAGAGCAGAACCTACCTTAACAATCAAAGGTGCAGTAGCTGTTGATAGTAAACAGAACCAAAGAAGCTTCTCTATGGTCTTATTGTGTACTTTGACTGCATTGGAACAAAAAATGTAGAAAAATATAAGCAAAATTATTATTTACCAGTTTCCTTAAACCAACAGATTTTGCTTATAAGCACAGATTGAAACAAGCATTGTGTCAAACGAATAAAAAACTAAATCATATGCCAAGAAACACAAATGACCTTTTATCTAGTTTGCATGACCTTTTATCCAATGTAAACTGGGAAACAAGAAACACAAATGACAATAACTTATAATTTTTCTTCATAGGCAAAATGTTACAAAGAAATCCATGTAGTAACTTCTAGTTTCGCTTTCGCTAACAGGAAACTGTAAATCTAACTTGCCTAGTTCAATTTTCCTTTTTAATCAGACCAAAAATTACACTGATCAAGAGTATTCTATAAATGCAAATATATATATATATATATATTAAAAAGAACTAAGAGAGAAAGTGGTATGTCGTTCTAACTTATAAATACTCTTCAGGATGAAACCATAGCAGGAATTCTACATGGTAATGTTGCAATGACAATCAACAAGAAGTATGCATTGGCATAGTCTTTGCAAAATTTTCTAATTTGGAAGCACCAAATTAATAGAATAAGTTTACACAAGTTATCCCAATTGGAAATTTCCATTTATGCAACAAATCAATTAAACAATGATCCAGCAATAACAAGAAAATGGTAACTCCAGCTTAATATATGGAACACAAGCATTGTTAATGAAAAAAATATATAAAAGCACAAGAGATGGAAAAAAATTAACTTAAACTCTACTTGCTTTGAAGCAAGAATTGCAATCTTGAATTTGGGGTCAAAATGAGAATCACTTTCACAATGAACCCAGAATTATATAATAGTTCAGATTATGGAAAGATGGCCTATCATGTCCAGTTTAAATTACCCAAAAATCCCACTGTGAACTAATCACAGAAGCAGCTAGGTCATAGAATCATACACTAGAAAGGTCAGGTAATTCTAAAACCTACGGCTAATTCAAGTATCACAATATCTTTTCCATTCATGGGACTTAAAAACAAAATAACATCAATTATGGTATCATCCACTAGCTTCCGGCTTAAATTATGTGTTAAATATATTGCAAAGAATGAAACACAAAAATTTGATGAAATTTGACCCACATATGCATTACCCATTAAAGAAAAAAGATCCAAATAACTGAGATAGAGATAAAACCCAATAAAAATCACAAACAGAGAATAAAAGAGGAAAAAACACCCACCTTTTTAATTCTGCAAGCAAAGTACCATCTTCCTTCATCTGGGCCAGCACCCTTAGAAAGGAAGCAATCTCCACTTACCAGATTTTCCTGTAAGTGGCGCCGGTGGACTGAGACCCAAAGGAGAAGAAGCAGATGCCTCCACCTTGCTCAATGCAATTGCAACATCGCACATACACAAAAGCAAAAGCAAAAACAAAAACAAAAAGAAACAAAATCAATTAAAAACATAGTATCTTCCTCGGTAGGCTAAGAATAGCTAACCTAAACTCCAAGGAAATCAAAATTCAAGGAGGCATCTCTGATCAAATCGGCAGCAGAGGGAAGATTCATCCTAGGGCACGATAGCGAAAGAAAGTAAAGAATAACGAGGATGATTGGTTTCCTAGGGCATGAGACGATGGAGAGAACGAAGAAGAAGAAGAAATGGTCGGTTCATCAAATAACCCGACTTAAAATCCCTTATCCGAATTTTATTAATTAGAAAGCCGAAAATAAAAATCAACCCGACCATAAACCCACCTAAACCGTATTTTACTGGTTTGGTCGGTTTGATATGGTCGATTTGGTCAGTTCAGCCCAAATCTTGAACACTCCTACCTCGAGTCACAAATCGCAACCTCAACCCTATACACAATGACCTTATTTTCCTTAATCATCTCTTCACTCACCAATCCCTTATTATTAACTTTAAAGCCCTTACTGTTCAAAAGCGCCAACTCGTTGCTCAACGAAGAATAACAGCCCACAAAGCTCCGTACGACTTTTGATAGTTATCGTCGTATTTCTACCACTGATCATCTGGGATATTCAATATTTCGCTAGCTAGTTTCTGATTGTGAATCCGACGGTCCAGATCCTCTCTCATTTTCATCGTTAAACCTTCGGATGCCTCTCGATCTCTTCGTTCTTGATCCAACCTCTCAACGTCTTCCAAGAGAAGCGCCACGTAGTCAAAATCGATGTCATTTTGAGGAACATAAACAACGTTGTTGTTCTTGGCCTGATCTCTAAAGTAAGTCTTTTAATGGAGTTCTATCTCATATTTGCATGATAAACAGAGATTAGTTTTGCTTAATGAAGGTGACAAAAGAAAGCTCATAGTTCCTGGTTTTAGATCTGTTCAAGATGTCTCCGTTGATATTAAGTGTGATAAAGGTGACCGAGTAGGATATCGATCCGATATCCTTGAGTTTATTAGTACAGACCTTTTAGCTGATTAAATAGTTTCTGAACAATTGACCAGGTGAGGTAACTCCATTTCCCTCTTTCGGCACGATCAAAGTTATTTTTCTAAGTAAAAGTAGGCATAAACTATGTATTCTCCCTGTAGTATATTCAAGTTATAAATTGCCTTATTCTATTGTCCTGAATCTATAGTCTGTTTGTTAAAGATAGTTCAAAGCTGGAAGTCTTAGTCCTCTTGTGTTAGAAAACAAGCCTATGTTTCATTTTTCGATCGTATTTGCTTTTTTATTTCACATTGTGGTAGGCTTTAGTTCAATCTAAAATTTGAATTTTTTACTTAAATTAACTGCAGATGTGCTGCTGAATAATTAATTACAATATCTTGAAGTTTTAGAGTTCAAAGGATTGTCCTGTCCTACTAATCCCAAAGGGATTTATGACAAATTTGTTTATCTTATATGGAGAAGGCCATGAGACCTGAACTTTTAATCCAATGGTAACATCACCTCAATGTTTTATGAGCTTACCTATCTCAGATAGATCTTAAAATATTATGGTGTCACAAAATTCAACAAGGCTTCTTTCACTCTTGCAGATTTGTCAAATAGGTGTAATTGTTATCAACATTTACTTACTTCATAATTTCAAATTGAACATGTGCAGGGCAATGAAACCTGTAAGAAAAAGATAAAAAAAAAAAATTGCTTGTGTTTAATTATTAACCAAGATTAGTGTATTGACGAGGATGTGAAATCCTTTTGCTGAGTGCTAAGTAATTATCTAAGTTTTTGCATCCTTAGGTTATGGGTTTGATGGAGCGTGATTTTCTGCTGGTCCATTTTCTCTTTTGGTGTATTGGTGCTTTAAGGTTCTTTTTTTATTATTTTTGGAATTTGCCTTTGACCTCTAATGGGTGAAATAGGTAGATTACATTTTTTATTAGCTATGACAGACATAGAAAGCTAATTATAAATCCCAATCCCGTAGTCTATTAAAAGAAAGAGTTTAGGGTTCGAAGTGCTCGAAGTGATGCTATGATTAATTTGGGTAATTCAGCCCGTATGGATCAGTGGGAGATATTTAAAAAGTCATCAATAAAAGTTACCGACGGATTTTCTGTCGGTAAATGTTAAAAAAACTAATTAAATTTTAAAATATTTAATATAATTTTGATTTACATTCTTTGTTGGAGTATTTTGAATTTGAAATGTTAGATGAAAAAGACAACTTTTTTCTCTAGAAAAGAGAAATCTCTAAAGGTGAACTATAAATATTTGAGGTGAAACTTTTTAAATTATGTAGGAGATGATTCAAGGATGCAACAAAGGTCTTACTAAGCTTACCATGTCATTACATGTTAAAAGCCTAAGTACTTCTGGATCCACGATAGCACATGAAGCAGCTAATATGAATTAAATTAGACGCAACAAAATTTAATATTATTAATACGCTAAAATTCCACAGAAAAGATTTACGGAAAGACATTTCAACGGTATAATTAGTTTCAATCTAAAATTCAAGCAAAAAGCATATAAATATGATATGATCTTACAAGGCAGAAACTATAAAAGTAGATTTAGGAGGAGCAGAGTTTGGACGATGGTATAACATGCTATTCAAAACCAATACGAATCTCTCCATAGCTTGAGCAGGCAAACAAATTGGCAGGACAATCCCATTTTCTCCTTTCTTGTTCTTTAGCGGGATATAGAAACTAGCTACTCCAGGAATAGCACCAACCCCACCTTTTGCAGGTCCACCGTAAGCAGCTTTACCCCATCCAAAATCAACGTCTCCAAATCCAGCACGTGTCACATCCGAAACCAGATAACTCCTCACCACTGTAAAATGGGGCCTACCTTTAATCACCATTAGATCCGCCACAGATCTCATGTACTCTTCGCTCACACTTTCCTTAACATTTCTAATCAATTTTAAGGCGAAACTCAACGGTTTATTAATCAATTCTTCGGCGGTCGCAACCGCCACAGGAAACACAAATCCGTTCCCGTAGTAACCTGCAGGTAAAGGTGGATTAAATTTGCTCCGCCCATTGACAATGCAAATCATGCGCATTTCTTCGGTCGGATCAGGTTGGAGAGCTACAGTACGGCATTTCCACAAACAGGCAGTGAGTAATTCGAAAGTAGAGCAATTGCGGAGATGAGAAGGAACTAAGTTGCGAAGAGCGGAGATTTCAGTGGGTCCAAAGAAGAAGGATTGATGAGCCATATCATCGAGGGGAATTATTGTGCCATTGGTGTCAGGTACGTCGTCGTATTCACGATGCACGCATGTCACTCGCGGTGGATCTCGCGCGTTTAGAATTTGCCTTTCCCACACTGGAAGAATATTTGGGGCCTGCGCTCCCCGAGCGATTTCCCCTACTGCCGACATAAATTGCACTAGACCAGGCGCGTCGCTCATTGTGTGATTTAGCCGGAGTGCAAAAATAAATCCACCGCATTTGAGACGCGTTACCTTTAAATAAAATAATTATAAAATAATTAAAATTTTAAAGTAAAATTAATGAAATAACATTTAGCATGTCTTTAATAACAGCATATGAATAATTTATTTTAAGTAAAATATAATATGAACGGAAAGCCACATTTACAATGTTTTAGCAGAAAATCAGAATTTATAACTAATTTATTTACATTAATTTTCATAGTTCAACTAACTAAATTTATAATTAATTTAATTTTCTTATTATTTTTCACATTAAAATTTGTTCCATATAATAAAGTCACAATATATATATATATATATATAGAGAGAGAGAGAGAGAGAGAGAGAGAGAGAGTCACAATTTATTTTTTAAATTTTTTCATTATTTGTAATGTGAAAAATAATAAGAAAATTAAATTAATTATAAATTTTAGTTAGTTGAACTAAGAAGATTAATGTAAAAAAATTAGTTATAAATTTTAATATGAAAATAATAAAAAATAAATTGCAACTTTGTTATTTGGAACAAATTTTAATGTGGAAAATAATTAAAAAAAAAAAGGGAAATATGGTTAAACTAGGATTCGAACTCACGATGTGATATTGGAAAGGGAAGGTCATATGGTGACTATTGCCATTAGGCCAGAATACCAAACAGGATCGTCGGTTGCTCTCAAAATCTATTGTTGCAGGATAAAAAATTCACCCTACTTTAATTTTTCTGACAAACAGCACTTTCTAATTTTTTTTTTAAATATCCCCGCATCTTAGTATTTTTGTACTCATTAATTTTTTTGGAAAACCTTTTTATGCAATCTGTGCATAATATGCCAAAATAAAATAATAGTGTATTGACATGTAAGAAAAAGTAGTTACGAAACAAATTAATATACCTGAATAAGCAACAAGGGGGAATTCAAAACTCCAGTAGAGCCAGGGACATCAAAAAGAAGGTCCTCCAAGCAAGGAAATGGAGGCTGAAGAGCATCACCGAATTGGTGAAGAGCAACATCAGCATTAGCCTCAGTAAACAGCACACCTTCACCGTTACATTCCACCATTAGCTTTCTGTTAGGCCCTTCTCTAAGCCTACCAGCAAATGGATAGTAATACACTAAAGTTTTTGCAATTGCATCCCTAATTACTTTTACAGGGTCTTTCCCTTGCATGGAGGGATTGTACCCATAAAATTGTATCACAGGGATGTGGAATCTAAGACCTTCTTGATCATCTATGTCTGATAATGGCTTTAACTCATGTGGGGTAGGCTGCGCCGGAGCGATGAGTTCAGGTTCCCTCCTGTGAACTTTGAAGACTAAGGAGGAGGGTGGTGGTGCCATGGCTATAAAATGAGTAATGTATATGACAAAGTTAACGATGATTTTATTTTGGTGGTTGTGTGTTTGTGAGTGAACATCTTGACATGGGTATCTATTTATAGTGATACTGAGATATATAACAACATAAATTAATTAAGACATAGGCTTAATTTATTATTATTATTATTATTATTGTTGTGACTAATTAATTAATATTATTATAAGTATATGGGAGGCTGCTACTTTGGAGTTGCATTCCCATTTCTTAGCAACTTTTAGTTGTATGAGTGGATTTTTCGTAATACTTATTGACTTGACTGTCTCTCTCTCTCTCTCTCTCTATATATATATATATATATTTGAATAGTCTTTTGACTTCTATTGCAAATAGTAGGGTTGAGCATGGAAATTTCTCATATTCCATACGTAGTCAATTTTCTAATTGTGATATGTAAAATGCTGAATTATTAATTTTTATTATCCATCACATGATGAGAAGCCATGGCTTAGTAATTGTTAGGTATATGGCTATGCGTAAGTAATTAAACATATCTATATTTTAACAAACATATGCTTGTCAAGAAAGGGTTGTTAAGAGTTCAGTGAAAAGTTGAATTTCTTTCTTTGACTGAAGAAAGCAATTTCCATTAAGTTGCTTTTAACTACCCTTGACAGTTAAAAAGAATATCAAATTAAAGGCATTTTCCTATCAGCAGCCTACTTCACTGCTGTTTCTCTAATTGATTTTTTTTTTTTTTTGAAAGAAAAATTTTGAATTTTCTCTATGATGTTTCTTTGTCTTTGTAGTGTAGACGCCAAGAATACCATCGTATGTATGAGAGCGAAACATATGTAACTACCATAACCTGGAAATCGTTTGTTTGTTTGAATGTTTGACTCTTCAACTCTTGATTAACACCTCGTAATAGTGACCTTTTCTCTTGTGTGTCTTCAATTTCCTACCCACTTTCTGCATCCACATCTTTTTTTTTTTCTTATTTATTTTATAATTAAACCTACTAAATCAATTTTTTACATGTATATTTACTTATTTGGAGTGTAGAAAGTAAAAGATTTTTTTTACGGAAATTGCATGGAGTTCAAATAAATAAAAATCTGATTATTTTTTTATTTGTCAGTATTTAAATTTTACCAGGTCAAAAAATTTATTATAAAGAAAGAAATAAATTTTATCTTGTAAAATACCGTGATAGCCCATAGCAATATTATTAAAACCGAACCGGATAAAAAACTTGAGAGCTAAAGGGTTCGTGGTTCGATCAGTTTATTAGGGTTCAACTGAATTTTTTTTTAAAATAATATTATTTTTTAAATTTTATATAAATATTATAAAAATATCACTATATAAAAAATTTAAAATAATTTAAAAAATATATATTTATCATTAAACATTAATAATAAAACAATATTTTCAACTAATTCAACATTTGTAACAAAAATATAAGATAAATATAGTAAAAAATTGCAAATATTAAAAAAAATCATCAAATATAAATTATATTTTATATTTTATTCATAAAAAATTCATCAAAATTGATTAAACTTTAATTATTTTGTATTTATACTTATATTTTATTTTTTTCCAGCCAAAAATAATATTATATGAATATTTTGGATAAAATTTGATTTTTATAGTTTCAAACCGCTTTATTTTAATTTTACTCAATTTTTTCGATTTCAGCTCGGTTTTCATCGGTTTAATCGATTTTTAACTAGTTAAAAAAGGTTCCTTCCGGTTTTAATAAGTTCGGTTTTTATACATTAAATCTTATGGTTTGTAGTTAAATTGGTCCGACCGGCCAATCCGTTTTAATAACATTGGCCCATAGAAAAGATAAACTAGAAATAATATGGAACAGAGTGAGAATCGAAATCTGATCAATGGAGTATTAATTGTCAGATTTTTAACAGTTTGAACAACAATTTTGATAAAATATTTTCCAAATTCTACTAAATATACCTATTTTGGATAAAAAAAAAAGATAAATTTATGTCCATATATACGAAGTGTGAATAAATGTCTTTGTGATTATAATGAAAATATTTTTGATCATTTATAATAGTTATTATCAGGGGCTGATCGAGGATGAAGGAATGAGGCCAAATACAATATAGGGAGATTTAAAAAATTCAAGGAGTCAAGTTATAAAGAAAAGTAAATTTCCAAGAATAATATTGAAGAAAAAAAAAAAGTTGGGGGGTGGGGGCAAAGCCCTTCCCACCACCAACGTCGGTCTGCCACTGATTATTATATTGAGAATAATGTGTGTGGCCTACATATATAGTTGAATCATCAAATGTTTTCTAAAGAGTTCAAATCTTCACCCGTCCACCCTCAAATATAAGAAAAAAGTTATTATATTTAAAGTTTAATTATATATATTGGCCAGATTTTTTAGTCGTAGTTTCTAATTAATCAAAATAAATGCAGTAATTAATGAGAATACAATATTTCTATCCATACAAACCATTTATTTCTCTTTTCTATTTTCTTATGAAATCATGTGTATGTATGTAAATTCTCAAACAACTGAAATAAAGTTTCGTTCGCTTGTCAATCATCCTAATAAATGCAGTAATTCGCGAGAATACAATATTCTATGATTATAATAAATTAATAAATAATCTATATAAGAGAGAATATTGTTTGTTAATTATAAAATACTTGCACATGGCTATATTAAACAAAAAATATTGTCTTTGTAATTTGGAAAGAAATTATAAAATACGAAAATTATAGGTTATAGATCATGGGTATTTCATATAATATAAAATTTTACTAATTTGTCAAACAATTATCAATATTATTCAAGGAAATAAAAAGTAAACTACAAAGAGTAAAGTCATAATACCTTCCATATCCAACCTCTGTAAATACAGTTTTTTTTCTAAATATAATAAAATAAATAATAGATCTACCTTACTTTGTTAAACCTTATTCTATGGCTTCATTAAAACAGACCCTTGGTTTTCCTATGTGTCCCTCCCAGTGTGAGCCACGTGTATGTCTGTAAATTCTAATATATTTCTTTGTTTTTTCATAACCACGTGAACTTCCATACACGATAATTTTTAATTCTTTATAGAATTTTTTTAAAAAAATTATTAATTAGCATAATTTTTTAGTTGTCTTTGTGTATGCAATTTGCATGGATCCCTCCCTCCAGCTCTTGTATCATTTTTTTTTCTCTAAATACCATATATATTTTATTTTTGTTTCTAAATACAATACCACTGAAAATCACGATCCATTTAATAAAATTCCTAGTCTCCATTGTCTCCTCCGTTGACCACGTGCCTGTAAATTCTAACAAAATTTCAGCATCGACATGACTTACATAAAAGTTATAGGTTTTAATTAATTAATGTTGTATTTGTGGAGGGGAAATTTCTCTGTAACAGTACCTAATTATAGGTTGTCTTCTTCACAAAAATAAAAAATAAAGTTATCGTTTTTTATGTATAGTCAAACAGTTATTTAATATTCAGATTTAGAATTGATCAAGTCGTGATTTAAAATATATGATTATACAAACTCAAGAAATTAAAGGAATATAATATCACCTAATTTCTTAATTCTTATCTCTATCAGAGGCGTCAAATGGATTTGTATTTGACCTAAATAAATTATTTACAATAATTTTATTATAATTTCAACTTGAAATCTCATACGTCTCAAGTTTGAAATTAGATCAGTTAAAATTAATCTACAAGTCTAATCTACAAGTACAAATAAGTTAATGTTTATTGATTTCAACCTGTGAGATGATAAAAATTCATAATGAATACACAGTGACGAAGCCAGATTTTAAGATTAAAGGAGACAAAAATTTAAGTCATGTTTAAAAAAAATATAACATAAATATTATAAATAAATTATTAAATGAAAAAATATTCATTAATATATTTAAAAAAATTACAATTATACTCTACGAATTTGCATGCCTTGATAGTGACAAATAATGATTTCTTTAATAGCATTAAATACATTTTTTTCAATATAAGTAATCAAACAATCAAACATCCATATATTTTGTATTTTGTTACGTAATCAATTTTTTACATATTTCATAGTAAAAAATATTCTTTCAATGGTTATAGTTGTAACGGATAAAATAAGTGATAAAACGATGAGTTTATAAATTAAATGATATAAAATAGCCTTTTTTATTTGTAATAATTTTTTCAACAAGATCACTAATTCCTATAATATTTGAAAATTCACTATTAAACCTCATATCAATGATATATGTTTCTGATTGATTTTTAAGAATTATGAACAGAATAGTAAAAAAAACTAATAGCATAAAATTAAGTAACACGGAGTAAGTTACCTTTGTTATATGCAAAGAAGATCCCACCATTGTCAAATATTACAAATGAATATTTAATTTGTTCAATTTAATTCGTTCAATTGTATTTAAAATGGAACTAAATTTTACAAATTACTATTGAATTTAATTTTTCATGCTTTTAAAAGAATTAGAATTGAAAATAAACTCCACAAAAATTAATAAAAATATACAAATATGAAATATTGCTAATACTTGAGAGATATAAAAGTAAAAAAAATAATTATAAAATTAAATTATTAACATTTAACTAAAGATAATTTTTTATTGTAATTTTTATTTTTTCTCAAATTTAGCTGATTTTTAAAAAATTTAAGAAATAAAATAGAGTTTTATATTTTTATTTTTTATTGATCGAAAACTTAAAAAATAAATTAAAGATAAAGGGGTAAAAATAAAACTTTAAAGGGGTATAATATATATATATATATAATAAAAAAAATTTCAAAAATTAAGGGGGGCAATTGCCCCCCTTCCACTCAATGTGGCGTCGCCACTGTGAATACACAACTTATTGTCCATAAACATAAGTTTATTGTCCAATATTTAGTATGGGCAGAGGGCCTTAGGCTATACGTAGTAATAATTTTCATAAGCAACGTTTGTCATGCCATTTAGAGATAGCAGTAAATCAAATTTTTTAAGGTTTCACTGCATTATACTTTGTTTGTTAAAAGTGCGGATAATTATAAATGAATTTAAAACGAGTTTAGATATCAAATATATAATTCATAGTAAATTTCAGTCGGATATAAATTTAGACCTTAGGCACTTGCTATTCTAATCTATTTATAAATTTAATTTTGAGTAACAAGTAAGGATAGATCTATAACTTTCTGTTGAGAGGATAAATTTGCTGCAAATCAACAGTAAAAGGGTTGAATGAGAAAGTTATGAAATGAGAAGAAAAGAAGTTGTACTTTTCTCAGTGAGGAGCACAGTATTTATTTATACAAAAAAAAAAAAAAACAGAAAAAGAAGCTACTGACTCATCGGCTCACATGCTGCACGTGTCTATTTTAGAAACTAATTATACTAACTAACTTCATTAACACATAATTAACCCCTAACAACTTTAATAAATAGTTACAGCGGTTGAAAACTATATTCTGTCAATAAATTTGATTTAAATAAATTTATGGGATAAAAATTTGGTGAAAATCAGTGTTAAAAGGAAGAAATATGATTCAAACCAATATTAAAACGGATAAATTTGGTGGAAGTCAATATTAAAATAAATATTTGATTAAACTATTATTAAGAGAGTAAATAGTTAAAATTAAAGGAGTAAATTTAAAATATATAAACAAAATTTAAAAGAAAAACTTATTTTTGGAAAAATAAGGGTAACAAAAGGGGCAATTGCCGCTTCCTTAGTGACAACTACAAAAAATATATTTTTATAGGCCCAATTATCAGAGCCTAATAACATTGGGGACGGCCAAGTCCACTAGCAAAAGGACAAAGCGTGAGCTGGAAGATAACACAGAAAAACGAGGTGTCCGATCGGATTGATGGGACAGTCCGTCCTATCAATTCACTGACACAGGCCAGCGCCCATACTCTCCATCTACTTCCTGTCACATCACCGCTCACCCACTCTAATTGCCAGTTATCACCCCCCAAGCTACTCAAGTACCCTTCCAAATAACTCCTATAAATAGCTTAAAGTACGATAGCTCCAGGTATTGAATTTCTGAGACTTTTTCTCTCCTTCTAAATACTCTCTCTCTGAAGTTACTAACTTAAGCTTCAGAGTACTAACGCCCGGGTCCGACCGGGCACTCCCTCTTACAGGTTTAATCCTCCGGCCGGCCTTTTAGCTGTCAGCTCTCCACTTATAGGCAAAACGACTATCCAATCAGCTACTTTAGTTATTGATCCCTCTCTCATAGATAAACCATTTTAGGTTTTATCATTTGGTATTTTCGTTGAGAGATATAACAGATTCAAGATCTTATGAACATGCGGCTCATAGAGCGCGTAATCGCAACAAACAGAACAGATCCGAACCTTTAAGGCTAAGAGAGAGATCTTTCAGATCACCGGTTGGAGGTGACCCCCTCCTAAATCTTGATGATACGGTTGCGCGACAACAGGAGAACGCCCTTATTACTGTAGGGGACATGCGTGCCGTACTTGGTCACCTCGCCGAGAGCGTGGTCCAAGCCCTAAAAACAAAAAAAATATCCAGAACTTTCGAAGGTGATCAAGAAATAGATTTGATGGCCGAAGACTTCGAAAGGAGAAGGAGTAGGGGGATTACCCTGAGAGAGTCAAGTGCTTATGACGGGAGAAACGCAGGCACAAGAATCACGAACAAGTACGATAAGGGGAAGGAAACGATATTTTCGAGCAGAGATGCTTCTCATATCTCCAGTAGATCGTACGCCTCGTCTTTTAGTGAGCAGGGAGGATGTGCGCCCAGTTACGCTTGCTTCCAAAGGACAAAAGAAGAGTTCACCCCTGCGGCAATCAGCAGCGAGGATGAATGGTTTAAACAAAAGCTTGAAAGGTTTAGACTGACAGAGCCAATGAGAGGGATGTCTGAGGGAAATGCTTGCGGCGACACCTCCCCTTTCTGTAAGAAAATCATGGAGTCCGAGCTGCCTCCCAGATGGAGAGATGTAGCGATGGACAAATATACAGGTAAAACAGATCCTGTCATTCATCTTGCGAAATTTTTGACAAAGGTGCAGGTCTATACCTTCGATAAAAGGATCGCCTGTAGAGTTTTTTCGACTACCTTAGGAGGGGACGCTTTGAAATGGTTCCTCAGACTCCCTGATGCATCAATTGCCTCCTTCAAGCAACTCAAGGAATTGTTCGTGACGCGATTCCATGCGCAAACACGTGCGTCAAAATCGGTCAATGACCTGCGCAACCTTTACCAAAGAACTAATGAAAGTCTCAGAGATTACATTATTCGCTTTCAAGTTGCAATGTCAAAAATAGGGGATTTAAGCGTGGAATTGGCATCAAAAGCTATGGCAAAAGGCATCGCGAATCACCCATTTGCCGAATCGTTGACAGCAAGGCCGCCAAGTAGTTTTCCCGACCTAATGGAGAGGATCAAGCGATGCGTCCAGTTAGATGACGCTCTCCGATCCAACAAAATAAAAAAAAACTAACGTCATAGACAGACTGCGATATTTAGATGGTCGACCATTCAATAGAACCCCTGCTTTCGATCGAACATAAGGGAAACTAAAACGGTCGATCTTCTTGAGAATTTTGAAGAGGGAAAATGAGGACGAGCGGAATAAACCAGATTGCTGCAACAGCCAGCCGGCTGGGACTTCTAACCCCCTCAGTGCCGACTCTTTCCAAATGCCATAGAGTGCTAAGAGAAAACATGAGAAAGCCAATCGACTCAAAATGGCCAAGCAGGAGGAGAAGCAGTGGAGGTCGCGACAAAAGTCATGAGCTATCCCGCGAAGAGATCAGCGAACAACAACAAATTAGGTGCAATTGTTATCATTTTAGTTTTTAAAAGGCATATGTACTAAATTTGAATGTTTTTTCATCCTCCGGTAATGAATGCTGGAACACCAGCTTGTCTTAATATTACTTATTTTGCCATTTAAAGATATATTCTCAAGTGACAGCAGTTAAAAAAAGGACTGTAACACGTAAAAAGTTGTTGAATATCCCAACACCACGGAGCACACAAAATAAGTGCATCTACAAAGTAAAAATAACAAAAAAAAGGTACGTGTCCAAAACTCCCAAATTTAATACTTATCATTTGAGTAAACTTATTAATTTTCCAGCAAATTGGGTTTTCGGATCAAATCATTTTGCCGTCGGGAGTTGGAGATAAAGGCCTTGAAAGCCCATAGACCTCACCCCGATCAGATGACTATTAACTCCACTGTCAAGAGCGGATTAGAAGAACATCCATCCCCAAGAGCGGATCGGATGTCAACTCCACCACCAAGAGCGGATTAAAAGAACATCCATCCCCAAGAGCGGATCAGATGTCAACACCACCGCCAAGAGCGAATTAGAAGAACGTCCATTCCCAGGAGCTGATCGGGCGATTATTTACTCCACCGCCAAGAGCAGATTAGAAGAACATCCATCCCCAGAAGCGAATCGAATGTCAACGCCACCACCAAGAGCGGATCGATATTATGGTCGCCACCGTCAAGAACGGATTGGATTAAAAAGGTGTGAAAATGCCTCGAGAAATTCTTACTTGTCACCAACGAAGACTCTGAAAATCTCTCAGACAGCATAAGCAACCTCAAAGCAGGTTAGTAAATATTTATAAAGTTATTTGCACAATAAATTGCAAAAATTATTTGCAGGATAAAAATTATAAAGCGGGTAACTTTCAAAATTATCGAGCCTTTGATCTCAAAGATCGATTTGTGTGAAGGGGGACTAGAGTTAGAGTGATAACACCCAAAATAAAATTAACCATCAGACCGGCTTGTTAAAAGCTCATGAAGAGGTCTGAGGAGATTGGGAATGAAGGCCATGGCGCCTATAAACCCCCTCGAGCAGTCATAACTCCGTCGCTAGGCTCGATGTCCATCCCGAGCATGAATAAGAAAGCTCCCCTTACTGTAAAATTCATCTTTCAGATCTAACATTATTCTGGAATCCAAGTTGCAGGATGCCTCAATTTGATCTCCATTGGCCTAGTCACCAGATTCGATGCCAGTCTTGATGATCGGCATTGCCATCTTAATTTCGATCGGATAAAATTGCCTAGACCCTATAGCTCGGGATATGAAGGACACTTACACCTGTTCAACTCTAACACTAAAATTCGCTAGATTCAATGTCTATTCTGAATCCAAGATGCAAAAGTTGATAATTGAGTTAGCCCACTCCCTCAAACAAATATCTGATCAAAACAATGAAACATCGTCTGTTGCGCCTAATGCAACAAATTCGAGTCACAATTATTGACCAAATGATTCGCTTTGTACATTCGACCGTACCAAGCAACTGTCGATAGAATCGTATATCACTATGCTTGAGAAAGCAAATTGAAGTTCAGGGAGTATTTTTCATTAGTTCATACATTCTCCATGAATGGCTCACACGATTCTCCCCAGTTAATTTAATATTTTCTCCTTGGCTGATCTTATGGTGAATATTTTTTGAAATAAGAATTACAGTCTATAGATGCGACTGAGACAAAGCACCACTATTATATATAAATAATTCTTACAAAGCGGGGATAAAATCGTTATAGCAAAAGCTATGCTTCTACATTTACTATTTCTACACTTAAAGGGCCCTGCAGCAGCTTTAGAGAGATATTGGGAACATTCTGCTATTTTCCCAGAGGCATTCTCTGTCAGAAGGAAAGTTACGACACCAGAACCTATCTCAGCATTAGTGTCCGGTCAAAAAGATGCAGATTCTTGAGGGATTCTGCAATTGTCGTGGCTAAAAAGAGGATAGGGTGAAATACCCAAATCATTCATCTAGCTAAAATCAGTCTTGACATTACACTTGCCGGCAACCTAAATCAACTAAGACAACCGCTTTCTCCAAACATCTCTTAGTTGATCTATAGTATCTCCTTTTTAGGCAGGAAGCCCTTCTTCAAGCTTCCTTCTCTGCGCCATCTCTTTTTTTAGGGTAGCCTACAATGAATCTCGCTCCCCGCGTAGAGCATCACGCTTAGACTTAGCCTAAGAACATTCAGCAGAAAGACGGGCCACATTGCCTTTGAGGTGGTCCACCTCTTTCTGCCGAGCTTTCAAACCCTGAGAAAGACGAGCGGATTCCTCTTTCAGCTTTTCAACTTCTGTTTGGGCAAAAAGAGACTCCTTTCTCGCCAAATCATATTTGGCCTCTGCCTCCTCCCTGGCCCAATCGAAATCTTCTCATTTTCTCTTGCAAAGATCAGCCACGCCATGCAGATGCAAGCCCCTTTTTATTAACTGAAAATTAGTAAGAGGAAACAAGTTGGGAAATTAAGAGGATAGCGGGCTACAAGACGAATGCTTGTTTAGCAATGAATATTTTGAAATAATACCTCTAGGCTTTGCCGTTGAAAAAGGCTGCGTTCCTGAGGTAGTATGTCAGGATATCCCACCGCCTTAAAATCATCCTCTTGAAGCATACCCCGACATAAATAGTTTGCTACGTCTTTATTGTCGATGGACCAGTTGTCACCAAATAGACTCTTCAAAACCTCTCCTAGTGTTGAGGTCCGACCTTCGACAATTCCAGAAATCACACTTTGGGCACCCCCCTTATCTCTGGCGGCAACCCTTGTGTGTACCGCGGCTACCAGGTTGTCAATTTTCCTTCTAACTGCCTCCTCGATTCTCCTTTGGGCATCTTCGTCTGTTGTAGCCATGTTTGCTTGGACTGATTTCCCCCAATCTTGGGTTGTTCACTCCCTTCCAGAGTCAGTCATATCTCTAAACAAACAAGTATGAAAATGATCCTCAGGTAATGGCCGGTCAGAAGAAGACCCCGCAGGGGTCTGAAAAGGGCAAGTAATAGAAGTTACAACATCACCAGAAGTAGCAGTGGGAGTGTTAGCAAAAGGAATGGAAGTTGGCGCTCCTAAAGAGGACACAAGTCTCCTCTTCTTCGATTTCTTCTCCTCCTTAGCTGCACGATCAGCTTTTATTTTTGCCTTAGCTTGATCGGCCAGTCGTTTAACAATATCGTCTCCCTTAGCCATTGCATCTGCCGCTGCATCAAAAAACGAAAAAGATAAGTACTCCCTTCAGTTAATGTAGACTTTATAAACATGCAATGCATAATGTTCAATACTTATTTAGCTTTGACATTCATGATTTGCGTCAATGTCGGTGTCAGAGTCTGAGGATCCGATCAAAATGCCAAGAAGATCATTAGACTTATACGGTTCCCCATGCTTTCAACATCGATCTCCATAAAGATCAATCAAAGTACTGGTCAGATTATAATACAATGCCTTATGGGAAGATAATACAACAAATGACTTCTTTTACGATCAGGTTATGAGCAGAGCATTGATCTCCGACCATTTAGAAGCCCAAGAGCAATTCTATAACACTTGAGAATTACAATTTCAAAGACATTAAGGGGAAGTCTCACCGCCACACCCCTCTTCTTGGATGGCCAATAAATTGCTCATTATCTTCATCATCCTCTCCTATGTAAATTCTGCAGGGTGAGTTGGGATATTACAATCTTTCTGAGCTCCAAAAACCCCTGATTGAAGAATGACCACAGCTCGAAACCATTTTATATGGAAGGGGAGGAATATCAGGAGGAATAATGAGTAATGTAAAAGATGAAGAAAATTAGAAGGTAGGAGTTGTCCACTTACTTAGGTAATTTAATATCCTTATGAGAAATGCTGAACTCTTCAAATCTTTGGGGCACAAAGAGAATTTGGTAGAGTTATGTTAAAAATTATGGAGAAGTCGTATAAAAATCGCCTATTTATAACTGCAAAAAACTTCTAGAACTCTCCAAATGCCTCAAAAGTCGGATAACCGCCACGCGTCACCAAACTATCATGACGGTTCTGATGTGTTGCCCTCGATATGTGCATCGACAATAAATACATAACAGTTGATATGAACAGGTGCGACTTATCGAATTCAGGTCAATTTGAAAATTCCAGCCAAAAAGACAGGTGTAGGTACAGGAAACCGCCAAAATCAGGAGTGTAACGCCCCAAAAATAAATTTGGATTGATTATGTTTTTGGGTTTTAATTTAATGATTGTTAATTAAAACCTATTATGAAAATTAAGATACAATAATAATAATAATAATAAATATTTTAATCCTAATGGTGGATATTTTTAAGACTTATCTAAGAATTATTGGGGTATAATAAAAAGAAGGGTATAGTGAGATTTAAAAAAAAAATGATTGTGTGGTTGAAATAAAAGAGGAAAAAGAAAAGAAAGAGGAGGGAGGAGGGGAATCGGGGAAGAGAAGGAGGCGTTGGCGTCGATCAGCAGCGCTCTGGCCGGCGATCGGTGCGGCTGCCACCACCTCGGCCACCGGCCTTTCTCTCCTCGTCGTCCCTTCCCTCCGACAGCTGTTTCTTTTTCTTTTCTTTTCAACCGGATCGATCTTCTATTTTTGGCGATCCCCGACGGCGGTGGAAGGGGCTGACAGCACCGGTGGGATCGTGAGGTTGAGGCGGCTCTTTTGGTGGTCGCCGATCATCCCCACTCACCGGCAGCAGGGAGATCGGCGATGGTGAGGGCGGGAGCTTCACGTTTCGATCCCGATGAACGACGACAGCGTGGAGGCGCGTGAGTGTTGCCGGAACATTGCCAGTGGCTTGATCTCCCGGTGGATGGCTTCGGTAGTTTTTCGACGAGTCTCCAGTGAGTCTCCGGCGAGGCAGAATGGAGAGAGCATGAGGAGGTTCAATTTTTACGGTATGGGAACTATGTTAGCAATTCGATTTTGTGTATAATTTGGAAGTAAGATTTGGTTAAATTGTTATGCTATTATGGATAGAAAACTTAAGGTTTGCATGACTGAGATTATACAAGTACTCATCACTAGATTTAGTTTAATTGAACTATATTCTGTAGCATAATTATTAGTCTGGAAATGAAGTAGAAATTGTATGACTATAAGGACGTTGACATTAAACATGGGTGTTTGAAAAGTTAACTAGAGAGAGACAAATAAAAAGAAGAAAACTGAGATGTTGCCTATGGATAGATGGCTTAGGTTTAGTCTTGGTGAAGATGAATTAAATTGTATAAGATCTATATCAGTTTATCTCATCAATTTTGATTGTAAAGTTCATGGCAGCATAGTTAATACCTTGGAAAAAAATAATAATTAAATGACGTCTTTGTTGAATGTGTATATTGAAATTCTGACAAATCTTTTGATTCTTATCCTTTAGTGGATATGAGTGAGTTTTGTTGCTCTGTTACAGGAAATTCCTTGAAGTAAAGTTATATTAAATAATAAATTCAGGAAATTAGTTATATTTGGCGTTAGAAGCTTGTCTTATATGATAGAATGTGAGATTTATGTCTAATTTGGAATTTCATGTCATGTTAAACATATGAATAGGCAAATTTTCTTAAGAAGATAGTGAAAGTAAATTACTTGACTTATTCTTTTGGTTGTGTAATTGGTTTAACCGTAAAGTAATGCTATATTGTCTTTCGATCGTTACTCTTTTACACTATTAATTATGTAGGAAATGGTTTAAACACAGCTTTTAGTTATTAGAAAGAGCCTAGTTGGTAATGGAATCGTTTTTGTTTTAAAAACTAATTGTTTAACTTATAACGATGTAATTCTTGAGTAAATTAGCAACATGTTATAATCGAAAATTTTAGTAATTATAAGCCTAGTGTTTAGATAGTAAAGAGGTTTCAAGGTGAAAGTTTGAAAAATGCAATGTTCACGGATGTTTGTTGTCAGTTCTGTCTTTATTTAAAAGTAAAATAATAAATAGTTTAGCCTAAGAATCAAATTTTATTAAGATTGTTCTTAAATAAGTTCAACTTGACATATGATGACATAATGATATATGAATTTACTCTATAATTATATGGTTTGATAAAATTTATAATATGGTAATAAGTCTGTTATAATAATAAGAAATTTTATCAAATAGACGTTGTTGCTATCATTGCATAACTTCCAGTTTAGTAAAAGAAAGGTGTTTAGGTAATGAGGGTTAAAGTTTTAAGAAATTAGTTATATGTACAGTATTTGATTAAGATAAAAAGGAATAAGAGAACTCCTTGGAGATAGTTAAAATTAACTTATGTATTATTCTCATTTCTTACTATAAAACTTGTACAAGTATCGGATTAGGAAGTATTTTAACTTCATATATGCTATTATCTTTCATGATGCAATTTGCTAAGATATTAAACAAAGAAGTTATTTGATACGTAAGAGATCACGATAGAGTAAAAAGATGATTATTTTGGAATTTAATATACGGTAATTAAAGATTATAATGTCTTAATACAAAACAAGTGAGAATGTAATTAGTATAGTAGTAGGCTATTAGTATAAATGTGAGACAAACATGTAAAGAATGGAAATATCTTAAAATATAAGGAATTGAGAAATATTGGAAAATACTCGTTTCTTTATGAATCTTTGTTTGATACTTGAATAACAAAAATGAATATCATTATTATAAATGGAGTAGACATAGTTTTATATTTACGTTCTTATGGTGTTATGAGAAAATCAACGATTAAATGTTATGTACTTACACGTGTTTGCTTTAACATATTGGTGTTTTAAGATTATGTATTTAGATATGTGATAATGACATTGAACTTATATGCATCTATAGGCGCTAAAATCATTCGAAATGGTGTAGGTAGATATTGATATCAGATTTGTAACTGAATATATGTATTTGATGTATTGGTTGAATATATATGTTGGGATTAAATTGAGTACAATAGAGCAGGTGAGATGGCTATAAGGAACCATGCAGGTACGTCTCTCTGAAATGACTATGTGTTTATGTGCCGTTTTAGACACTCATAGTGGATGTGATAAGATTATATATGATTTCATGTTCATGAAAGTAGTAATTTGAATGCATTTTGTGCTTGATTCGATATTTTAACCTTGTATTGGCAAGATTTAGAATTGGCTAAATGCTTCTGGAGATTTGATTTTATTATGTGTATACATATATATTGATATTGGTTGTCAGGCCATGTTATGCCTAAATGATATTTAAAGCTTTTGGAAAGGAAGTTATGTATCTGTTAGCCTGCAGACATAGTTCAGTCGTGGATTGAATAGGCGCCTATAGGGATATTGCAGCTGCTTCTGTTGACCCTGTTTGGGTCTTAGTCCTTAATGGACTTCTGATTGTCCTGATTGGACCATTGTTTGATCCCATGGGGATCCTCTGTTTGATATCTTCGGATATCCTCTGTTTGATATCTTCGGATATCCTCTGATCCCGTTATCCATTTTTAGAACTTAGGCAGGCTAATTTCAATATAGTATAAGAAATCTAAACTACCAGTGCATATCTTGTATCTCATTTGTATTTGGAATTTGCAATGGTATGCATATGAAATTTCGAGTAGGTTTTAACTCTGTGAAGATGTTTCTTAGCATTTTATCTTTTTGATAAATAGAGGCCATGTGCTAAATTAACCTTTATTTAGTATTTCAAGTCATTTCTTACTTGCTTTCTGATGTTTTTCTTGAATATGGTGCATCTATGGATGGTTGTTTAATTACTACATTTATATATGTATATGGACACTGATGTGTTTTTGGAAGATTAGTTATAACTGGATTTATAAGATATACACTACGAGTTGTGCATGGTAATGCTTTTAGGTATGATTATATGTTTTGCTTGACTTTGAGAAATTGATATGTGATAATTCACTTATATGTGTGATTGAACGATTTAATATTGATTTATAAGGAAATAAAAGTGAAACTAACATGTGCATTGGTAATAGCTATGTGGATAATGAAGAAATGGTTTTTAACAAGGTAACTGGTAAGGTTGTAAGAATTATCCAAAATTTGCATACTATCAGCACAATGTATATATATAAAGTAATTGTTGATCCTTATAGGAAATTTCTTCTATAAAATATTTGTTGTTCCCTACTAAGCTTTATAGCTTAGCACAGGTTTTGTTATCCGTGTAGGTTTATGGCTCAATCATCAGAAGAAAGGATTTAGTGTGGGCAGATCTCCATCAGGGTTTACAGTTGTAACGAGATGATTTTAATGTATATTGTTCCTTACTTTGGAATGTTATAGTGAAGTAAAAGTGTAATTTGTAATATTGACTTATCTGAGGAATGTGATTAATAATGAGAATGGATCTATGAGATGCATGATGAAATTATTTTGTATTGTTGTGTCCCTGATGGGCTGTGAAAATTGTCTGATTTTTCAGGTGGAATAGTTAAGTTTTCAGGCGTTATATTGCCAGATTTTTATTTGGTAATCAGTCAATTGGACAATTATAGTTTATCGACTTACTTAAGTTATAAGTAATTCCTTTTTGGACAAGCTTGGAGTCGATGGAATAGTTAAGATTCAAAAGAAAAATCTTGCTGATTTTGGAATTGTCACTCAGTGCATTGGTCCTTGGAAAAAAAAAATTTCCAACTTATCACTTGTTTCAGTTAGACTGTTCAGCAAGGGTGTTACAGGGAGACTCAAGTCAAATTAAGAAAACCCCCTACAAAGTCTCTAGAGTCTTTGTAAGCTCGGAACCCTCACAGGGCTAGACGTTCCTAGAAGTGGGAATAATAGAAATGCTCGAAAATTGTTGAGTATTGATAACACACGTTATCTCCTATCCTACATAGGCCATGGACACCTTCTCTCTGCATATGCGTTTTGGGGAAGGTCCCCAGGAACAAAATAGTGAGGGCTCCGGCCCAAAGCAGATAATATATGCAGAGCCCGATCAAATCCTCCTCCCCAATCGGATCCTTCCACCATCGAAAATGCGAGATAAGATCTCCTACCGATCAGTAAGCAAGCGATCCATCCAGTATAATCATGTAATGATAAAGAGGATGTTCCCTATTCTTTCTTCGTCTCTGGAAAAAAGGTACATTTCGTTTATTTGTTTTTAGACCTTGTTTTTGTTTGTAGGTTGTTTATGCCAACCGATGAGTAATCTAAATCCGATCGGACCTCCCATTGTTAATAATATGAGACAAGATCTCGTACTGATCGGCTGGAGAGCAATCCATCGCCTACAATCGACTACAATATCTCCTGAAAAAATAATCTCCATAAAGCAACCATTGGTTCTGACGATCGGCTCGTATTGTCAAAATTTTGCTACGACCTAAGGTAATTGAAAATATGAAAGTTGGAACCCACTTGCTTGCAAGATAAGTTCTCCTGTTAAGGTCAATGTTCATTCCGGGCTAAGGGTGCGAGTCGTCGAATCCTCAAAGCCATATAAAGGCCGAAACGTCATTCGCCATGTATGATTCTCCAACGAACGACCGATCGGATGGTATTTCAGTTAAATTAAAAATTGACAAGTCGCCCATTGCGTTTGACGTGATAAATCTAAGACATTACTTTCGCTTGAATGGAATGCCTATATTTTACACTCCGGTCGGATCAAACGATCACCGAATCAAGATGGGTCGGCACTAGGATGCTCGAAAAATACATTTAAATTCAGAAAATATTCTCCATTAATCAAATTTACATATTCTCCACATGGGATCTTCATATATTGTCGATGATGTTTTTTCTCATCAGTTATTTTCATGACAAATGTCACTTAAAATGAGAATTGTGGTACAAAGATATAATCGGAAGACAACTCGACTTTCACACATGAAGGGTTCTTACAAAAAAAAAGAGAGAAACTATGTTTCAGAAACTTCGCCGAAGCTCGATTAGTCCGAAGCGATCATCTAACAACAGTGTAATTTTTGAGGCTAATACCGAGCAAAATAGGATGTGCTGATAGCCTTGATGATGATGGCTTTCCTCACATTGGTGCCAATTGGCTAACTGGCGATAAAGTAAAGGGAGGTGCACAGAATCTGGCCAAGATCATAATATAAAATTAAAGTGCATCACTGCAACCATGCCTGCAAATGGGGAGTGATTGGGCCACTATTCTCATTGGCTCACTATTCTCACCTCCAAGCGTTCCCTCATTCTTCGCCATGGAATTTAGGCAAACCATTGTAGATATCTTTGCGGGAAGATCATGTTGTAAAGGGACTTCAATCACCTTCTCCTCTTCGAGTCTAAAGCCATCTTCAATAAAAAAGGATGAAGAGGCAGGGGATACTACAGAGGAAGAATTATTTAGTTAATCTTGCTGAAAAAGCATGATAAGAATTTTCTACTTTTGCCAAGAATAGCTGAAAAATAAAACAAAATCTCAAAGCCGTCTATTTATAGGATCCAAGCTGCTAAGAATTCTCCAATCACCTCTCTGCTGAATAATCAACACATGTCTCCAATCAGCAAAATGCATAGCAGAGAGCGAAGCATCGCACTCGACCCCAGAGTCAGTGTTCAATGTGCAACGAAAATCGAAGCGTCATCCTTGGAGTATGCGTAGGCATCAAACACGCAACGGTTATCCGAAATCGACGGGTGTAACTCCTCAAATTGGGTACTCCCCGAAAACTCAAAAATTCCTCCAAGATAACCGAATAGCACTTCGTCCAGTCAGACCTGTTGGGGGGAACAAGTGATAACTACAGAAAATACATTCTTATAGGCCTAATTATCAGAGCCCAGTAACATTGGGGACGACCCAAGTCCACTAGCAAAAGGGCAAAGCGTGAGCTGAAAGATAACACAGGGAAGCGAGGTGTCCAATCGGATTGATGGGACAGCTCGTTCTATCAATCCACTGACACAGGCCAGCGCCCATACTCTCCATCTACTTCTTGTCACATCGCCACTCACTCACTCTGATTGCCAGTTATCACCCCCCAAAATACTCAAGTACCCTTTCAAATAATTTCTATAAATAGCCTAAAGTACGATGACTCCAGGTATTGAATTCCTGAGACTTTTTATCTCCTTCTAAATAGTCTCTCTCTGAAGTTACTAACTTAAGTTTTGGAGTGCTAACGCCCGGATTCGATCGGACACTCCCTCTTGCAGGTTTAATCCTCCAGCCGGCCTTTTAACTGCCAGCTCTCCACTTACAGGCAAAACAACTATCCAATCAGCTACTTTAGTTACCGATCCCTCTCTCATAGATAAACCATTTTAGGTTTTATCACTTAGCACGTAAATCTGCCATTGATAATAGGTACCTAAAAATATCTACCTTTTTATCCATTTATTTAAAAAATAATGAAAAGTTGTCCATGTAAATGAGAAATTAAATTTTTATTTTAAACAATTAAAATATTATCTTTTGCTACCAGATCATATTACTGTGATATTTATGTATAATTTTTAATTTATAAATTGTTTAAGTAGATTTTTATTTAAATATTAATTTAAAATTTTACTAAATTATGATTTTTAATTTTCTGAATATAATTTTATTAAAATTTATTTTTTTTATTTAAATACGCTCCGATCCCCATTGCAATCCACCGTAGACAAACCTCTCCTTTTTTTTTTTTTGTCTTTTTTAAGAAAGTGAAACCAGAACTTTCAGTTAAACTTTATGATTTTTTTTAAGTAAATCAAATCCAATTCTAAACGGATTTTTTTATTGAAATAAATAATTCTATATATATATATATAGTTATAGTTATATTCGTATAATATAAAAATTTTAAAATTTTAAAAAATATAAACGAATCACAAGTGAATAAAAGATAGATTGAATCATATGGATCACATAATTAATCGGATTATAAGTAGATTATTGATGAACATAATCGGATTTGAATATGATTTTTATAGATGAATTGAAATTCATGAATTGTGTTAAAATTTGCCAACCCCAGCCACAAGTTATTCTCTTTGTATAAATTAAATATTTGATTTAAAAAATATTAAAATAGAATAGCAATTCATTTGTGTTTGTTCGATGGTATGATTTGATTGATTAATGTATTGTTTTCTATAAAACAATATTTGGAAGCATGCTTTTTTTTCTATAGTATTGTACTCTATAATTTTTATCTATGATTTTTAAATAATTGATTTATCTAATTTTAATAATCACCGATTTGATGATTTTTCATGATTATCTGAATTTACTTTCACTATTTTAATTTTATAATTTTTATTTTTTATTATAATTAATTTTTATAACTACCCCACCTACCTAATAAATTATTCATTTCATCATTTTCCTACTGTACTTCTATTTCATACGTACAGTTTCTTCTTCTTTTTTTTTTTTATTTTTTTTAATAAATATTATTATGTCAATTACTACACTTCATGTTATCTATTAAATTTTTAAGTTAATATTTATTAAATAAATATTTACTTCATTATTTTAAAAATATTAATATTATTTTTGATAAAAAAATAAATTATCTTAAAATATTAATAATTATGGAAATATTTATATTTTTTAAAACAGAAAGGTAATTATGTTATTTTTATAATAAAATTATACAATACCAAACAGTTTAAACAAACAAAAAATATTATAAAATTATATATTATTATCTAATTTTTTTAAATATTATATCCTTAAAATTATATTATATCATACTATATTATACTGTACTATATATTAATAAATCATATACTATACGATGGAATCCCATATTCCCGTATCTAGTCAAACCCAAACTTGGGCCCTTGAAATTTGCTACTTTTGAATATTGAGCCCTCCATGAAGAAAAAACAATCCTTTAAATAATTTACAAAGCTTTGCTTCTCGTGAAATTAATTGAACAGTTTTTGCTTAAAAAGATATTTAAATAAGACTCGAAATCGAGATTTGGCATCTGGGATCAGAAAACAAATAGCATTATTGATGAAATTAATTGTGCACAACAATTACAAGGCAGATTTGGGTTTGTTAGCAGCAGTACCCAAGCCACCAATTGGATGGTCCACAAACATTTTATTCAATTCCTTGACAAATCTTTGAATTACTTGGGCTGGCTGGTAAATTAGCATTACAATCCCATCTTCTCCAATTTTATTTTTGACTGAAATAAAAAAGCAGCCAATGGGTGGAACTATGGTTGGCCCAGCAAATACAGCCTCACCCCATCCAAAATCCACCTCTCTAAACCCCGCACGGGTAACATCCGACATGGTGATGCACCTCTCTGTAGTTAACATAGGCCTCCCCTTTATTACAATAAAATCTATTATAGATCGAACATAATCCTCAGTCACATTATTCTTAACTTTTCTGACCAATTCAATTCCATAACTTAATGGATTTTCAGACAATTCTTTTGCAGATGTCACCACTCCTGAAAATATTAGTGCACTGCCATAATAACCTGCAGGGACTAGATGATCAAGTTTATTGCGCAGATTAACAATAGACATCACGTGCATATCGTCAGTAGGATCTGGCTGATGTGCAATTGTGAGAGATTTCCAGACATATGCAGATAATATTTCGAAGTTAGAACAATTGAGAAGACCAGGAGGGACAAACTTTCGTAAAGTGGATAGTTGTTTAGGGCCAAAGAAGAATGATTGATAAGACCTATCTTCCAAGGAAGATGTATTGTTTGGCGCATTATATTCACAGTGTTGATGTGTGACTTGCGGTGGATTTCGAGCGCAGAGGAGATGCCTTTCCCATACTGGAAGCACAGAGGGAGTATTTGCTCCTTTTGCTATCTCTGCAATGGCTGATATAAATTGCACTAGACCGGGAGCAATCTGCCATGGTATGGTTTTCACGGTGACCGAAAATAAAACCACCGCACTTCAGACGTGTGACCTGTTAATTTAGACATGTTTGAATTATCTGTTAGATCGTACTTGATTAGATCTGGTCTAAGTTACTAAATGATACAATGTTATATTATCAAAATCACCACCAGAATTTGGTCAGTCTAAGTGACTAAATGATAGAATGTTTTTAGGTTAATATATTGTCAAAATCACCAACAGAAGTTGGTCTCGTAGCAAGTATTTAATTAAAAAATGTGAAAGAGATTTTTATAGTTGTAATTAGACATCTCTAAGTTTTAATTGGACCATCAACCTTAAACATGGAATAAAATGAAATTCTAATACATCATCAATTTACTCAATATTTATTCATTTGTTTAGCATATCATAAATTAAGGTAGATATAGATATAGTAGGAAACGCAAACCTGAATAAGCAACAAAGGAGAGTTGAGAATTTCACTAGATCCAGGGACATCAAAAAGGAGCTCATCAGAGCCAGGAAATGGAGGCATAAGTGGATCACCAAACTGCTCAAGAGTAACATCAGCATCAGCTTCAATGAACAAGATACCTTCACCAGTACATTCTACTATAAGTTTGCGATTAGATCTTTCCCTTAGCCTCCCTGCAAATGGATAATAAAACACAAGTGTTTTAGCAATTGCCTCCCTTATCAAGTTCACCGGATCTTTGCCTGCCATGGAAGGATTGTAGGGATAAAAATGCAAGACAGGAATGTGAAATCTAAAGGTCTGTTGGTCATCAATGTCTGATAATGGCTTGAACTCATGTGGGGTGGGCTTAGATGGGGGAATTAGTTCAGGTTCACGCCTGTGAACCTTGAAGATTAGAGAGCTTGGTGGTGATGCCGCCATTAATTACCTCACATATGAATTAATCTGGTAATTTAAACACAAACAATTGAATTCCCAATTTGATTATATATTATCTTGGATGAAGCCAGATGATTGGGTTCTTCATAATATATAATCTTTTATTTTCTTCTTCTTTGTGAATAAAAGTTATTTTAATATTCACATTCATATTAATTTTGTAATAAAAACTTAGCAACCTGCAAATTTTTAAACAACAAAATTAGCTGCCTGCAGGGTTGACTAATTTGGGTTGAGATAATACCAAAGTCCAAACCATGGATGATTGAGCTGTGCTTTAAAATTAACTATCGACGCAATTTCATATGATATATATATATATATATATATACAAGGGCGCATGCAAATATGATGTGCATATATTTAAAGTTGAAATTTTGAACTGTCAAATTGATAGAATAAGCGCGATCCGACAATTCCAATGCGTGCATACCCCCCCCCCCCACCCCCCGAATTACTATTACAGAAAACTTTGCCTTCAATCAAAACCTTAAAAAAAAGAAACAAGAGAGAAAAAATATTATTATTATTATTATTATTATTATTATTATTATTTTGAAAATATAAACTATTGGAGAGATTTCCACATAAGATATTGAATGCATCTAACAAGAATGTGAAACTAATTTTTAGAATATCTATATTGGAAACTTGGAAAAACTCTAAAAAGTCAACTATTGGTAGATCAAAATTGTTAGGTTTCGAAACTAACAAAAATAATTTTTTAATCTCAAAAATTTTAATTTTATAAAAATAGTGAGTAAGGTCGAAATCCACAAAAATTGGTTATAAAATTTGAATTTTTAGGAACAATAAATAAAAAGAGAATTTTGTGATTAAATAATTTTGTAACCAAAAATAAAGTAAAAATGAAAATTATAATGTAAAGAAAATGATGAGTAAATTTCCAGCCATTATATATCTTAGTAAATATAAATTTCTTACTCAAATGAAATGGTTAAGAATAATAATAAGCTCTAATACTATGCTTTTCCATAATTGGAACAACCACCATTTACACCCAATAATACTCGAATTGGATTATTTAAGGTGGATTAAATATTTTCACAAATACAATTCCAACTATTTAATTTCATCGAATGCATTGATTTTCTACTTTATTGGATCTAATAAACATCAATGGATTTAAAGCTCCAAATAAAATCATTTATTTGATATAAATAAGATGTCAATATTTAAACTAAATAAAATCTCAAGAATGCAGAAAATATTCTAACATTTAAGAAAAGAAAAACAATTGAAAAACAATTTTCACAATTTTATTGAATCAAACTTTGATAATCTTGATTAGAACAAATATTTTAGCCACTCATGCCTTGAAACAAAAACAATAAAACAAAGAGAGAAATTAGGAAAAGCCAACTCCCTAAACTAATGAAAGCCCCTCCTCTTTATAGGAAAAAAAAAAAAAGAGAGAAAATTACACAAATTGCTCCCTTTTCAATTTTAGTTTTCAAAAGTGCTCCATCGATTTTATAAACTTTCCTCAATATTTTTTTATTTCATAAATATATTTTATAATGTTATTTTTTCAAAAATGCCCCAAATTTAAAGGATAAGGACAAGAGGTGCTTTTCGGAAGTTTCCTTCGATTCTAAACCGATTGGCGGCTCCTCGTCAATACCACCAATCACCGCCAGCTGATCAACTTTTAAAAAAAATTTTAGTTCATCTTCCCCTATATCGACAGCCTGTGAGGTTTTTTTTTTTCAAAGAAAAAATGCTGTGAAAGCTTGAAAAGAATAAAAACAAAGCAGAAAAAGCAAATCAAAGTGGATAAAAATACAACGGACGAATTTTTCTGGTAGGAGAATACAAAGAAAAATCGAAGAAATCATCATTGGCGATTTGAAGGTAGTGTGGAATATTGATGGGTTTTAGACTACTGAGGAAATAAGTGGTGGAGCCTGCACACATGTGGTGGCTGGGCACTCTTGTTCAGATCTCCCTTTTTACATAAGTGATTTTCAATGAATTCAATTTCTGTGAAGGTGAGTTTTATGACGATGATAGATTATGGCGACGACTCCAAGCTACGGGAGTTGAGATTTCATGGTCCAAAATTGTATTGTGGTTGTGTTGATATATGTTAGCATAATTGGGATATTATAGCATAGAAAAGAAAAATAAGAATGCAAGTTCAGTAAGATTGAATTTCTAATTTTCATTGTTTCTTATATTTAGTAAATGTATCTCAACTACCATGGGTCTCTTTTCTTATTGAGGTTCAAATTGAGTCGGAGCTTCCAGAAAAAATTTTAGGTGTTGTCAGATTCTCTGAGCTGAGCCCTGATTTTGCTTGTTCGTTGGAGTGATCATCAAATTAATTATATTTTATATTTATGTATGATGATGAAGGAGAAGAAATTTATGTATTTGTGCTCTCTTTTCAAGTTTATAATTGTGTTGAAATGACTTGCTTTTTCTTTTGTTAACTATATATTCTCCTGCCAACCTCCACCATTTGAGCCTCAAGATAATTTTGGTCTTTCTTTGTGCTGTCAAACTTTATCATCTTTTTTTTGAAAACTTTTCAAGTTCTTACAAATTTAAATCCATAATCACTTTTTATCCAACAAACGGAACTTATAATTTCAAACAAACAGAATATATATTAATCACTTTTGCAAAAATAGCTTCAGCAGAATTTCTTTGCTATAATAGTATAATCTAAAATTTCAGTTGTAATTGACAAGTGATTATTAAAACACTTTTCAACTTTTTTTTTTATTTATTTCAAGTAAATTTAATCTTATTGAGCAACAACAAAGATGGAATAACTCCCCCACTCTGAGCAACAACAAAGGCCAATTACAGTGTTTGTCTAGATTCACCTTGTTTATTTACCTGCAATATTCTTCTGCACAATTAATACTCATATTATAAGTTAAAAAAAAAAAGTTTGCAATCAAAACACATAAAATAATAGAAAAAAGAGGTAAATCAGTATATCAGACTCACCTATATACTGTATTTTTTTTTATTTTTGAAAAAATTATATACTATATATTTTTTTATAAAAAATTATACACTATATATTTTTTTATAAAAGATCATATAATATATTTTTTTATTTTTAAAATATCATACATTGTATATTTTTTTATAAAAAAATTATACACTGTATTTTTTAATTTTAAAAAAATCATACACTATATATTTTTTTACAAAAAATCATATACTTTATATTTTTTTATAAAAGATCATACAGTATAATTTTTTAGAAAAGATCATATACTGTATTTTTTTTAAAAGATCATATACTATATTTTTTATTTTTAAAAAGATCATACACTGTATATTTTTTTTTACAAAAAATCATACAATATATTTTTTTATTTTGAAAAATTATACACTGTATTTTTTATTTTCAAAAGATCATACACTGTATTTTTTATTTTCAAAACATCATACATTGTATTTTTTTATTTTCAAAAGATCATTCACTATATTTTTTTTATTTATAAGAGATTATATACTGTATTTTTTTATTTTTAAAAAATTATATACTATATTTTTTTATTTTCAAAAGATTATATACTATTTTTTTATAAAATATCATACACTATATTTTTTTATTTATAAAAGATTATATACTGTATTTTTTATTTTTAAAAGATCATACACTATATTTTTTATTTATAAAATATCATACATTGTACTTTTTTATATATAAAAAATTATATACTGTATTTTTTTATTTTTAAAAGATCATATACTGTATTTTTTTATTTATAAGAGATCATATACTATATTTTTTTATTTTTAAAAGATCATAAATCGTATTTTTTTATTTATTAAAAATCATACACTGTATTTTTTATTTTCAAAAGATTATACACTATTTTTTTTATTTGTAAAAGATTATACACTCTTTGTTTTTATTTTCAAAAGATTATATACTGTATTTTTATTTATAAAAGATCATACACTATATTTTTTTATTTTTAAAAGATCATAAATTGTATTTTTTATTTATAAAAAATCATACACTATATTTTTTTATTTATAAAATATCATACACTGTACTTTTTACTTACAAAATATCATACACTGCATTTTTTTATATATAAAAGATGATTAATCTTATAAATAATCCAATTTTAATATCAAATTATCCATATTTTTTGATGAACTATAAGATGTACTTATTAACATTCTTTCCCCAAGTGAATGGTAAGGCACGGCAAGTGATTTTTTTATTGTGGGACCACATACATCCAATAGAAAAAATTAACCAAAAAAAATTAACATTTAATTGCATCCATGCAAAACAAATTAAGATATAAATCAAAATACAATAATTAAGAGCCAAAAGTAAATATGCAAAACCTATTAAATTGGTACTTAATTAAGTCAGGATATGTTTTCCCAGGCACGTCGATTTTCCCTTTAATGAAGATTAAGATAACAAGTAACTGAAACTGGAACTCTATATAAATGGAAGAACCAATCATACTTCTCCATCAAACACAGCAGCCACCATTTCCCATGGCATCAACACTACAATACACATGCATTTGCTTAAAGTCGATTCTGTTTTTAGAAGCTTTGGCTTCAGGTCGTACTATCTCCGATTCTTCGATGCAGGTAAAGCATATGAGGAATGGATGGTTCGTTATGCACGTGTATACAAGGATGCTAATGAGAAGGTGATGCGTTATAATATTTTGAAGGAAAATGTCCAACGTATTGAATCTTTTAACAGCATTGGAGACAAATCATACAAATTAGGAATCAATCAATTTGCAGATCTTACAAATTAGAAACATTCAGCAGCTACAAAAAAGAAAGTATTGATGAAGTAGAAGAAAAAAATGCTGCATTTATTCTTTCCCTTTTTAAACTAATGCAAAATAAAAAGTAAGTACTGGGGTATTTTTGAAAGTTGAAATATAAAAATGGCAATTAAAAAAGAAAAAATTTAAAAAATAGTATTTATGAGATAGAAAAAATTTAAGGGTGCAAATATGAAAATTTTTTTCTTTTGTGTGCCATTTGCGTAAAAACCCCAAAAATAATTAAATAAAGAGTAAAGCCTTAAGCAGAAAACGGAAAACAAATCCCATTAACTCAAATCAATTTAAATACAAGAAAATCCCATCTAAATCAAAAAATTGAAATTTTGAAAAATATATTTTCAACCAATCTGATTTTTTGCTCCTATAGATCTTCAATTTTCTTGATTTTGACTCAATCTTCACCAAATCCTTTGTTTTGTACCTAAAATATAATTATAAAATTAATATCCTGAAATTAAGTAAAAAAAATTAAAAATGGAAAAGATATTATGTCAAAATAATGGAAATTGTAGCTTTATAAAAAATCCACCATTGTTTTGCTTCTCATTATATTTTGTTTTAGTTTGATCTTATTTCAAGATATGGAATTTTCCTTGAAAGAAGCCTAGATGACGATTAATTCATAAGAAGACCAAACATTTAAAATTTCGTTCTCTTCATAAACTTTAATTTTGATGTATTTGTAATTATATATAAATATTATCGAACCTAACCATGTCTTTTTCACTTCAAGTAAACGATATATTTTTTTTCTCATGAATCACACAAATCATTTCAGTTATATTTGGATTGGTACAACTAAATTTTACATTTATGCTGTGATTGCATTAGTTGCTTTTTCTTTTTAATTCATTAGGCTTGTGCATAATTAAATTAATATGTCTGGATAATCGCACAAAACATATGTATAACATACTGATGAAACTTGGGATGCATGTGCATAACGATTCCCCAGTAAAAAAAAAAATTCAAGTGACATGCCATGTGCACTAGGATATATTGATTAATTTGTGTTTGTATACCCTTTCTATCACATAAAAAAAAAAAAAGGTTTCGCTACGATAAATGACATGCCATGTGCACTAACATGGATTTTTAAGCTTGCAATTGTAGAATTTTCTGATGGAATAACTTGTGTTCTAACTGAGGAATAGCCATCCACCAGTGGACAAAATGTATTAAACAACAAATGCAACGCAAAAGAAATTTATGGAACAAGGAAGGACAGGTTGTTATGGATAACACTTCAACCATTCTCAATAGCAAGGTAACACAAGTTCAAGAAAGCTTGGTGAAAAGTGGATAAAATCAACTAGTTCACAAATCTTTTTCTAGGCATATTTTTAGAGTTTTTGCAAGTAGTTCGTAAATATTAGATTTGTGCGTTTATACAGCTGATTCATGCATTGGATACTTGCTGTTTGTAGTCGTTAAAATCCAATTATAGCGTACCTTGAAGTCGAATTTGGACATTAATGCTTTCTTCGCATAGCAGAGAGTAGTTGGTCAGCTTACAAGGCAGATGAAAGAGTAATTTCATTGTGACCACCAGTAGGCTTGTCCTTGTTCAACATGCTATCTAACTCCTTAACAAATCTTTGCATAGCTAGGCTTGGTAAACAAAGGGTAACAAGAATCCCATCTTCACCGTTCTTGTTTCTATATGCTACGTGAAAGCTAGCCACGTTACCTTTGGCGGGCCCACCAAACACTGCTCTACCCCATCCAAGGTCCACCTCATCAAACCTCGGTTTAGCTGTATCTGATACAAGGAAGGATCGCACCATTGTATACCAAGGCCTACCCCTGATAACCATTAGATCAGCCACGGATCGCATGTATTCTTCAGTGACATTGGACTTGGCCTTCCTTATCAATGCAATTGCATATCCTAATGGTTTTTCAGAGAGATCTCCTGCTCTTGCTTTTGCCACTGAATATGCAATACAGTTTCCATAGTAACCCTTAGGCATGGGAGGGTTGAATCTATTACGAGCATTGACAATACATATAACACGCATCTCTTCATCAGGTGCTGGTTCAAGTGCAATTGTGCGACATTTCCACAAACATGCAGTTAATAATTCATACCTAGAGCAATGGAGTTCAGGGGGAGCAAATCTTTGAAGTAAGGACATCTCATTATGCCCAAAAAAGAATGAGCGATGGTCCTTGTCGGTTAGGGGGACTTTGTCCTCAGTGTCAACCAGTTCAGTGTACTCATCATGTGCACATGTTACACAAGGTGGATCCCTTGCATTAAGAAGGTGCCTCTCCCACACTGGAGGAACTGTGGGGACATGTAATCCACGGGCCATCTCACCTACAGTTGACCAGAATTGATATATACCTGCTCCATCAAACATGGTGTGGTTAAAACGAACCCCAATGATGATTCCTCCACATTTGAGACGCGTTGCCTGTCATTTCATATCATATCATATACCTCAATTTCAAATGGATTTCTAGCAGAGTAGACTAGGGCCATAATACATCTCCAAAGAGGATTATATACCATCTAATGTGATTATTAGTATATCAACCAAGTTGTTTTGTCCAGTAATTCAGAACACCTGCCTGAATATGAATGAACATACCAAATTTCATGCCGAATTGCACAGTAGAGCATGCCAATATGCTAAGAGATTAAAAAAAAAAAAAAAATTGGAAGCCCTATTGGCAATGTTTTTACGAAAAGCGCCCTTATTCCGTTAACAAAGATCCTTAAATTTCAAGCTAGGTATGATATTTATCCTTTTCCTTCACAGAGCTGAGCATGAGAGTTTCATCATTTTAACAAAGAGAGGAATTCGCTCATTTTATTCTTGATTGTTTGTGAGGCAACCTGCAGGCCTGGAAGAGTACTGTTTTAAGATTTTTACCCTTAATTACAACTAACCTGAATTTGCTCTGACTTAGCTTGTTGCATAAATATATATAAGAAGATTCAAAAGCATATATCTGTCCTACCCTTCACCCCATTATTAGTATAGTATGAATCATAGTTTATTCACAGTCAAATAAATAATTAAATAACAAATTAGGCAAACAAAAATAATAAATTATCCCTATACAACTATAACTAAGTAGTAAGTTAAAAGCATAGTATACTTTATTCATCTGCTTTTCAAATTGAACATACTTAGCCTTTGTTTGTATGGGAATAACTTAAAGGGAAATTCAACTTTGTGTGGATGGGAGTAAGCCTTTGTTTGTATAGAAGTTAGTGGGAGTAACTGAGAGTTCCTGAAGGAGAGTAAATTAAATTTATTCTGTTCGATTTGTTAAAATGTAGAGTAATTAAAAATAAATCAGAATAACTTAAATTTACTAACTATAGCTTAAAATATTTACTTCCAAATTAGAGGTAACTTCAAGTTACTCTATAATTTAAAGTAAATATTCATTTTTTTTTTCTAAATTATAAAGAGTAACTACAAGTTACTCTATACTTATTTTAAACTAACCAAACAATACAAAGCAAATGGAAGTAAATTAAATTTACAATACTCTCATTTACTCCATTAAAGTAAATTAAATCTTCCTTCAAGTTACTTCCATCCAAACAAAGGCTAATTTAAAAGGGAATTCAAAGTGAGAGTAATATAAATTTAATTTACTCTAATTTACTTTTTATTGTTTGATTAGTTTAAAGTAAATATAAAGTAATTTGTAATTATTTTTTATAATTTAGAAAAGAAATATATATATATATATATATATATATATATATATATATATATATATATATATATATATATATATATATATATATATATATATATATATATCATTTACTTTGAATGAGTCTGCATATTGACAAACTAAATACAATAAATTTAACTTATTTCCCTTCAGCTATTTCGAGCAACTTTTATGCAAACAAAAGCTTAAAGAATATTAATTTTTATAAATCAGTCAACAATGAGAAACTAAAAAACGATTAGTCTAGTATTTGGCAAAAAGTAGCATGCCAACTTAAAATGAGCTGAAAATAAAAAGATATGCGCTTTTCTTCCTCTTGCTCTCGTAGCAAGTTTCTTCCTCTTGCTCTCGTAGCAAGTTTTTGTACTTGATGTCATTCTGTCCTTAGTTGTGACTAGCACTATTTAGTAGTTATCTCTGTTCTCTCGGCCTATTTTCTCTAATGGCCACTTTGGACGACACAGATGCTATCACAATAAGATGTGAGAAGGTGACACTTGAGGAGGATGGAGAAGAGGGCTTGGTTCTGGATGATGAGGATCTCATTGACGAATCGAAGGACCTTTCACTGTGTCTCCTAGGTAAGGTCATCTCTAACAGATCCATAAATGTCGCAGCCTTTAAAGCTACCATGGCTGAGGCTTGGCAGCCAGGAAAAGGGATTGAGATTCGGGAGTTAGCACCAAAACTTTTTAGCTTCCAGTTTTTCCACGAACTTGACATGAGGATGGTGCTCTATGAAGGCCCATGGTCATTTGAGCAAAAGTTGCTGGTGTTGCGGAAAATGGAGATTGGAATCCACCCTGAAAATGCAGACATGTTTGAAGTAGATTTCTGGGTGCAATGTTATCATCTACCAGTTGGCTTTTGGACAGAGAGGATTGGGCGACATATAGGAAATTACCTTGGCTCCTTCCTGAAGATAGACCCGAAGAGCTTAGATGGTAATTGGAAATCATTCATGCGAATACGGGTTACTCTGGACATCAGAAAACCACTTCGAACCAATATGAAAATAAAGAAGCAAGGTGGCGAATGGATATTGATCTCGTTTAAATACGAGAGACTTCCTAGTTTCTGTTTCCTCTGTGGTATCATTGGGCATAACGAGAAGCTCTGTCATAGGAGATTCGAAGTGGATTTGAAGACCCATGTCCTTGAGTACGGTGCTTTTCTTCGTGCTCCGATAAGGAAAACGGTCTCTTACTCCGGGGAGCGGTGGTTCAGGTCGAATATGGAAGCAACTAATCCGGATTTAGTCAATCCCGTTAATCACGGTAATGCAGCTGGCCAGTCAGATAATTCACAAAATCAGCAGAATGTTGCAGAAAATCCGGAGGTTAGAGCTTCTAATCTTAACAGCTCCTTAAACGTAGCTAATAATTGGATTTGTGGGGATACGAAGGATAGAGAAGCTGGGATTAACATGCATGGTAAGGCACTTATGGCAACAAATAGGATGCTTCCACGTAGCAAAGACAAGGCTGTGTATTATGACACTCCAACATCTGCTCGCTTTATGGAAATGGACAATAAACGGCGTCGTGCAGAAGGTACTATATCACTTAATCAACCAACTCCTTCTTCCTACGATTTTCAGGATAAAGGTCTCGGTGACTGCTTGATGTTAGAGGCGGGTCCTGTTGATCAGGCCTGCCTATCACCATGAATCTGCTAGCATGGAACTGCTGTGGTTTAGGCCAACCACAGTCAGTTCTAGAACTCCTTGAAATGGCCTCTTCTATTCGCCCTTCCCTCATCTTTCTAATGGAAGCTCGAATCAAGCAAGTGCAGGTTGATAATATTAGTCGCCGTCTTAATTTCAAAGGAAAATTTCATGTTCCAGGTACTGGTTCAGGTGGAGGTCTGTGTCTTTTTTGGAGACAGGAGCTTGCTGTAGCTCTTCGATCCTATTCTAAATTTCATATTGATGTATTAATCACCCTGGAGTCCAAGCAAGTAGTGAGATTCACAGGATTCTATGGCAACCCCCAACGAAGTCGTAGGCATTTATCTTGGGAATTACTGCAGCAACTTTCTGCTGGAAATGGTTGGCCATGGGTAGTGATGGGGGATTTTAATGATCTGCTTTCTAGCTCTGAGAAAATGGGAGGCAATCCTCACCCAGCAGCTAATATTAATGCATTCAGAGACACTGTTCAGGCATGTGGCCTGCATGATATGGGATATTATGGGTACCGTTTTACCTGGGAAAGAGCCAGAGGAACACGAAATTGGATTCGTGAGAGGCTAGATAGAGGTTTGGCAACAGATGACTGGTTTAGTGGGTTTCCAGATTCATGAGTGGAGCATATGGCGACGATAAGCTCTGATCACATGGCATTAGTCTTGAAAATAAATGCTAGTTCTACCAGCTATGCTTCTCGTTTTCACTTTGAGAATGCATGGCTGCTGGAACCGAGTTGCAAAGCTCTTATCAGTCAAAGTTGGTCTTCATCGACATCCCTTTCGGTGCCTCATCATTTACAGCAGCTGGCTAGAGAGCTGGGTCCTTGGGGTCGTTCATTTAAAAGGAAATTTATGGATGATATCTGTGCTTGCAAGGAGGAGATGGAAGTTTTGAGACCAAGAACTGATGCTTCTTCAATTGCTCGGTTTAAACAGGCCATGGAGAAGTTAGCGGGTTTATACTTCTAGAAAAACCAATATTGGCAGCAGAGGGCCAAAATACATTGGCTAAAGGATGGGGACATGAACACGAAATTCTTCCACTCTTTTGCTTCAACGAGAAAAAAGAAGAACATTATCCATCATTTGTACAATTCGGAGGATGTTAAATTGGAGTGGAACTCGGGCTTACAAGAGCACATCTTGGGATATTTTAATTCTGTTTTTCAATCCTCTGGAAATGATGATTTGGACTTTCTAAGCCATATTAAACCATGTGTCTCAGAAGCTCAGAACGAGAACCTTGTTAAGCCATTCGATGCAACAGAAGTTAAGGAGGCTCTTTTTTCTATGCACCCTGACAAGGCGCCAGGTCCAGACGGTTTTAACCCAGGTTTTTTTCAGTCTCATTGGGATCTCATTGGTCCAGATGTTACTAGTTTTATTCTGCATGTTCTTCATGATAATATTATGCCTCCTTCACTTAATGAAACCATCATTGTTCTTATTCCAAAAATTACTAGGACAAAATGTATCACTGATTATAGACCGATTGCTTTATGTAATGTGGTTTACAAAATCTTGGCTAAAATGATAGCTAACAGGCTTAAAGTTATCATGGACGAGATTATATCCGAAAATCAAAGTGCTTTCATTCCTGGAAGGTCTATTACAGACAACGTCCTTCTTGCTTTTGAAGTTGGGCATTATCTTAAAAGACAAGTTACTGGATCGCATGGTTTCATTGCGTTAAAACTGGATATGGCGAAAGCTTATGACAAAATGGAATGGGCGTATCTAAGGGGCATTATGGCTAGAATGGGTTTCAACCAGAGATGGATCGAGATAGTGATGATGTGTATTTCTTCAGTATCATACCAGGTGTACTCGAGTGGTCATGTGATGGGTCCTGTTATACCCGAGAGAGGGTTAAGACAAGGGGATCCTCTCTCCCCTTATTTGTTTATTTTGGGTGCTCAAGGATTGTCAGCTGCTTTAATGGATCTGGAAAGCAGATCTCTAATCCATGGTTGCAAGATAGCTAGGCAGGCTCCTCCTATTAGCCACTTGTTTTTTGCAGATGATTCCTTTATTTTCTTCAGAGCCAATTTATGTGAAGCCGTTGCTATTAAAGATTGCCTTGCTTTATATGAAGGTGCCTCTGGTCAATCAGTGAATTTTCATAAATCATCTTTGGCTTTCAGTCGAGTGGTGGACCCGATTATGCGGAGGTTATTTTGTGATCTCTTGGGAGTTTCAGCTTCAGTTCAAACTAGCTCCTATCTTGGTATGCCGATGTGGGTGGGTCACAATAAAACCCAGGTTTTCAACTATATAAAGGATAAAATCTGGAAGCGCACTAATAACTGGAAAAACAAACTGCTATCATGGGGCGGAAGAGAGATTCTTATCAAGGCTGTTTTACAGTCTATCCCCACTTATATTATGAGTTTGTTCCTATTGCCTATGGGTTTCTGTGACTCTATACACAGATTGATCAATAGGTTTTGGTGGAAAGCAAATGGGGATCAATCGGGAGGAATCATTTGGATGTGCTGGGAGAGGCTTTGTTCACCGAAGAGCATGGGAGGTTTGGGATTTAGAAACATTCATGAGTTCAACATCGCTTTACTGGGAAAACAAATATGGCGTCTTCTCAATAGACCTGATTCTCTTGTGGGTAGAGTTCTGAAAGCTAGATATTTCACACATGGCAATCTGCAGAGAGCTCAACTGGGTAGAAGGCCAAGCTTTATCTGGAGAAGTATCTTAGCAGCAAGAGACATGGTTTGCAGTAACATCAAATGGCGAGTAGGAAACGGAAATAGTTTAAGTATCTATGATGATGCTTGGTTGGTTGACCCTATTAACCCCAAAATTTCCTCATCTCCAGTGCCTTCCCTCCTTAATAAAAGAGTATCTGCACTGATTAATAAAGATAATAGTTGGAATGTCCCTCTTATTCAAGCTTGTTTTGGTGTGATTGATGCTGCTAGGATTATTCAAGTCCCTCTTCCCCACATCAGATGTTCAGATTCGGTTTATTGGCCAACAGTATCTTCGGGAGTTTATTCTGTGAGGAGTGCATATAGAATAATCCATGGTCAGACTCGTCCATTGATGACCTTTGCTTTTTCTTGGTGCTCCTTATGGAATTTATCGGTTCCTCTTAAACTACGTATTTTTCTTTGGAGATGCTTGGTTAATGTGCTTCCAACAAGAAGTAATCTTTTCAGAAGACGCACCATTGAGATATATGTGTGCCCTTTTTGCTCCCCCCTCGCCGAGGAAACGATACACCATGCTTTATTCTCTTGCTCTTATGCTCAATCGATTTGGAGGGCAAGCTCAATCGGATTGTGTTTTGACATCAACAGCCCAATTGATGTAATTATTGGCAGGTGGTTTTCTTCTTTGCATAGAGATGAAGTTCACCAGGCTATGTTTTTGACCTGGGCTATTTGGAATAGAAGAAATAATTATGTTTGGAATCATCACCTTATGAGTATAGAAGCAGTGGTTCGTATGGCTAAGGTTGTATTTAATCAATGGGAGGTGGTCAGACAAAAAGATTTTGTCCTCAATGCTTCGTCTGCTAGTGTTGTGTTAGATATTTGGACCCCTCCTCCTGATGGTGTTATCAAATGTAATACAGATGCAGCTCTTTTTTGGTCAGATAATAGAGTTGGGTGTGGATGGATTTGCAGAGACTCTTCTGGAAAGTTTGTGTCAGCATATCATGGGCCTTTAAGTTGTTCCCTTGATCCTCTTTTGGCAGAGGCCATGACTGTCAAAGAAGCACTCAAATGGTTGAAATCAGAAGGTTTCACAAAGATTCAAGTTGAAATGGATTGTGCGGTGCTCTACCAAGCTTTGAACTGCAATTCGCTAATAGCTGCTCCTCTTGGTTTTATTATTCAGGAATGTTTTGTTTTAAGCGGTTTGTTTCAAAGTTGTTCTTTTTCTTTGGTTAAAAGATCTGGTAATGATCTAGCTCATGTTTTAGCTAGGACCTCTGTTGCTTCTCAGGGAGTCAGATTTAATTCTCCTCCCCTTTGTATTCAACAGTTGCTTTAATGAAATGGTCCATTTTCTTCAAAAAAAAAAAACGATTAGTCTATAAAATGGAAGTGTAAAATAATAAATACCTGAATAAGCATCAAAGGGCAATTAACAATCCCATTAGAGCCAGGAACATCAAAGAGGAGCTCATCCAAGCAAGGAAACGGATGTCGAATCTGATCGCCGAACTGGTCAAGACTGACATCGGCTTCCGCCGCAATAAACAGGATACCCTCTCCAGTACACTCCACTGCGAGCTTCCGATTAGGCCGTTCCCTTAATCTGCCGGCGATTGGATAGTAAAACACTAGCATCTTGGCAAGTGCTTGCTTAAGAACCCTAATTGGATCATTTCTGCTCATCGATGGATGGTAAGGGTAAAAAAAGATTAGCAGCATTTGTCCTCGATGACCATCGTGATCGTCAATGTCCGACAAGGGCTTGAACTCGTGTGGGGTTGGGCTGGCTGGGGCTATGAGCTGTGGTTCACGCCTATGCACATTGAAAACTAGAGGAGTCGGCATTGCAGAAATTGATTGAGAAAAACAACTCAAGCTATAAATTCTCAGAATCCAAAACCTTAGCTTGTTGAAACAAAGTTTGAAAGTAGATCAATCTACAAGTACAAATAAGTTATTGTTTATTGATTTCAACCTTGTGGGATGATTAAACTTTAATTATGAGAGTGGGGGCAAAGTTTCAAATCCCATGTGCAGTGAGTTAGAATGAATTATTAATTATTGAAACTAATTAAATAGTTTGAGATGTGATCTGAAGAAGCTTCGTTTTCCTACAACTATATTGCCTCCTTTTTTGTAGTTGCAAATTGCAACTGCCCACAACTCACTCTTAATTCTGACTATTAAGTAATTGGATTGCTATATTATTAAAAATTCCTCTACAGTTCAATTGAAATATAAATATTTATATGGTTAAGACTAAATTAATGGAATAAACAATTATATATCTTGTCTCATGTTGGCAACAGTATTACTATTACATACAATTAAATCTATAAATTGACTAGAAAAGTAGATGCCTTTTTTCACCAATTTCTTTCATGTATAGCTTTATTCTGAAAATTTTGCAACTTTATACATAAGAAAAAGTATATAACAAAATTTTATATTAACATTTAACTATATAATAATATAAAAAATATAAATCACTAAATTTCTTTATTTTTTAATGTTGTGCCAAATTGAATTTATATTTTATTTGAGAAGTTACATTATATTTATTTTATATGAATTTTTTTATTGGAGGATTTTTAATGTATTTTTAAATATTATTTTGGTAATTTTTAATATAATTTTGATTAATATTTGTTATGGACATAATATAATAAATTTATGTATAATATTTTTATTTTAGTTATTTTAAATGGTTTTATTTTTGTGAATATAAGTTAAATTTAATTTATGGGTACATATAAATTAAAAGCCCAATGAAAAAAGCATATATTGGCCCAGAACCGAGTAAATCGAATCGAACCAACCGAAATTAATTTAGTTTATTCGGTTCTATATATTTCGATTTTCGATTCAGTTTCTTTTTTGCATAAAACTCGATTTTTGGTTTGTTCGGTTCTATCCAAAATCAAATCAAAGTGACCATTTGCATGGCCTTAATGTCCATGTCAGCGGTCAAAAGACGAAATAAGGTCAAACTAACGGTTTCGTTGCTTATAGGGCAAAATTGCATCATTTTGATAACTTTAAAGGCAAAATTGTCCGTAACTAGATATTAAAAACAAATTTATTTTTTTTTACAAAAATTAGGGATATTTTTGCACATTAAGCTAATTTAAAAAATTCAGTGCCAAAAAATTACCTTAACCCTTAATTTTATTGTAATTTTCACTTTTTAGTATATGGTGATCCGGGAGCTTCATCTTCTTCTCGGGTACCTAGAAGGCACATTTTTAAAAAGCTGCCAAACTAGCTCTCAAATTATTATTTATTTTTAAGATAATGTGAGATATTCATTATTGAAACCCTTTTCTCTAATCATCACCCCATATTTAAACACAAATCACTATTTTCTTTATTGGAGGCCCTATATATCATTCTTTTACCTCAACCACATGGCTATTCAGTTGGGCCGAAACTAAGTGACCCCTTGGAGCGACCCACGGCCCATCATTCTTTTATATATATATATATAATTTTTTGGTTACATAATTATCAATTATAGATCATTTGTCTATATATATATATATATATATAAAGAAATTTCATATTGGAATTCGAAAAATAAATCATATTTAAATATTTGAAAAGAAATATTTTGCTCGTTTGTAAGCCTGCCTAATATTAATTTAAATTAGTTAAACTAATAAAATTCAAATAAATAGATAGTTATAAAAAAATATCTATAATATGCTAACCAAGAAGATATATATATACAGCTCTTTTATTCACGTTTTTTAGTCGTTTAATAAAGTTTGAGTAATTTATTATTATCATTATTATTGACAAGGAAGATGTATAACTGTAAAGGCTTTGGAATTTCTTGGGCTAGGCCTAATTGAATTGCGCAAAAGGGCCTGCTATCTTATTATCTTCCATTTAATTCAAGAGGTATTTTAACTTTAGTTTTTAAAAATACATTCTCCAATTTAAAAGTTTTTAAATTATCATTTTTTAATTTTTGGTTTTTAAAAATGCATATTTTTTGTTTTATGCCCTAATTAGTTTATGTAAACTCTCTCTTGCACTAACATGACTCATCTTCATATCTTGTTTTCCGCAACTTACTGTCTCTTGCAACGGAACCCCAACTCCGAGTCGATCAGTTTTCTGAATTTGCTATCGCCGTCTCTGTCTCCGAGCATCGATTATTTTGATGTTGCCGTCTCCAAAGGTGTGTTTTTCTTTACTCATCTCTTTCCTTTTTTTGTATTTATATATCTTTGCTATGATTTTGTCTTCCCTGTCTTATGCCTTTGCTATGATTTTGAAGGAATGGAAATGGTGGATTAATGGCGAAAAAGAGTTATGCATACAATATCAATAAAATTCACTAGAAATTAATTATTTTGTAGAATATTTTTTCATATCAAAAGTTTATGTTGGCATTTTGTCAAATATTTTGGAGGAAGCGTGAAAGAAGAGAAGGAGAGAGTTAAATTAAAAAATGAGTATTTTTAAAAATAAAAATTAAAAAAAAAATTGGGTATTTTTATGGAACTTCTTTAATTCAACCATTAATATTCCAATCTCCTTTTTTGAAGAGGCACACGTGCAGGTGGGTACCTAATTAGTGGAGATATTGTAAAAGACCATTTGTTTGAGCATGTGAAATGAGGAAATGGAACTTGAGCTTTTGTTTGATTATATATTATCTTGGATGAAGCAAGATGATTGGGTTCTTCATAATATATAATCTTTTATTTTCTTCTTCTTTGTGAACAAAAGTTATTTTAATATTCACATTCATATTAATTTTATAATAAAAACTTACCAGCCTATAAATTTTTAACCAACAAAATTAGCTGCCAGCATGTTGACTAATTTGGGTTGAGATAATAGCAAAGTCCCCGGTGGGATAATTGAGATGTGCTTTAAAATTAACTATTGACATATATAAATAAAGGAATGCTCTTCGGTGCACGTGCGAATATAGTGAACATATATTACAGAATACACGTAATCCGACAATTCAGAATACTGAATTACTGTTATAGTAAGATTTATCGTCAGTCAATATCAATGTTATTAAAATCGAATCGAATAAAAAATTGATGAAATTAAAAATTTTTTATTCAACCAGTTCGATCGAATTTACTCAAATTTTTTTTTATTTTTAAAATATTATAAATTATTATAATTTTATAAATATTATTGTATAAAAATTAAAAAAAATATCCATCAAACAGTAATATATATTACAAATATCTTAATAATAAGTTACAAAATATAATTTTAATTTTATTATTATAAGTAACTAATTATGTATTTTTGAATATCATATATTAGAAACATAAAAATACAATCATATAATAAAAAAAAAATTTTTTTGGATGGAGTACTAATAAAGCAAATACATAAAATATTAACCTTGCATATATGAGTATAATTATATTTAATTACAATAAATCTAAATAGATAATAAGTATATTAAATTATTAAGTGACATCTTTAGAATTTAAAATACTACATTTTTTAAAGAAATAAATAATAAAAATTTCATATATATATATATATATATATGATTACAATGAACCAAATAGACGATAAGTATATTAAATTATTAAGTGACATATTTAAAATTTAAAATACTAATTTTTCTAAATAAATAAATAATGGAATATATATATATATATATATATATATACACACACACACACACACACACACACACACCCACACATGGGGGGTGAAAAAATACAAAAAATTATAATTTTTAGCCAAAAATTCGGTTTTGTCCGGTTCTCCTGTTTTTCGGTTCAATTCGATTTTTTTCGTTTCAAACCTGTTTTTTACCAATTTGATTTTGTATAGTTAAACCAACTAGTTGACATGTCGGTTTGCAGTTAAACCGGTTCAACCAAACGGTCTGGTCTGATTTTAATAATATGATCAAAACCGTAAAAAAGACAAAAAAAAAGATAGAAATTATGATGATGATGATGATTATTATTATTATTATTATTATTATTTTGAAAATATCTATTTGAGAGATTTCCACGTAAGATATTGAATGCATAAAACAAGAATGGTGAAACTAATTTTAGAATAGCCTAAGTTATTAACAATAGCGAATATATATATATATATATATATATATATATATTGGAAACATGGAAAAACACTAAAAAGTCAACTATTGGTAGATCAAAATTGTTAGGTGTCAGAAACTAACAAAAATAATTTTTCACTCTTGAAAATTTTAATTTCGTAAAAATGGTGAGTAGGGTCAAAATCTACAAAAACTGGTTATAAAATCTGAATTTTTAGAACAATAAATAAAAAAAAAATTTTGTGATTAAACAATTTTGTAACCAAAAATAAAGTAAAAACGAAAATTATAATGTAAAGAAAATGATGAGTAAATTTTCAGGCAAAATATATGAGAAATTTATGTAAATTATCCCTTTTTAACCCTATTTTTTAAAAAATACAGCCATTCCTTAAAAAAAAAATTAAAACTACCTTTTTTTTAATTTTATATTTTTAAAAATACCCCTTTTATTTTAAACCCTAAATGCCCATCAGGATTATTGACTCTATTCTTCTTCTGCAATTTTCTCTCTTGAATTAGTGCGAACTCACTTTTCACTCTCCTACCAACCTTCAGCACTTTATAAGTTTCGCTTTCTCTTCTTTTCTTTCTCAATTCACTAAATTTTTCTTCTTTCCTTTCTCTCCATAATCAAACAGAGATCTAGTGCCAACTCAGTTTGTCCATGGAATTGAAATTTTTTTTAGTAAATTTTGATTTGTGAAAATGTACCATGAAGTGTTTTCGCTTATGGATCTTTTTCATGTTCATGGTTATTCTCTTTAATTCTTCAATACAATTGTTAGTTGTTTCACTTTTACCATTTATGTGCCTTTTAATTTAAGATAAGTTACAGAATTTGATTATATTTGTGCTTGACATTTTAGTGAGAAATTTGATTATGATTCGTGATTTTATATTCCTTATTCTGCAAATTTTTCTCTTGCATTGGTCTTTCACATCTTCTTCTGTTCCTCATGTTTTGAGTCGTCTTCTAAAGATTCCTCAAGCTATTTCTGTCAATCGATTATATTTTAAGATGTGATTTATTTTTCTCATATTTTTTTATTTCGTATATATTCATTTTTGTTATTTTTGTTAATTGACGTTTTTGTTGATAGATTTGTATTTATATTCCTTATTTTTTTTATGGTAATGGGTTTTGAAATTTGGTATACTGGCCGGTATACCAGGTATACCATCCGGTATACTAAATTTTAGAATGCAAATCATTTCTGAAATTTGGTATACCAGTCGATATACCAAATTTCAGAATACAAATTATGTTCTAGAATTTGGTATATCGACCGGTATATCAGGTATACTATCCGGTATACCAATTTCAAAATGCAAACATGTTTTGAAATTTGGTATATCAGCCGATATATCCCGTAAACCATCCAGTATGCCAAATTTTAAAATGCAAACATGTTCTGTTATCACCTAGTATACCATCAAGTATACCAATGAGTGTCTAAAGCAAATGGAAAATGGAATTAATTTAAGGGTCAATAGGTTTGAACGGCCATATCTCATAGTATTGATTGAGAATTGGGAGTGTTGTAAATTTGGGATTTGTGTCATAATATATTGAGAACAAGAAAGTTGGATTTGATAATTAGAGATGCATTTTGCCAAAACATAATATATTTACAAATACTTTTTCATTTGTAGCTGCGTGAGGAAAGTTTGTGTCACTCTTCTCACTGTTCTTTTGATCGAGGAAATTTAATTGTATATATACTATTGTAATTGTTTACCACCTTTGACAGATTAGTGAATTGTAATGTTATTCACTATTTTCTTTACTCTGTAAACGAATAGTATATATTAGCACATTATACAAAAGCTTGTTGATTAATTTCTCAATCATAGTAGTTTGAAGTGCATAATTACCCAACAAAGAGAAATCCGTGTCAAATCATATTTGAAAATAAAGAGAGAGAACACATGCAAAATTTAAAATATGAAGCCAATATTATCATTATAAATGCAATAAGACAGGTACCAAGATTAAATTCACAATGGAAATTACGGCAACAATACCAAAATTTTCACAATTAATTCATCCCAGTGATGAATTGGATGGAACAGTTAAGTTCATTGACCATCTCAAGTACCAGGATTGGGCATTCCAGTTGACACTGGTGGACCATATCAATATCTCCATTAATTACAAGCTGAGCAGTTGTCCATCTTCACACTGTTTTCTAAGGTACAGAATTTGCAACACCACGTTTTGTACTTGGAACTTGCATCTTCGGCTTTTCTGTGCTACAAAGGTTACAGATTGGAGCTAATGGCTGCATTGTTCCATAATTTAAAATTCATTAGAAATTAATTATTTTTATAGAATATTTTTTTATTTCAAAAAGTTCATGTTGGCATTTTGTCAAACATTTTATATGCAACAATATAAATACCAGATTTTAACAAATAATCAGCCATTGTGTATTGAGTCAAATGAGGCAAAACATATCAGATTAGGCAAAGAAATCCATTTATGATAATTATTCAATTTCCTTCTCTATTCTCCTTTTCTCAATAAAAATAAAAAATAAAAGCACCAGCCAATGGATGAGGAATAACCACGTAAATCTGATCAAAACCAGAGATAAGGGAATCCATTTCTTGATCAGTCATGGCACCCATGTTGGATTTACATACTATCCTGCAACAATTAATTGGGATATCGCGTGAAATAAAGAATTTAAAACTTGAAGAACGATTAAAAAGAACAATAATAAAATTCCAAATTGCATTTAAATCTAATATAATCCAAGCAAAAATAAGATGGAGAGGAGCTGTTAAAAGCAATCTCATAACGTGAATATCTCTAGTCCTAATTGATTATACGAGAAACTATAACCTCAAAACCCAAATATTTATACAAAGAAGTTGGCTAGATTTCCGTATCAAAACAATGCTATTGAGATTAAATAGCAAATAATTTGCTTAATTACCAAAAACTTTATTGCTATACCTTTATTGCCTGTAAAGTCAACGAGAATTCAATGAGAAGTTGGTTGATAACAGTGTCTCACTGTTCTCCCTCTACAAAAGGAGCTCATTAGAGTTGGTTGTTTGTTTTTAAAAAGTAGAGCGTACAGAGTTGGACTTTGCCCCAGAATTTGAGCTTCTTGAAAGGATACAGCAGCAGGAAACGTGTAAAAAAAAGAAGGAAAAAGTAGAAAGCGCGGAAGGAGAAAGAGGAAAGTTTGAGTTAAGTACGGTAATTAAAAAATGGGTATTTTTAAAATTGTAAATTTAAAAAAATGTAATTTTAAAAGAGAAAAAAAAAAAAGGGTATTTTTGATGGGGGCCTGTTTTTTTTGGGTATTTTTGTGAAACTCCCTTTTCTTTTTCCCCGAAACAGTAACATTATATTAAGAAAAAGAAACTTATGGTCTGCATCTATAACCTTTTTGGCATCGCTGTAATAGTGAGCGTTGTGCCACTTCTTTTGACACCACTGAGATTATTCTAATCATACCAAAAAGTAACAACAGACCAAAAAAGATTATCATTTATAAACTGTCAATTGCGACAAAAACTCTTCCAAAGAGATGAAGACTGAAAAGGAATGGATAGAGGCTACACGCTGTATCAGTTGCACCTTGAGAATTGAGATAAAACCAAGAATTCCAGCATCAAAAACTGTTTCTTCTTTATGGTTAACTTCTCCTCCCCTGACGACTCCCCATCCATGTGATAGCATCTCTGGTTTTTGTATTCTTCACTTTTTGGCCATTTATCTCCATGCTGTTAGGGTAATATAGGAAAGGAAAACGATTTTCAATTGCTTTGCTCCAAAAGGTATTGCAAATATATGCTTTGTCTGAAAGTTTTGCTCAGAGACATATCTACAACTCCGAACTTGCAGCATGTTCATGGAGAATCATGATTTACACGGCAACTGTTGCATAATCTCTAGCTAATTCATAAAACCATTAATTTATTATTCATTGACCACATTGCAACTAATACATGCATGGTAACCACTGGTTTTCTTGGTTTTAAAACCCAATTACCCATCTTATCTAAAACCCCATTTGCACATTAAAAGGATTCTTCTTTTCCGCTAACCAGATAAATGTTCCATAATCATTTTGAAGAGCAAGAATTTTCAAACTTCCACCCCCACCTTAAAGTTCTGTTTAATCAAAGATAACAAGAGTGCCAACTTCATCCTGCCAATTATATAGCCTCACTTACCCTGTATCTTTCCACAACAAAGAAAAAACAGAGAAAGGCAAACAAGAAAAATCCAACAAGGACTCCTCATTGTTACTCTTTAATTGAAAATGCTTCCATTTTCGATTTTAGCTCAGTAACAATATCATCATAAATTATACAGAAACAGAGTAAAGCAGACTCGCATGAAAAGGTTCATAGCCTCTGTTTACTGACAAGTAGAGAATAAAGTAGACTAAATTGCTAATGTTGCTATCCGGCGGTCATTAAGTAAAATATATCCAATCCAGCATTTGGAGAACATACATAGCCCTTATATTATTAGAATAAACAATACAGAAGGAACTAAATTGCAAAAATTCAAATGGTACCTCCAAGCATGTCTTTGAAAGTTAGGACCACGTATAGAAATTCAGTGACTTCGGAGAACCAAATTTCATAGGAACTTACCAAATAAGATGGCAAGGAAACTGGGTACTTGCACATAGACATTTGCTTCAACCAAGGCAGCAACGGAATCCTGAACCAAAGCTGCTAAATGACCAACTCCGGCTGAAGTTCATCATCTCTTACCGACATCTTCAACATAGCAAAATGGGTATCCTAAGAATCGTCCTTCAACACCTAAGCTGCAGATCATCAAGATGCGTCGACAACTCACCATCAATTTGCAGAAGGGGCTACTCTATCATTTTCCCTGCCACGGTCCATTTTTTCTGGAAGGGAGAGAAGGAAACAAGGGCGGCTTTACGAAGAGAGAACGAACGGTCACTTTTGTGACTTACCGGCAATCCAACGGTACATATTGCACCATTCGGTACGCTAAACACACCAAAATATCACCCAAATACATACACTTACGCCAGCGAATAGAATTTTATGCGAGAATTCGTCGCGCTTCTTAAACATAGAGACATGAAACCTCTCCTAACAACAGACCTAAATCAAGCTTAGCAGTACCAGAGGAACACTTATACTGAAATCATGATAAAGCGTTTAACGAGTCAAACAAGAGTTCTTTCTTCCTCAATTTTTCTCTCAAAATCTCCCACTTCCTCATCAATTAATCATTTCCCTTCCATCCTAAAACCCCGCCTAAACATATCAACCGAAAAACCTTATACTTTGTACTGTATTCACAGTAATGCCATCCCATCTGCAAAATCCTATCTTTATGCATCATTTTTCTGCACTCTCATACACCTCTATTTGACATGCGGCAGACTCTCCAAAGCTACAGAAACTTTCTATGATATGAGAAAGCACGATTTTGTTCTTAGCTTGGCCCTCTGGAATCAGCTCGTGTACCATTTCAATGCCTTTGGCTTGGTCTCTCAGGTATGGAATATTTATACTGAGATGCTCTCTTGTGGGGTTCTGCCTAATGTTTTTACTCACAATGTGTTGGTGCATGCTTGGTGCAAAATGGGCAATCTTTTATTAGCCTTGGATTTACTTAGGAATGTTGATATTGAGGTGGATACAGTTACTTATAATACAGTTATTTGGGGGTTTTGTCAACAAGGTTTGGTAAATCAGGGTTTTGGGTTTTTGTCAATCATGGTAAAGAAAGATACTTTATTTGATTCTGTCACTTCCAATATATTGGTCAAGGGCTTTTGCAAGATTGGATTGGTCAAGTATGCAGAGTGGGTTATGGATAATTTGTTTAGTGGAGGGATTCGTAAAGATGTCATAAGCTTTAATACGTTGATTGATGGATATTGTAAATCTGGAGAGATGAGTCTTGCGGTCCTCTTGCTGGAAAGAATGAGAGAAGAGGGTGTGTTGCCTGATATTGTTACCTATAATACTTTGATTAATGGGTTTTGCAAACGAGGTGATTTTGACGAAGCAAAGAGTCTACTTGATGCGGTTTTGGGGTCTGGGAGGGAAAAAGGTTTCGTTTCTCCAATGATAGATGATAAGAAGAAGGATGTCAATGTGATTTTGGAACCAAATCTCATCACACACACCACCCTTATAAGCGCGTATTATAAACAGCATGGGCTTGAGGAAGCATTTACTTTGTATGAAGAAATGATCATTAATGGGTTATTGCCTGATGTAGTTACCTTCAGTTCCATTATAAATGGTCTTTGCAAGCATGGAAGGCTATCGGAAGCAAAAGCACTTTTGAGAGAAATGGAGGGTATGGGAGTGGATCCCAATCATGTTGCTTATGCTACTCTAATTGATTCATTATTTAAGGCAGGACGTCCCTGGGAATCTTTTGCCTATCAAACTCAAATGGTAGTTCGTGGTATTGCCTTTGATTTGGTTATGTGTACAACATTAATGGATGGAATTTTTAAGTCTAGTAAGCCCAATGAGGCGGAAGGCATGTTCAAGTTGCTTTCAAAACTTAATCTTACTCCGAATGGTATTACTTATACAGCATTGATTGATGGACATTGCAAGTTAGGGGACATGAAAAAAGTGGAGTGTCTTCTGCAAGAAATGGTGGAGAAAGGTGTTACTCCAAATGTTATTACTTATTCTTCTATTATAAATGGCTATACAAAGAAAGGAATGCTGGACGAAGCAATTAACACTATGAAGAAGATGTTGAATCAAAATATCATGCCCAATGAATATGTTTATGCTACATTGATTGATGGCTGTTGCAAGGCAGGCAAACAAGAAATTGCTCTTGGTTTCTACAATGAAATGAAATTGAGTGGAATGGAGGAGAACAATGTTCTCTTTGATGTTTTAGTAAACAACCTAAAAAGAGCTAAAAAAATGGATGAAGCCAAGGAATTACTTACAGATGAAATGTCTAGGGGCTTGTTACTTGACCATGTTAACTACACATCTCTCATGGATGGATTCTTCAAGGTAGGAAAAGAGTCGGCAGCTCTAAACATGGTTGAAGATATGACAAAGAAAAGTATACCATTAGATGTTGCTGCATATAATGTGTTAATAAATGGTCTCTTGAAACTTGGCAAGTATGGAGCCAAATCTGTTTATTCTGGAATGAGAGAGTTAGGCGTGGCTCCTGATCAATCGACGTGTAACACCATGATTAGTGCATATTGTGAGCGGGGAGAAGTGGAAAATGCATTGGAAATGTGGAATGAGATGAAGACCAATCAGATAATTCCAAGTTCAATAACTTGCAACATCTTGATAAGAGGGCTTTGTGGAGCTGGTGACATTGAAAAGGCCATGAGTGTTTTAAATGACATGTCGGCCCTGGGACTCCATCCTAACCTGATAATCCATAGGCTTCTGCTTCATGCCTCTTCAAAGAGCAGAAAGGCTGATGCAATCTTACGAATGCATGAACAACTTGTGGATATGGGTCTTCAAGTCAATAAAGAAGTTTATAACAATCTCATTGTGGTCTTGTGCAGGCTTGGTATGACTAGAAAAGCCACCTCTGTATTGGAATGCATGATTAAAGATGGGTTTTTAGCAGATATGATAACTTACAATGCACTTATACGTGGATATTGCGAAAGTAGTCATATTGAGAGAGCTTTGGCTACTTATACTCAGATGATAAATGAAGATGTTTCACCAAATATTACTACTTACAATCTTCTTCTAGGTGTTCTCATACGAGCTGGTTTGGTAACAGAGATGAATGAGTTATATGATAAAATGAAGAAAGATGGATTGAAGCCTGATGCTTCAACATATGATACTTTGATCTCTGGCCATGGTAAGATTGGAAATAAAAAGGAATCTATAAAGCTGTACTGTGAAATGGTTTCTCAAGGCTTTGTTCCCAAAACTAGCACCTATAATGTGCTCATCAATGATTTTGCCAGGGTGGGAAAGATGGACCAGGCAAGGGAGCTTCTGAATGAGATGCAAGTGAGAGGTGTACCTGCAAACTCTTTCACTTACGACATATTAATTCGTGGATGGTGCAATTTATCAAAACAGCCAGATATTGACTCGAGATTGAAAAAAAAATGTCGAACTGAGGCAAAGATATTAATTACAGAGATGAATGAAAAAGGGTTTGTCCCATGTGAAAGTACTATTGCTTGTATATATTCCACTTTCGCTTCACCAGGAATAATGGTTGATGCCAAGAAAATGCTGAAGGAAATGTACAAAAGAAAGAATATCTAGTAGAGTGCTGAATATTGAAGGAAAATACCCACTTTGACGTGGCATGCATATAGGCTGCAGTGACATGCAATGATTCATCTATATTGCTTGCTCTTAATTGCTTCAGAAAGCGGGCTCTGGTATTGACTTCTCCTTATAATTTTGAACTACAATTTCTATGTCATTTACTTAAAGCCTGTTTCTCTCTTAAGCAAAATTTTAACAGACTTGGATATTTGACTTTTCTGGAAAAAGGCAAGGAACTAGGCAGGGAATGCTCTCATATATGCTTCTGATTCTTTCTTCATTTTATGTACTGAGGCCTGTTTTTTCATGATTAGTAAGATTTGCTTTATTATAGTAGTGCATGATCTTGTTCCATGCATTCTTACACTTTCACATTCTATCATTTCCCACCAAGGGCTTTCTCTTTTTTTTTTTTTTATTTATAATCATAATCCATGAAATCAGTATTGCATTTTTGCCAAATGATAATGCATATTTCAGTGTCCATTAAATTTAGTTAAGAGTTTTTTTTGTTTTTCGCTTTTATTTTGCCTCAACTTATTTCAACTTCGTATAGTCATGGAATAAGAGCAAAGGACTTGAGTAATTGAGTTACTGTTTAATCAAATTCTCACTGGCATGCTTTTCATGAGCCTATTTCTTTTAATCGTGACATATGGTCAATTGTTTATTAATATATGAAGTCGACGTGTTTAGAATGGTATCCACTACCCACTGCTCTCCTTGTTTATGCCATCTCCTTGTGGGGAGAGGACCTAAAACATTAGGTTCTACCAGTTCAAGCTGTATAGTGAATTGCAGGAGAAATCGAACTCATCCTAATAAAGCAGATAAAAATGCAAAATTTTAATATGTAATTTAGGCATAGGCTTAGTTTGATGTGCTACTAACATGCATTGAAAGTGGGTGTCTTGTTTCATTTGAGGTGATCAAAGGATTCATAGTACGTTTTACATTCAAAAGTTTTTCGTTGATTTTTGACTACAGGTTCCAGCTGACAAGTGAGAGTGGAATTGCTCAATCATTTGGGAACTGCACTCTTCATCCTGACGAGTTTGATTTATGCACTTTGTATAGCTGATAGGACAGTTACTGTGCATGTAAAGGTATGATTCATAAACTTGTAGCTTTCTTCTTCAGAGTGAAAGCTTACATTTGGATGTCCCATGTGAGATGAAATTGCTCATTCGTTAGCACTAATTTTTTCAAACTTTTTTCAGCTAATGTGCAAATAATCAATGGGCGCTTTTGTGCTGTATTTTCCTGTCACTTGGGCACTTTTGGATCTAAGATGTGGTTTGCTTGAGAGCACTGAAGTATTGTGTTTGATTTTCTTGCTAGTAACAGGAAAGAAATGAAGACATTACTGTTGTTCAATGTGTTTCTAAGTTGATTCTGTTTTGAGCGTCCTGATGCATCTGAACTAGGCATTGAGGAAAGGAAACTGGCTGTATTACAAGGCAACACTGTGAGCCATAGGAAAATCCAGAGCTCCACCATTATATCTGCAACAATAAAATTTCCAAGTCTTGAGAAAATTGACAAAACAATGCAAGCAAAAACGTTTGGGTATTTGGAAAGCTTGAAACTACAATGCAGCTCTAAGGGTCCTCAGTGAGGTCACAAAGTACACCGATGTTCTCCTTTCTGGATTTTTTGAGGGGAACTATGAGAACTGATTTTGACAATACCTGAAGTCAAGATTCTTCCACCATGGTTGACGAGGGATAATATCTCAATGACAGACTTGCTGCGGTTGAATGTGCTTGATAGGCACCATGGACTATGGAGCATGTAAGAGAAGCGTTGGTGTTCTGGAATATAATTGAATATTGTATGTGATTTTTGAAAAAATTTGTTGACAAAACCAATTGATGTCGCAATTGATGTATGTAAATATCAACTTTCTTTCTGAGACCTTTGTCTTGAAATTGGAATTTGATGAAATAACTCGGAAATTAATATTACTGTTTTTTCTTATTTTGGATGCCTTCTCTATATCAGTAATTTGTACATTTACTTGGTGATTGACTGGTTCCAGATCTCATGTTCCCTCACCATTGTGTTATTCTTATTGGTGATTCTTTCCTCAAGTTATGCAATAATGATACCCAAAAGATTTATCCAATTATGGTTCCATTGCTGCAGGATATTTAAAGGGGCCTTTTGAACAATCTGGTCATGAACTCGTATTAAACTTTTTTTTCACAAATTATTTCAACATCTTGGAAGGAGTCTGAGGAATTTTACCACTATATATTAAATCAAGAAACAATAAAATAAACGAACAAGTAGCAAACAAAAGAAGCTGGTAATCCATCAGTTGACCATAATTTAAATGAATCGGATATTTTATTACAAGAAAAATCATATAGAGCATAGACCTTATAGGCATTGTTATTTTGTTCTGTTGTTATAACTTATTAAGCAATTAACCAATAGAGAGTTGTACAATAATAATATTTGATTAATGCAATACAAAATAGAAAACTATCCTAAATTTCTATTACCATATTAACTATAACTAGCAAGTAGCAATGTTTACTTGAAGTGCCCCGAGTTGTTGCCATACAACTTAGCTCCCACCAGAAACTTCCATCGTTTGGGGATTCTGTGGCTGCAGTCTTGACACAGCAACTGGCATCTCATCGGTGAAATAAGTTCTTAAATTTCTTGCGAAGGACATAAGATCATGGGCATCTAACCTTCATGGAGGTATCATAATGAAGTTCAATATGATGATCCAAAAGCCAACTCTTTCAAGGACGTGAGAGGGGAGCTGTGACCATATACTGCAGTGTCTTTCCACAAAAACATTCCTGTTTACAACGAAGAAAGGTATCAGAAATCTCCCTTTCCTTCCAAACCACCACCTTGATTCAAGAATGTAACATTGCACATTTTCATTCCAAATAAAAAAAAATATAATAATAATAATAATAATAATAATAATAATAATAATAATAAAAGTGAAGGTGGGATAGAAAGAGCTGAGCAATGGTATATAACCAAGAAAGCATGCTGACACAAAAGAGAAAGATAGAGAGGCAACCTATCCATGCGATCAAACCAATTGTAGCCGAGATAAAGAATTCCTTGCTGATACAGTTGAAACTGAAAATGGCAGCAAAAAGTCTAAGTTGGTATTGAAGTATATACAGTAAGAATGATAAAGAAAATGGCAATAAGTTTTTGTAAATTGTTTTACCAGTACAAGCATAATATATTTCCATATCCATAAAAGAGTGTCGCCCAGCCAGAACCAGTAAACCTGCAATCATAGTTTAACCAATATCTGTCTGTCAAATACACACTAACAAGCAACAATGATGCACCACCTAGTGACTCCAATTATATCAGACTCATAAATTTTTATATTCAACCATAGCACACAAGTGATAATAGAGATGCATCTAAACTTTTAGAGCATAAGTAAACCAGGATTGGATGGTTTCAGATCCTTTTCTGTATTAACTTACATGCTCAAATGGAATAATGTGAAACCACATGTGCAATTATAATTGTCCATTTTCACATACCGACTCCGGCAAAACAAAAGAATGAAAGAGAGCAATGGAAGGCAACTAGCAGTGATGTTAAGAGCATTCAAGGTAGAAATGGAACATTTAATCTAAACTACCAGCCAACAGGCTCAACACAATATTATCTGCACATAATCATGTGCCTTTTGGCCAAGTGCTGTTGCAAAAAGTTACATTTCTGCTACTCGGTGCACCTATACAATATTAGCATCATAAAGTAAAAATGATTTGGCTATTACGAATCATTTTCTATGACCCCTTCTAGTAAATTCAATGCCATAAGACTTTTTAGGAACTCCATGTATGAGAATTTTCTAATACTTACTATTAATATTTAAAATGCATTAGCTTAATTCAACACTGACCACAGAAGATATTGGAGAAAGAGTCAATGATGATTCCATGTCACCAACAAAACAAAACAGTTTCTAATATTCTCATCCCATAACGAAAAGGTGGAGTCAGGAATGGTGTTATTGGATACCCAAGTTTGAAGATTAAAGCACACACGTATTAGGAATCATCCTAGATTAATCCAAACGAAACCAACTGCTTCTAATGATTAGTAAAAATATGGCAAAACATTTTGGCAGATAAGGCCACTATCAATAACTATTATGGGATTGAGGTGCAAACATGAAAGCAGATAGAAATAAGACAATAAGAATTATGCTCGGGATTTGAAACAGAAATGGATTAAAATAAATTTTCTGACTTATGCAACTTTACTAAAAGAGCCCCATAGAGATTCAGACCAATTAAAGGTTTTTGGAGCATTACCACATAAAATCACGAATGAAGAGGGCACGTGGGAGCATAAGTCCATTTCCAATCATAGCAAGCAACATTGAGAAAGCTGATAAACCTTTAATGTTATCAGGATTCAGGAAATTCGTCCACTGAATGGAAAGTATGAGTTTTAGTCAGAGACCTATATAAGCCTAATGTGATTATGCCAAAAATTGAGACGGTAATCATTACCATTTGCGAAACTGGCATCCACATGAAAAGAAGGGTTGCTGTCCATCCTGATATACCTCCAACAAATTTAACACCTTTCTCTGAAAGCTTGCCTGCCCGTGCCTGCAAAACTTCACAGTTATGAGTCAATGCAAGAAAGTTAAAATATTAAATACAAAATTCCTACACAGAATCACTACACAAGATGACACTTTGACCAAGGAGGTCCAAAGACACCCCGGATCAGATATTTATGTCTTATCAAGTGCTAGAATAAGGAATAAGCTTGAGGTATTGTACATTCCTATGAGCTACAGAATCATCTTTCTAACAAATAAAACATCCAGGTTTTAACCTATTTTTTCCACTGATAATAAGATTAGATCAGAGCCATAGAAAGAAATGAAATCTTAGAAGCTCACCATTATAACAGCAGTAAGAGCTATAACAAGTGCTACTGCCCCAGGCAAGATGGTACTTGGTACATATGGAACAAAAGTAGACCACATGACCTGTGCTCAAATCCATAAATACATCAGAGTTTTGTTAAAACACTAAATTAAAACTCTGATCCCTGAATGATCAGAATCAATAGATAAAGATTCTATATATCATAAACAAGATGAGATACATTTGCATCTAATATAACTAACTGAAAGGGAAAAGAAAGCACCTGAGGAAGTACGGCGAGCCCACCGACAGTTATAAAATCTTCCCAAAAGCGCCAAATACCAGCATTGAGATTTCCAATATAATTCAAGAAATTCAAAAACAGACCCGTTGCCACAACCGCTGAAGTGGCCACAAAGTGAGGAAGAGGCATGGCTTCTGCCATTGCCAGCTGAGTTATCACAATATGAATGGAAATCACTCCAAGCGTCTGCACCAAAATTGCCTCTCTCTCTTTCTTCTTCACAAAGTAGGAAAGCAATGAAAGATTTCCAAGCAATCCAGTTAACATTCCCTGCGGTTACAACATTTCCCTCCTTGAAACCTTTCGCAAAATTTAAAATGAAAAAATTTCAGCCAAATTGAGAGAGATGAATCAATAATGGATTACCAGCCATGGTACAGCCAAAAGGGCAGTTTTATTTCCAGCCATAAGATTTTGAGCGTTAAGGATGATTTGAGGCATTTGCAGCAATAAAAATGGGATATTTGCAGCACCGGAAAATTTGGCTGTCCATGAATCCCATTGCTCAAAACCCTTAGTGCTCTTTAACTTCACCGATACCTTTTAAAATTCCCACAAACCCCGACCAAAAAAAAAAAAAGGTAAGAAGAAACAGCAAATAATCATCAAAATCTCATCTTTATATCATTTTCACATTACCTGTTGAAGGTGGTGAGGAACATTGGAATCAAGAGCAGAAACGGGACATAGGCGGCGATGAAGTGAAGGCAAAGAATATTGGGCATAATAAGAGGGCTTATGAAGCGACAAAGAAAGGGACTTTGATGAAATTGAATGGGAATGGAAAGAAAAAATTGGGTATAAAGAAGAATGGTGTGATGGTGCAGTAGCAGCTAAAGGCGGTAACAGAGACTTGGCCATTACAGTTAGATAAAGAAAAGAGATTGATGACAAGGTCTGATCAGAATAAGAAACAGAGTAAAAGGAACAAGTGAGAGTAGCAGTACTAAGAGGAGAAGGAACGAGGCAAGGAGAAGATTGAGCGGTTAAAGGGGCGTGGGTATCTCGAGGTGACACGTGGAGAGCGAGTAAGATATTTGCTGACTTGGTACTATGAGATATAGCTTAGGGATGAGAAATTGAGAAGTGAATACTGAATCGAGCTCCCAATCCCATGGCCATGGGAGATATTTATTGCAGTCAAGTGAAGGAAAGTGGATCCACTTTTGTTTTCTGTTCATCTTTCCCTTAAGTTTCGTTTAACTGAATCGCATTTAGCATTGGGACTAGTGCCCTGCTCACCACCGATCAGTGACTATTGTATATTGTGGACACACCAAATTACGGATCTCGAGTCTCTCTCTCGTGAAAATGTGCCTTAGGACTTACGGTGCATGTGACTTGAAAACCAAAGAACTAAAATGAGATGTGGGGTTTGTAAATCAAGGTATCATTTTACGAGCTACTATCGATTTAAGGCTTAATATAAACAGCCTTGTAAACTTCATAAGTTGATGGATTTTGCCTCTTCAATTTTTCGATAAAACATTCGATTTATTTTTGTTATACAAAATGTCTTTAAATACTGATGTAAAATTTTTATATCAGTAAGAAAGAAGTGATATATCTTTTAAGTCAACCAAAAAAAAAAAAAAACTATATGCATCCTTTATATATATATATAAGTTGAGGAAGCTAATTGATTAAAAAAAAAGAAAATTAAGAGTAATTAAGAGAGCTGTTGATGTGTTAAGCATATCGATATAACGCCATTTGTCTGATGATTAATTGTAGGTCCCGTTTATAATCATATCTAAATGTCTAATAGCCTATAAGCTACAAAAATTCTTTTCGTTTCATGTTTTTCCAGTGACGTGGGTGAAATGAATTATTGATCTTCAATCATTAACTAGCTTAAGGGTTAATTTTATTTGTGTTCAGTAAAATTTGACAATTATATCGATATAATCATTATATTATAATTTATAATAAAAAATAATTTAATTTTTATTTTATAATAAAAAAAAATTATAAAAATTTAAAAATTAAAAATTCGATCATAAAAAAATAATTTAACTTTTATTTTAATTTATTATTCAATTTATTTATTTAATATTATAGTTTGTTTAATATCAATCCAACTTTTTTTCGATTTATATAATATTAACCCAATTAAAATAAAAGTTGAGTTATTTTTTTTGTTGGCCAAATTTTTTATTTTTTGTATTTTTGTAATTTTTTTGTTACAAAATAAAATTTTAATTATTTTTTTACAAATTGTACTATAATGATTATAATATTATAATCGTCAAACTTTAGTGATCACAGATTAAATTAACTGATAAATTAAGGTTAACCCAATTAATCTTGAAAAAAATTATTTTTTTTATTTTTGAAATTTTCATGATTAAAAATAAAAATACAAACAGTTTTATATAAAAATAATTTATTATAAATATAATTTATTAGCCAAAATTCATATTTAATAAATTAATAGATAATATTATAAATAGATTTGATATTTGTTGAAAATTAACATGATTAATTCTAAGTTAAATAAAATTTTTGATAATATTAAATGTTAAAATATAAACTCTAAAATATAAAAAAAATATAATTAAATATTATTATATATGATAAAAAAAATAACATGTATATAAGTTAATTGGTTATTACATATAAATACTACTATATAATTAAAAAGAATGATATAATATAAATTTAGTTTAAGGTATATATAAATTTTATAGGAAAATATAAAAACATTAAGGTATAAAAATAAAAATATATTTTAAAGTATTATTTTATATAAATTTTAGAGGAAAAAAGAAAAAATTTTTAAAGGTCAAAAATAAAAATATAATATATAAACCAGTTAATTGTATACTAACGATTAATTAATATTTAAAAACTAAAACAGTAACAAAAAAATCGAAAATGTGAAAATTAAAAATCGTAACCAAGTATATCGGATCGATTAACTTAAAAAAATTGATTCGATTTTGAACCGATTTTAAGTTTAACTATAGGTGCATTCGGAGATAATTTTATTTTCAGTTTTTGGATTTTTTTCTTAAAAATAAAATCGAAACACGTTCGGCAATTTTATTTTTATTTTCATTTTTGTAAAAACTTAACAAAATATTTTTCACATCAAAAATAGAAATTAAAAACCTTTGAAATAGGATTTTATTTTTGTCAATAATATAATTAATTTATCCTTATTATCATCATTACTGCCGCCGCCACCACCTTAGTACCACCATTGTTGTTGTCGCTGTCACCACCATCCATTACCATTGCTGCTACCACCACCATCAGACCGCCACTACCACCACTATAGCTGCCGTCACCACCGCTAATGTCGCTGCCTCCACCACCACCACACTGTCACTGCCACTGCTACTGCCACCACCACTCGACCGCCACCAGCCACCATTACCGCCGTTGCCACCATTATCACTGCCGCTGCCATTGCTACCACCATCAACCTGCCACCACTACCGTTACCGCCACCACCACAACGCCATTGCCTGATGGAATATGACATGGTATGAATGTGATGATAATGCAGCGAAAAAACAAAAATTTTTCATCATACATACCATACAAATCCAAAGCAAGAATCGAAACATGCAATTTTAGGGTTTTAAAAACTTACAACTTTGGATGCCTTTTAAAACTTGAGTTTGGTGATGACCAACAACCGAGATGACTTTATCCACCTTAGATCTTGATCACTAATGCCAAGGAACAGCCTTTTACGCCACTCCCTCTATTCTCACACACACAATTGCACCGACGGTTTAAAATCGAGATTGCTAGCTCTTTTTTAAAGTATTGTGTAATGAAAATGTATTAAAGCTACAAAATTGATTTTGCACTTCTCTAAGGTTCCTATTACTACCCAAGATCACAAGAGAATGAGGAACAATCCTTTCTCCTTGTGAAAAATTGGCCAAAATAATTTTGTGAGAGGGAGATGAAGTTCACGCCACACTTAGAGAAATTAGGGTTTCACGCCAAAACCAACTCTCTTTTCTCCTAGGGTTTTATTTCTTTATATATCATTATCTTTTTGGCAAGTGTTTGATCTGAATTTACTACCTCAAGATAATTAATTCAACCTCAATCACTTCCTAAAAATAAGTAATATATTTTGAATTAAACTTCTTTGAATTTAAAATTCAAATTTGAAATAAAACATAAGACATTTAATTAAATGAAATCACTTAATATAAATAAATAGCATGTGCCGAAATTCCTTGATTTCCATCTTGGAATTTCGGCCACTACATCTATTATTTAAATGATTTAATTTAATTTAAATTCTTTTAGGCTTTAATACTCGATTAACTTAATTAATACAAGATAATTAATTAATTGAAATTAAACCTTGTGGACTGAATTTCTCTCTCTCATGGACCAAGGTCCAATAGCAATTATAAAACCCATTACACACATTAATTTGACTTTAATTAAAAGTCCAGATTAATGTCCAATACTTTATTTAAATATTTTAAGCCTAATATTTTGTGTACGATCCTATAGGTCCATTTAATGTTGGCAATAAATTAATAAATTAATTCAAAGGCTATATATATTCTCTAGCAAGATATTATAGCATTTCAAATTAAATGAAAATGCATATGGCATTTAGTGACCTAATGCAATTTTGCATAGTCCCTTACCTATAAATATCAGAATTAATATAAGGCATGGAACTAGTCATCCTTATATATATTAATTCCTTTCTTGATATTCCAATGACACTGAACTCTCAGATAAATAATGATTACTCATTATTTCATCTCGGTATGGCCATACACTTCTCAGTTCACTAATCAAGTGGCCGATGATATTTTTCTCTCTTATCGAGAGGGATAATCCATTCACTTCCTCATGCTTTCTAACATGAATCAATGCATACCCAAGCATACCCGTACTTGTCATTCTGTTACGAGCACATTAGGTGTATGTCAAAGCACACATTAATTCATAAAGAGTTTCATAGAGATTTTAGGTCTAAGAACTCCGATACAAAACTTGCATATGAGAAACACTTATGACTTGTACCATATAGTGTTCTCATGAGCAGATCGAATCCAGATACCGTGTTCTAAACATGTATCTATGATCTCTGATTGACACTCTTGTCCTTATGATCCGTAAGACAGAACTCAACTTATCAGAGAGAGTATACTAGTCTTAATTCATATGTTATTCCCATAATAATGACTGACTAGGGATATTTAGAATGAAGTCTCATTTATTTCAAGGTCTTACAACCATGTGCCTCACACATGATAACTTAAACTGAAACAACATTCTTGGATGGTTTTATCAATTGATATGCATAGAAATACAATAGATAAAATAAATGTCTCATTTTATTAATTAAAGTGTTTTATTACAATTCATTGGGGCTAGGGCTTACACTAACAATCTCCCACTAGCATTAGTCCCAATTGGGCATAGCCCTAAGACTGAACGCTCTCAAATGAGCTTCGTGCAGATTTGGACGCAACTGTTTCGTCAAAGGATCCGCTACATTGTCTTCACTTGCTATCTTGATAACCTTGACGTCCTCACGATCAATGATTTCTCTGATCAGGTGGTACCTCCTGAGTATGTGTTTGGATTTCTGGTGTGACCGGGGCTCCTTGGCCTGTGCGATGGCACCGTTGTTGTCACAGAAAATTTCTAATGGATCTAGGATGCTTGGGACCACTCCTAATCCAGAAATTAAATTTTTAATCCAAACAGCCTCTTTTGCAGCCTCACTCGCTGCAATATACTTAGATTCTGTAGTTGAGTCGGCAACGGTCTCTTGCTTCGAGCTTCTCCAGCTGACAGCACCACCATTCAAAACAAAAACGAATCCAGATTGTGATCTAGAATCCTGAGTGCTGGTCTGAAAAGCAGCATCGGCATAACCTTATATGATGAGCTCTTCTTGACCACCATACACCAAGTGATTCTTCGTCCTTCGCAGGTACTTCAGAATCCCCTTTACAGCAGACCGGTGCTTTTCACCAGGGTCTTGCTGAAACCTACTGGTTATACTCAGTGCATGAGTAATATCCAACCTAATACATAACATAGCGTACATGATAGATCCAATAGCAGATGCATATGGGATTGTACTCATGTTGTCCCTTTCCTTTTTGGTTTTAGGGCACTGTTCTTTAGTCAAAGGAACTCCTAAAGCCAAAGGTATGTACCCTTTCTTTGAGTCTCCCATACAAAAATGCTTTAGTACTTTGTCTATGTACTTTTCTTGACTTAGTCCCAAGAGCCGATTCAATCTATCTCTATAGATTCGAATACCAAGTATTGTCTTGACTTCACCTAAGTCTTTCATTGAGAAACATTTTCCCAACCATTGCTTAACCTTTTGCAATGTTGGAATGTCATTCCCAATGAGAAGGATGTCATCTACATATAGGACCAAAAATACTACTATGCTCTCACTAACCTTCTTGAACACACAAGACTCATCTTCGTTCTTGATGAAGTTAAATTCTTTGACTGCCTCATTAAAACGAAGATTCCAACTTTAGGATGCTTGCTTTAATCCATAAATGGATTTTTGAAGCTTGCAAACCTTCTTAGGATGCTTGGGATTGACAAAACCTTCAGGCTGTGTCATATACACATCCTCAAGTAAATTTCCGTTGAGGAAAGCAGTTTTGACATCCATTTGCTGTAACGCCTTCTTAACTAAATTTAAGACCTATACTGTTCATTAATACCCTTATAAATAGTAAGCTATTATTTTGATTTTAACAAAAAATTTTGCAATATAACGGCTAAATTTTCTTAGTTTTCAAACCTGTAAAAAGTCAAATTTGCACTCCCATTAATATTCCTCCTACTCCCAGACTTCAATCAACAGTTCACAGCACTTCTATAATCTTAGTTCATCACACACGTTCACACCCATCTAGTCCATACTACATTCAAATTCATCCATCAAACTCATACATTAAGTTAATATTACATGCCAAAAATTCTCATTCTTATTGTAATAATTTACATATAATTATAAGGCAAAAGTTCAAAATCAAGATCTTCTATGTACATGCCATTTCTTCCTTCAATTCGCGTCTTTGGCACATGTCCCTGCGCGCAGTCATAAAACTACACGCTAAGTAAATCTAATTGCTTAGTGGTGGATACATTTACAAAGAATTTCAACTAATTTAATTTAATTATTTAAATTAATTTAACCACTATTATTTAATAAACCTTTATAATTTCATAAATTCATAATTTATTTATTTCATGCCTAATTATTTATTAAATAGTCTCAAAACCTTTCTTTCTCATTTAATTTCAATAATTTACCAGTCAGAGTAGAAATTTATCATTTTATCCCTCCAGTTGACTTTTCCTATTATGTTGACCAAGTTTGACCTTCGATTGACTTTTTCATATTTATTCATTTTAACTACGATTTTGACTCAGTAAATTTCTTCCGATACCAAATTAACTTTAATTTTTGTAAATTACCCCTTAGTCCCTGAAAATATTTCTTGAAGGTAAATTTACCGTTTGGTCCCTATACTCTTCCTTATTTGCAAAAATTTACCCTTATTAACATATATACTTCATTTTTCATCTTATACTATCTTTGTTCATATTTTCAACCTTTCTAAAACTAAATTTTTTTTTCTTTTTACACAGTTTTATTCATAATTACCATTTTGCCCCTAGTTATTGACAGCAGGAAAATCCATGAACCGGATAAGTGGATAAGCAAATCCAGTCACCGGGAGTGTCCACACTGCTTGGGAGTATACGACTACTCCTTGGACTATCAATAATAAACCGGCTAACAGAAGCAGAATAATTAATATTTTTCAAAGCAATAACAGAGTATAATAATACAGAGACAGAATACCGCGGGGTAAGTGCCCCTATGGCTAACCATACTATCCTAAGGTCCTGGTTTACCCACTGACACTAAGGGCATAACTTTTTATTTATTTTATGTCGTTATTATATTATTTTTCATGATAACTGTCTTATAGTAACATACGCAAAATTTATTTTTCAATCATTTAAACTTCTCAGCTATATATTTTCCAAAGATATACAGAATATTATCAAAATATAGACAAATCAACTATTTTACTCACAGTAGCCATTTGGCCACAATATAAATTTTCACATTCATAGCCTTTAATCATTCTTTTTATACTATATTTATTTTCTTATTTATTTAAACATCATTATAACAACATATGCTTAATTTGCACAAGATTTCTCAAAGTATTACAATTTCCACCATTATGTACTTATATACATATTCACATACCCTTATCATTTTTCATTTTTATCAAGTCCATTATTCTTTTCACATCTTATATTATCCATATATAAACAAATAAAACATTTAATACTAAGTTACATAATAATTACCTAAAGAACATCATTAGGCCATTACTAGGGTTCCCACTTTTAAATTATTTTCTTCACTAAAATAAGTTCATACTAGTTTAAATCATCACAATATCAAGTTATTTCAAATTAATTCATCAATTAACCCTACTTTTCATAGTTACATAATAGAGATTTCAAGGAGAAATCATAAAAAAAATTGAAATTAATGGTAAATTGTATCCACTAACCTTATTTTGGCTTCCTTATCACTTATTCCACCTTGTCTTTGCCTTTTCCTCCTTTAAATTGGCCTTCCTCCTTTTGTTCTTCTTTTGGCCAAAAATACAAGGAAAGAATTTATCAATTTAACTCAACAATTAAAATAATTTAAATACACTACTATACTTTCCTAACCCTACTCTATATGCTGTTACAAAATCTCCCTCAAATTCAAGCTCAAACTCATAAAATTATCAAAGTGTGCCTTAGAGATTTTACCTCAAGTATTATGTTTCTTGGCCTTCCCTTGTTACAAACTCTTTCCTATATGAAAGAGCAGTGATTTTTGAGTATGGGGATAAAATTTCAGCTGAATATATGGAGGGAAAAAGCTTGAGAAGAAGAAAGAATGGAGGAAATGAAACCTAGGGTGAATTTCGGTTTTGAGAAGGAAAAGGGGAGATGATGGACGAATTTTCCAGAGATTTTCTGTGTGTTTCTTCCTTATATAGGGTACTAAATATCTGCTAAAGGAGAGGCCAAGATTTAATGTGTAACTATTTAATCCAATGGTCTCAAAATTGGCCACTTGTCACTCATCTAAGGAATTAGGCTTATCATAACATTATGAGCTCATATACACATTATCATTACACCAAAATATAATCTCATATAAAATTTCATGGTCAAATTCCCGGATTTGACCCTCCAACGACCCGATTTCGGTTTTTCGCTCTGAAATATGAATTTTCGATCCCGATATCGGATTGCCCTGACATTTTACCCCGAGTGTCACTATATATTCAAGAACATATGGTAAAAATTTCAACTCATTCCGACATTGTTTCAATATACTTTTAGCTTCAGCAGCCTATAAGGCTAGTCTGAAACCCAAATTTTCAGAATTGTCAAAATTGATATTTTTCAGTTCCCCATGTGTCACTAAACTATGAATAGCATGTATATGAAATTTGAATTCAATCAGAGGTCTCTAAGGCTTCCAATTGCTTAGTTAAAGTCTTAGTTAAACCTACGCCGGACCGTGAAATTTTTCTTCTTTTGCCCTTTTAGAGGTCTATTTGACATCAATTATCACTCAAATTATACCACTAGACTTCATTTCACACGTACTTCCATATTTGACATTACTCTCACATTGCTCATCGGGTCACCCATCCTCGGGTTACTATGGCCCGGGCACGTTTAACGGAGCACTCTTTGCAACCTTTCCGTCCTAATTAATTTTAATCACTACTAAACTTATCATAAAATAATTAATCATACGTAATAATAAATCATGCACAACAAATGATAATTTGGGGTGTTACAATACTCCCCCTCTAAATAAAAATTTCGTCCTCGAAATTTACCTGGGCTGAAGAGATGTGGATATTGTCGTCTCATCGTATCCTCCGATTCCCAGGTGGCTTCTTCAGCATTGTGGCGTGTCCAAAGCACTTTTACCAACGAAATTTGCTTATTTCGAAGTTGTCTGACCTCTCGTGCTAGAATTCTCATCGGTTCTTCATCATAAGATAGGTCAGGTCTCAACTGAATATCTTCAGAAGTGATAACATGCGAGGGATCTGAACGATATCTTCTTAACATAGAAACATGGAACACGTCATGGATCCTTTCTAGTTCCGAAGGTAACTTCAATTGGTATGCCACTGGTCCCACTCGTTGGATTACTTCATAGGGTCCGATAAATCTGGGACTGAGTTTACCTTTTTTGCCAAATCGGAGCACTTTTTGCCATGGTGAAACTTTCAAAAATACTTTATCTCCCACATTAAATTCTATGTCCTTCCTTTTTAAATCTGCATAAGATTTTTGTTTGTCGGTAGCAGCCTTTAGATTACTTTCGCTTAATTCTGTCCAGCATAGAGGAGTTCTGCATTTTCTCCCATATAATGCTTCATAAGGAGACATTTTAATGCTGGAGTGATAACTGTTATTGTAGGCAAACTCAGCCAATGGAAGATATCTTTCCCAACTGCTTCCAAACTCTAGCACACAACATTGCAACATATCTTCCAACACCTGTATCACCCGTTCAGATTGACCATCTGTCTGAGGATGGAAGGCTGTACTATAGTCTAAGCGGGTTCCCAATGCTTCTTGAAGTTTTTGCCAAAATCTGGAAGTGAATCGTGGGTCTCGATCAGAAATTATAGACAACGGGACACCATGAAGCCGCACAATTTCATTCACATAAATCTCTGCAAATTTGATTAAAGAAAAATCCGATCTTACTGGAAGGAAATGAGCCGATTTAGTCATTCTGTCCACAATCACCCAAATAGAATCATGCTGTCGTCTGGTAAGGGGTAAGCCAAACACAAAATCCATAGTGATTCGTTCCCATTTCCACTCCGGAATCATGATAGGATGTAATAACCCTGAAGGCACCTGATGTTCTGCTTTAACTTGTTGACAGATTAGGCATTTAGTCACAAAATCAGCTATTTCTTTCTTCATTCCTGGCCACCAGTAAGATCTCTTCAATTCCTGGTACATTTTGTTGCTACCGGGATGCATAACATAAGGACTACTATGGGCTTCTGTCGGAATGTTCTTCTTCAAATCTGCATCACCCGGTACACATATCTTACCCTTGTAATACAAGTAATTATCATGACCAAGAGAGAACTCAGTGCTTTTACCTGCTTGCACCTGTGGATGGGAGATAATGGAGGCTAACCTATCATCTTGCCTCTGAGCAGCTTTAATTTGTTGAAGCCAATCTGGTTTTATCTGCATTTCCACCACCAATACTCCATCTTGTGTCATATTCAACCCAACTTTCATTGCTCGCAACGCCATCAAGTGCTTCCTGCTGAGTGCATCAGCTACCGTATTTGCTTTACCAGGATGGTAGTCAATTAAACAGTCATAGTCCTTAATAAGTTCTAACCATCGCCTCTTTCGCAGGTTGAGCTCTTTTTGTGTAGGTAAATACTTTAGGCTCTTATGGTCCGTGTAAATATAGCACTTCTCCCCATAAAGATAATGCCTCCATATTTTCAGAGCAAACACAATAGCTGCTAGCTCCAGATCATGTGTAGGGTAGTTCCTTTCATGTGATTTTAGTTGTCTGGACGCATATGCCACCACTTTTCCTTCCTGCATGAGTACACACCCCAACCCGTTCCTGGAAGCATCACTATAAATAGTATAAGGTTTACCAGAAATAGGTTGAGTAAGAACAGGAGCCTCCGTCAACATATTCTTCAGTTTCTCGAAGCTTTGCTGACATTTCTCTGTCCACTCAAACCTAGAATTTTTATGTAGTAGCTTAGTAAGAGGGGAAGCTATCATAGAAAATCCTTTAACGAACCGCCTGTAGTACCCAGCTAAACCAAGGAAACTTCGAACTTCTGTAACATTTTTAGGTGGATTTCAATCAAGAACAGCTTCAATCTTTGCAGGATCTACTTTAATACCTTCAGCAGATATCACATGGCCAAGGAAGGCAACTTCATTTAGCCAAAACTCACATTTACTAAATTTGGCGTACAACTGTTTATCCCTTAATATCTATAGTACGATTCTCAGGTGCTGGTCATGCTCCTCTCGTGTCTTAGAATAAACCAGGATATCATCAATGAATACCACTACAAATTGATCCAAGTAGGGATGGAAGATGCGATTCATTAAATCCATAAATGCAGCTGGTGCATTAGTAAGGCCAAAAGGCATTACCACAAACTCGTAATGCCCATATCTCGTACGAAAAGCTGTCTTTGGAATATCTATTTCTTTTACTCCTAACTGGTAATAGCCAGATCTTAAATCAATCTTGGAAAATGTGCTGGCACCCTTCAGTTGATCGAACAAGTCATCAATTCAAGGTAAGGGATATCTATTATTGATGGTGACTTTGTTCAACTGTCTATAGTCAATACACAATCGGAGAGATCAATCTTTCTTCTTCACAAACAATACTGGAGCTCCCCAAGGAGAAACACTCGGGCGGATGAAGCCTTTTTCCAACAATTCTTGCAGCTGGATTTTCAATTCTTTCAATTCAGCTGGTGCCATACGATAAGGAGCCATAACAATCGGTGCTGTGCCAGGCAACACATCAATACCAAATTCAACTTCTCTCGGTGGAGGCAATCCTGGTAACTCATCAGGAAAAACATCAAGAAATTCTTTAACTGTAGGCACATCACTAACTGATGGTTTTTGAACCTCAATTTCAGTAACAAAAGCCAAATAAGTTGTACACCCTTTTCTGATACATCTATGTGCTGCAGTGGCTGAAACCCAAATTTTTAGAATTGTCAGAATTGATATTTTTCAGTTCTCCATGTGTCACTAAACTATGAATAGCATGTATATGAAATTTGAATTCAATCAGAGGTCTCTAAGGCTTCCAATTGCTTAGTTAAAGTCTTAGTTAAACCTACGCCGGACCGTGAAATTTTTCTTCTTTTGCCCTTTTAGAGGTCTATTTGACATCAATTATCACTAAAATTATACCACTAGACTTCATTTCACACGTACTTCCATATTTGACATTACTCTCACATTGCTCATCGGGTCACCCATTCTCGGGTTACTATGGCCCGGACACGTTTAACGGAGCACTCTTTGCAACCTTTCCGTCCTAATTAATTTTAATCACTACTAAACTTATCATAAAATAATTAATCATACGTAATAATAAATCATGCACAACAAATGATAATTTGGGGTGTTACATTTGCCATATCTCATAATCATGATATGCAACTATGGCAAGCAAGATCCTAATGGACTTGAGCATGACTACAGGCGAAAAGGTCTCGTCATAGTCTACACCATGAGTTTGTCGAAAACCTTTTGCTACTAGTCTACCTTTGTAGGTCTTATCAGCTTTGATTTTTAATAGCCACTTGCATTCAATTACCTTAGCACCTTCCGGTGGATCAACCAAGGTCCAAACCTGGTTATTGTACATTGATTGCATCTCGAATTTCATGGCTTCAAGCCAATTTTTCGAGTCTGGGCTCTCAATAGCTTCTCGGTAGGTAGTAAGATCCTCATGATCTACTAACTCAATAGTGTCACTGTCAGTGATTAGAAATCCATATCTTTCAATCTCCTGACGTACCCTACCGGACCTTCTAGGTTCTTGTGTAATGGGTTCTTGTTCCATAACTGGTTCTGAACTTGATCCCATTTCCAACTCATCCTCTATAGGAGTTTGTGGCGCTTGAATTTCTCCAAGTTCTACTTTACTCCCACTGTCTTTCTTGAGAAGGAACTCCTTTTCCAAGAAAATAGCATTGAGAGCAACAAATACTTTGTTCTCGGCTTGTGAGTAAAAGTAGTATCCCTTTGTTTCTTTGGGATAACCCACAAACAAGCAGACAATGGATTTGGACTCTAGTTTGTCAGATGTTAATTTCTTAACATGTGCTTCACAGCCCCAAATCCCGAGAAAAGACATATTCAGTTCTTTCCTAGTCCATACCTCGTATGGTGTCTTTTCAACTGCTTTAGTTGGAGTACGATTTAATAGAAATGCAGCAGTTTCTAATGCATAACCTCAAAAAGAGATAGGAAGATTAGCTTGACTCATCATGGATCGAACCATGTCCAACAGAGTTCGATTTTTCCTTTCGGACACACCATTTCATTGTGGCATTTCGGAAGGAGTGAGCTGTGAAATAATACCACACTCTTTTAGATGATTGTCAAACTCTTGGCTTAAGTATTCGCCACCTCGATCTGATCGAATGGCTTTTATACTTTTGCCAAGTTGGTTTTCTACTTCGTTCTTAAACTCTTTGAATTTCTCAAAAGTTTCAGACTTGTACTTCATTAGATAGACATAGTCATATCTACTGAAGTCATCTGTGAATGTCACGAAGTAGCTAAAACCACCTCTAACTTGTGTATTTAAAGATCCACATACATCGGTATGTATTAGTTCCAATAAGTTATCAGTCCTCTCACCTTTCTTATTAAAAGGATTCTTTGTCATTTTTTCATGCAAACATGGCTCGCATGTGTCATAAGACTCTAAGTCGAATGACCCAAGCACTCCAGTTTTGTGGAGTCTTGAAATGCGTTTTTCGTTTGCATGTCCTAAACGATAATGCCAGAAGTAAGTAGGGTTCAATTCGTTTGACTTAACCATCTTCGTATTAATGTTGTATATGGACTCTTTGTTTTGTAGATCAAGGATATAAAGGCCATTTTGCAACATGGCATTGCCATAAGAAATGCCTTGGCGACGAATATGAGCATTGCCATTTTTAATAACAAAATCAAATTCATCATTATCCAAACATGAAACTGAAATAATGTTTTTGCTCATAGTAGGCACATAATAACAATTATTCAAAACAATACAAAGTCCAAAAGGTAAAATGAGGTGATAGTCGCCTATCTCCATGGCAGCAACTCGTGCTCCATTTCCCACACGGAGGTCTACTTTATTCTTCCCAAGTAACCGCCTATTTCTTAGCCCCTGCACATTTGAACAAATGTGAGAACCACAACCGGTATCCAATACCCAAGTGGTAGAAATAGAAAGGTTAATTTCAACAACAAAAATACCAGAACTGGACGCCTTGGCTCCATTCTTCTTTTGTTCTTCCTTGAAAAGAGCGCAATTCTTCCTCCAATGCTCTATCTTGTTGCAATGGAAGCAAGTGCTCTCACTCTCTTTGAGTTTCTACGCCTTGGGCTTGGATTGGGCCTGAGGTGCACTCCCATTTGACTTGAACTGAGCCAGGTCATTCTTGGGTTTTGCCTTTTCCTTTCCCTTTCCCTTAGCGGGTCCCTTCTTAATGCCCTCTTGAACCATCAATACGGGATTAGTCTTTCGAATGTTCTCTTCAGCATTCTTAAGCATCCCATGAAGCTCAATGACTGACTTGTTCATTGCATGCATGTTATAATTCATCACGAATGGATCATAATCATCAGTCAATGAACCTAAAATCAAGTTAGTAGCCAATTCCTTTAGCACTAGTACCTCAAGCTTCTCAAGAGTATCAAGATACCCTTTCATCTTGAGTACATGGGTACTAACAGGAGTACCCGCAACCATCTTACAAGAAATTAAGGCATTTGTTATCACGAACCTCTCGTGACGAGCTTGCTCTTGGAACATCTCCTTGAGGTGCACCATGATCGTATAAGCCTCTTGGTCTATAAATTGCTTTTGCAAGTCAGACACCATAGTGGCCAGCATCAAACAGGTCACATCATTGGAGTCGCTCTTCTTGGTCTCAAAAGTTTTCTTTTGAATCGCAGAGGCGTTCCTGCCAGGTTCTTCAGGCAAGGGTGCATCCAAAACATACGACTTTTTCTCTTGCTTAAGAACTATTCTTAAGTTTCGAGACCAGTCTATGAAATTGGAGCCATTCAATTTGTCCTTTTCAAGGACCGACCGCAATGAGAAATTGTTGTTTGAAGATGCCATTTTCAATCTATAATAAAATTTAGCAAGCTTAAATGAGGTCTTATTCATAATCCCACAAACCGAATTAATATCCCCTTAAATAATTCGCGTTAGTGATTTTAATATGGGCCAAGATCCACTTTTCACAATAACTTATTAGTCAAGCTGAGCTTGTACACCTAATAAGTTAAGTTACTTAGGTAGGAAAACTCCAATCATGTCTCGTACATGACTCTTGGATCAAATGGGCTAACATCTTAAGATGTTATAGCACAAACCCATTTATTAGTTGCCTAGGTCCGGGCATCCCTTTTCATGTTAAGTCCAACCTACATTCACAACCCATGCCTCACAAAGATAATCGGGCGCATATAGGACTCCTAGTCTACGTGACCGATGATCGATGCCTTGACATGTTTCGAATTAGGAAGGCAACTTTGTGACTTACTATTTTTTAGGGATTCATTTTATTATGGCTTACATGGCATACACTTTGTCATCCATACATAGTATGCATATATATAATTGCATAAAGTAAAGCATGACAAACATGGGCCCAAAAACCTACAACTAAGATTCTATACTATTACATAAGAATCTTCGAGTTGGACTTCTCCACTCCGGTGGGCTTCGTCTCGATTTACAAAGTCTTCAAATAAATTCTATTTTAAGAAATAAATGAACCTTTTACAATAAAATATAATGGCACACAGGCCATATTTAATTACAAAAATCCAGGGCCCATGAATGCACCATGCATATCCATTCATCACACCAAACAAGCAAATAAATATACATAGCATTCATGGATCAAACAAAGTCCAATTTTAATTAATTTAGCCAAGCCTATTAATGGAAATTGTGTACTTGAACCTTTAAGAGATGACCCCGTGATGGGCCTGGGCCGAAGCCCAATGGACTAAATCCTCTTATTGAATAAGTTCTCTTAAAAGCCCAAAACACAAACTAGTTAGATTTGTGCCATAAATCAACTCTAGTATAATTTCCAATTTTGCCATTTTTAATTTTATGTCTTACAGCCCATAAACATTAAAAATACATATAATATGTGCTAACATGAATTAAAAATAAAATCATGAAGAACACATATATAGTACACGGCATTCATGCAAAAACAAACAAACAACAAAAACTAGTTGTTTAATGCTTATGTAATGCCATAAAATGCACAAACATTTAAATCAATTTTATGAGTCATTTAATAATCTAAATAAGTCCATAAATATTGATTTAATATTCTGTACCATTTTAATCTAAATGTGTTTTTACCATTTTAATCAAAACAAAACAAACAATGTTGATTAAACATGTAACAAATACAAACTAGTCATAGTTTTAAGTGATTTTAAAATTAATCAATTAAATTGTTATGGACCAGAATTAAAACCAAATTTAAAACATGTCCAGACCTGATATTTAATCTTTAAAAATCACTTACAAACATTCAAAAAACGTTTTTATATTTAATATTTAAAACTAGTTGTTAAACTTACAATTAACATGCCAGAATGCACCTAGTTTTAATATTAACATGTACCATCATGTATTAGCAATTAAATCTGACCATTAATAGCTCCTAGAACATCTTAGGACAGTATATTAACATGTCATATTAATTATAATACCTATCTAATCAATTAAAATCATTTTTATACCAAAACAATGCAAAAAACTCAAAACAAAAAATTTCAGATTTGCATGTTTTCATAATGACGATTTTTAATTAATTTTTTCATGCATCTAAAGCACTAAAATAAGCATGTTTAGGCTCTGATACCACTGATGGAATATGACATGGTATGAATGTGACGATAACGCAGCGGAAAAACAAAAATTTTTCATCATACATGCCATACAAATCCAAAGCAAGAATCGAAACATGCAATTTTAGGGTTTTAAAATCTTACAACTTTGGATGCCTTTTAAAACTTGAGTTTGGTGATGACCAGCAATCGAGATGACTTTATCCACCTTAGATCTTGATCACTAATGCCAAGGAACAGCCTTTTACGCCACTCCCTCTATTCTCACACACACAATTGCACCGACGGTTTAAAATCGAGATTTCTAGCTCTCTTTTAAAGTATTGTATAATAAAAATGTATTGAAGCTACAAAATTGATTTTTCACTTTTCTAAGGTTCCTATTACTACCCAAGATCACAAGAAAATGAGGAACAATCCTTTTTCCTTGTGAAAAATTGGCCAAAACAATTTTGTGAGAGGGAGATGAAGTTCACGCCACACTTAGAGAAATTAGGATTTCACGCCAAAACCAACTCTCTTCTCTCCTAGGGTTTTATTTCTTTATATATCATTATCTTTTTGGCAAGTGTTTGATCTGAATTTACTACCTTAAGATAATTAATTCAATCTCAATCACTTCCTAAAAATAAGTAATATATTTTGAATTAAACTCCTTTGAATTTAAAATTCAAATTTGAAATAAAACATAAGACATTTAATTAAATGAAATCACTTAATATAAATAAATAGCATGTGCCGAAATTCCTTGATTTCCATCTTGAAATTTCAGCCACTACATCTATTATTTAAATGATTTAATTTAATTTAAATTCTTTTAGGCTTTAATACTCAATTAACTTAATTAATACAAAATAATTAATTAATTGAAATTAAACCTTGTGAGCTGAATTTCTCTCTCTCATGGACCAAGGTCCAATAGCAATTATAAAACCCATTACACACATTAATTTGACTTTAATTAAAAGTCCAGATTAATGCTTAATACTTTATTTAAATATTTTAAGTCTAATGCTTTGTGTGCGATCCTATAGGTCCATTTAATATTGGCAATGAATTAATAAATTAATTCAAATGCTATATATATTCTCTAGCAAGATATTATAGCATCCCAAATTAAATGAAAATGCATATGACATTTAGTGACCTAATGCAATTTTGCATAGTCCCTTACCCATAAATATCAAAATTAATATAAGGCATGGAACTAGTCATCCTTATATATATTAATTCCTTTCTTGATATTCCAGTGACACTGAACTCTCAGATAAATAATGATTACTCATTATTTTATCTCGGTATGACCATACACTTCTCAGTTCACTGATCAAGTGGCCGATGATATTTTTCTCTTTTATTGAGAGGGGTAATCCCTTCACTTTTCTCATGCTCTCTAACATGAATCAATGCATACCCAAGTATACCCGTACTTGTCACTCTGTTACGAGGACGTTAGGTGTATGTCAAAACACACATTAATTCATAAAGAGTTTCATAGAGATTTTAGGTCTAAGAACTCCGATACAAAACTTGCATATGAGAAACACTTATAACTTGTACCATATAGTGTTCTCATGAGCGGATCGAATCCAGATACCATGTTCTAAACATGTATCTATGATCTCTAATTGACACTCTTGTCCTTATGATCCGTAAGACAGAAATCAATTTATCAGAGAGAGCATACTAGTCTTAATTCATATGTTATTCCCATAACAATGACTGACTAGGGATATTTAGAATGAAGTCTCATTTGTTTCAAGGTCTTACAACCATATGCCTCACACATGATAACTTAAACTGAAACAACATTCTTGGATGGTTTTATCAATTGATATGCACAGGAATACAATAGATAAAATAAATGTCTCATTTTATTAATTAAAGTGTTTTATTACAATACATTGGGGCTAGAGCTTACACTAACACTGTCATTGTCACCATCACCCTATCGCTGCAACTGCCATTATTGCAACTTTTGCCGCCACCAACGAAATTATTATCATAATATACATAAATAATTAAAAATGTATGATACTGTTTTTAAATATATAAAATAATTTTTTAAAAAATAGATAATAAAAACTAAAAATAATTTTTGAATTTTAAAAAATAAAAAACTAAAAATTTATAATTTTATCGAACACACCCTATATTTTCGTTTTTTTTTTTTCTCATCCTTGGTTAGCATTATGGTAAATTGTCTATTTAAAGACCTTTCAAATTAATAATACACAAATTAAGGATTCCTTATTGTCAAGAATCTCATCCTAATTTTTTAAAGAAAAAACTACATTTTTTTTTATAACAACTACCTATCTAATAAAAAAATTCCAGAAATCTAATTCTAATGAATTTAGCCCCTTTAATAGAAGGAGGGTTTCAATGGTTTTAAGGGTCCATGTTGTTCAGTGTTCAATATTAACTAATAGTTGATGCTGGTTGCATATTGTTAATATTTGATTGCTGATAACTAATAAAAAAAATTGTAAGTGCTTGAAAAAATTGTGATCAATAAAATAACATTATAATTTAAATAAAAATGAAATTCAATGAAACATTGGTTGATAAAAAAAAAAGCTCCGTAATGAAGCTTCTAAAATAATAATTAATTAAAATAAATAAATAATCAGCTACTGCTTGAAAAAATTAATAAATACATTTTTCTAATGGATTAGCATTTAGCAAGCCAATTTTTTTATTTATAAAAAGGGACTTCAATTCTTTTACTAATACTAGGAATAAATATGAGCTCTTTAATCCAATGTTTGGTTTAGCTGTTAGAAAAGAGTTAATAATTTTTTTTTCAATAAATTTATGTATTTGATAAAATTTTTAATAGCAATCTGTAGCGGTTTAACATCAAAACGGTTATTTAAAAAAAAAATCTTTTGAAACTTTTGAAAAAATTGTTATTGATTCATTAAAATAAAAACAAAATTACTCATTACTTTCGTATATACATTCTCATTTTTTATACCTAAATAAATCAAAATTTTAAATTTATATATATTTTTAGGGAAAAATTAATATATATTTTATTATAATAGTTTGCAAACTCATAGCAAATTTATATTACATGCATTTATAAAAATTTATATTTATTGATTAATATATTTTTCTTAAGAAATTTATAAATTTTTATATTATACTATTATTTATTTATTAATATGGTAAAAATATACTCTTAAATTAAAATATATACCTATTTCGATAATTATATAATCAAACAATAGCAGATTTATATAATTTTATGAAACACTTAAATATTAATAATCAACCAGCTATCAACAAATATGTACTAGCACTTGATATTAGCTATCAGGTATGCTAATCAACTAAACCAAATGGAGCTACAGTCCATTTTTCCATATCAGTTCATTAATATTTATATTTTAAAATTAAAATTTAATATATTAATAATCGATTAACCATTAAATGCGATCGGTTAACCATTAACCTTCAGTTAACTATTAAAAAATCAAACATATACCATTCTCTTATATTTTAGAAAAAACATGCATTTATAAAATTAAAATATAAAATCCAAAAATTGTTAATATAAAAGTACAAATAGGAATATAAGTCATTAAAATTTAATTTCAGTGTAATAAAAAAAAACTATATAAATGGTTTATAAGACAATAATAATAAAAAAAAAATTATTCTATACTAATTTATCATTTATTAATATTGATAAGTGGATGATCTTCATTAGCTAATTCAAGTAAACGATGGAATTGGGAACCATGCCAGTCCGAGAATCTCGTGGACCCGAGCAAACCCAAGAAGGTTTTATTAGTGCAAATCGTAGTAGTTTTTATTTCTTTGTCTGGGTAATAAGATCCTGGTAGGTGTGGTGGTGTATAACAACCAGCTTTGTTGGGGCTTGCCAAGATTTTGATGATTATTATTTTATCCTGAGATTGAAAGGCTACTCTGCCCCACTGTATTTTCCTGCTACTCTCGTCTTCTGCTCGTTTATTATCTTAGAAGATCCTATATCTATGATATTTATGGAGAATTACGTATGGAGCAGAATATATGGAATATGGAAGTAAATGGCATCTCTAGCTCTTCCTTTATATTTTGTAATTCAAGCTTTATTGTTCCTATCAATGTAATGCAAATTGCTGATTAATAGAGGACAGAGAAAAGGACGAGAGAGATTATTTTACTTCGACAATGCCAAAAAATATAAACGACGGGGGTTCAACTGTTCTTTTTTACCCATAGCACCAAAGTTGCAAGTCAGGCCACATAGAAAAATTGGGACTCAAGTCTGGGGAAGCCCACCCCCATTCTTCACTGTAGGCAAGTCTAGGAATTCCTCTTTTTACATCAAACTCATTTTCTCCGGTTATCTTCAGGGATTGCCTTCTGACTATAGTCATTTTTTTTTTAATTTATAAAGTTTTCTCTCAAGAAAACCTGTAACATTTTCTAGGGCTTTTTCGTTTTCCAGATTATCAATCAAGGATTCAAATCAATATGGACGATTATCAAGAGATGGAGAGATTTGACATGGAAAACGACTTCGAAGATGGACAGTGGAGAAATGGTGAATTCTATTACCGGAGTCGCAAAGAGAAGCGCAAGCAAACCAAAGATGACATTCTATATGGGGTTTTCGCCGACTATTCAGATTCTGATGATGAAGGAGGCGGCGGCAGAAAGCGGAGAAAAGATCGCGATTTTGGCAGGAAGCCTGACCTTACTAAGCCTGTCAATTTCGTCTCAACAGGTACTGTTATGCCTAACCAAGAAATAGATAAGAATATGAAAGAAGAAAATGTTGATGATATGTTTGCCGATGATAATGACAGGCCTGGGTTAGGGTCGGGTTCAGGGCTCGGTTTTAGTGCAGGGTTAGGTTTTAATGGGAGTAAAGATAGGGTTAAAAAGAATGAGGATTTTGATGATGGAAGGGATGGAGATGAGCATAGTTTTTTGCCTACTGAGTTTGGGAGAATGATAAAAGAGGCAGCTCAGAGGAGAGAGTGGCAGAGATTGGAGAAGAAAGAGAAGGGAGGGGAAACAAAGAGGGAAGCGAGAGCTGGGGATGTTGGGGAGTTTGAGAGGCATACGAAAGGAATTGGGATGAAGTTGTTGGAGAAAATGGGCTATAAGGGAGGAGGGTTAGGAAAGAATGAGCAAGGTATTGTAGCTCCTATTGAAGCAAAGATGAGGCCAAAGAATATGGGCATGGGGTTCAATGATTTTAAAGAAACTTCAGCTAAGTTACCCCAATTAGAGGAAGAAAAGAAGGGTGTAAGCCAGACCCAGCTTCAGAGTCAGACTGTGGGAAGAACAAAGGATAGGCTTTGGATGAAAGGGAAGAAGAAGAAGCAAGAGGCGTATATAACAGCAGAGGAGTTGTTGGCCCAGAAGGAAGAACAGGGTTTTGAGGTTATACAGAAAGTGCTTGATATGCGGGGCCCACAGGTAAGAGTTTTGACAAATTTGGAGAATCTGAATGCGGAAGAGAAAGCAAGAGAAAATGATATTCCGATGCCAGAACTTCAGCACAATATAAGGTTGATTGTGGACATGGCAGAGTTGGATATACAGAAGATTGATAGGGATTTGAGAAATGAGAGAGAAACAGCAATTAGCTTGCAGAAGGAGCAGGAAAAATTGGAAGCAGAGGCTGCACGCCAGAAGAAACAATTGGATAACATGGAAGAAATTATGAGTTTGTTGAGCCATATCGAGGAACAAAATTCCTCAGGAACCTTGACCTTAGATTTGTTAGCAAAGTATTTTACTGACTTGCGAAGGAAATTTGCAGATGACTATAAGCTTTGCAACTTGTCTTCAATCACTTGTTCATTTGCTTTGCCTTTATTTGTTAGAGTATTTCAGGAATGGGATCCTCTTGGAAATCCATTGCATGGATTGGAGCTAGTGGAATTGTGGAAGAATGTATTGCAAGAAGAAGAAAGTAATGATATCTGGGATTTGGGGACACCTTATACACAGCTAGTATCAGAAGTAGTTCTTCCAGCTGTAAGAATATCTGGTATTAACACTTGGGAGCCTAGGGATCCCGAGCCAATGCTGAGGTTTTTAGAGACTTGGGAAAAGTTGTTGCCTGCATCAGTTATACAGAATATATTAGATATTGTAGTCTTGCCAAAATTGTCTCGTGCTGTGGACTCATGGGATCCTCGACGAGAAACTGTCCCAATACATGTTTGGGTACATCCATGGCTGCCTCAGTTGGGACAGAAATTGGATTATTTGTATGAGAAGATTCGCATGAAGTTGAGCATGGTTCTTGGTGACTGGCATGCAAGTGATTCATCTGCCTACGCTATCTTGTCACCATGGAAAACTGTGTTTGATTCAGCCAATTGGGAAAATCTCATGCGCAGATTTATAATTCCTAAGTTAGAGCTTGCATTGCAGGAATTCCAAATAAACCCTGCTGGTCAGAATCTCGATCATTTCTGTTGGGTGATGGCATGGGCTTCTGCCATTCCAATTCATCTTATGGTTGATCTGATGGAAAGGTTTTTCTTTGTCAAGTGGCTGCAAGTTTTATATCATTGGTTGTGTTCAAATCCAAACTTGCAGGAGGTTCATCAATGGTATATAGGTTGGAAGGGACTCCTTCCGCTAGAGCTTCAGGCACATGAAAATATTAGGTATCAGTTTACACTTGGCCTGAACATGATCGACCGGGCACTTGAAGGCATTGAAGTGGTCCAACCTGGCTTGAGGGAAAACCTTAGTTATCTTAGGGCACAAGAGCAAAAGCAATTTGTGGCTCAGCAGAGAGTTGCAGCACAATCTCAGCATCAAGCTGCTGGCGCAGATTCTGGTGGCCTTGAAATGACTTTGAAAGAAGTTGTGGAGGCCCATGCCCAGCATCACGGATTGCTATTTAAGCCTAAACCTGGCAGGACATACAATGGCCACCAGATTTACGGTTATGGCAACATTAGCATATATGTGGACTCTGTGCATCAAAGGCTGTATGCCCAGAAGGAGGAGAATTGGTTCCTGACAAACCTTGATAAGTTGCTTGAAATGCATAGAGCTACTCTTGCAAGGAAACGCTGAGTATTGGAGCGTCTGAGGTATAGGGCAGAAGATGAGCAGCTGGGAGGTAAGAAAGCAGTTATTAGGTTATAACGGCCATGCTTTTCTTGCATAGAATGATATGACTTTAGAGGCTTTTCCTTATTCAGCTGATATATGATGGAGAGGGCTGTTACTGTTAGAAAGGGTAATTTCAACTTTTTTTTGGACATTATTGTGGTTATTTTTTACTTTAGTTACCCTGGTTATTTTTTTACTTTAGTTACCTTAGCTATGGTGCTATGCTACTGACTTCTTTAGATTTTCTTTTTCTTTGTTTGCTCCTCTTGTAAATGCGTTTTTCAAAGATAACACTATTGACAGCAGCTCTTTCTCTTAATTTAGTTTGTGTGCATTTGTATATGTATGTATTTATGCTTTGAGTTGTGCCTCTTTTATCAAATTGTCTTCCAAGCTTTTGTTGCCAATTTGAACATTACCCAGGGAGAGCGAGCTTCATTGTTGTGCTTTCTTAACTGCAGAGTTTTGCTTGTGTGTGCATAGTAAATAGCTTGAAGCCAGATATATCTCTCTCTGACTGTGCTTGACTTGGGTGAAAATGGGATAGTGTGGAAGCTGTCTTTTATTACGGATTTATTTATGCTTCTGCCTGTGCCAAATTTATAATTTAAGTTGTTGAAGAGTTACAAGTTCGAAAATGGGCTTCACATATGGTGTTTCACTGTCCTTGCAGAAGAATGAATAACTAGTGCAGATCGGTGATGGTGCTTTTAATGAAGAGAGTTTTCTCTTGAGAATGGATGTGGACCAAGTCACTCTGGTGGCATGACCATGTCCTGAGATTCATAGTTCATATACGGAAATTGAACATAGGAAGGTATTAATGCATGAAGTTCGTATCATGAACTGTGTGCCTCTATATAGATTGACAGTCAAACCTACGTGCCTACTATATTGTTCGGAAGCAGAGCAACCTCGTGGATGACATGGAAACGGGAGATATTTGCCAAGAAAACACTTAGGGCCTGTTCACTTACAGAAAACTGCTCCAGTTTTTCAGAAAATTTTTCCATAGAAAACAAAAAATAGAGATCATGTTTATTTTCGTCAGTTTTCTAAAATAGAAAACAGAAAATGAATTTTTCAGTTTTTCAAAATTAAAAAGAAATTGGAAAACTAATAAAAAATGTTTTCCAAATTTTCTAAATAATATTAATACACACACACACACACACACACACACACACACATATATATATATATATATATATATATATATATATATATATATATATACATATACATGCATATGTAAATTTTTGTATGTGCATACATACATAAGCATATGCATATGCATATACATGTGCATGTATATATATATATGTAGTGCATGCATACATACATACATATGGATATGTATATATATGTATATACATACATACACATACATATGCATATGTATATGTATGTATATATATGTGCATATATACACATACATATGCATATACAAATATACATATATACATACATATACATATAAAAATGTATTTATGCATATACATATATATATACGCACACATACATGTTCATATACATGTATCTGTATGTGCTTATATATGCATACATGCATGCATGTATGTATCTATATACATACATATACGTATAAATATGTATTTATGCATATACATATACATATATACACATGCACATACACACACATACATGTTCATATACATATATCTATATGTGCCTACATGTGCATACATACATATGTATATATATGTATGTACATACATATATATACGTATGGATATGTATATATATATATACACATACATGTATATATGTATGTATTCATAAATACATGTGTATGTATGTGCATATATTCACATACATATGCATATACATATGTATGTATGCACATATATATATATGTATGCGCACACACACACACACACACACACACACACACACATATATATATATATATATATATATATATATATATATATATATATATATATATATATATATATATATATATATATATATATATATATATATATATATATATATATACACGTGTGTACACACACACAAATAAACGCTCCAGTTTTCTATTTGTTGATAAATAAACGCGTTTTCTAAATTTTTTATGGAAAATAAATACTCCAATTTTCTAAGAAAATAGAAAACAGAAAACTATTTTCTGTAAGTAAACGCACCCTTAATCACTATTCTCTATTCGGCGAGTTCTCGATGTACAAGGTTATTCAAGCAATATTTAAATCCATAACTATACAGTTATAAACCAATTTAAAACAGAACATTTTCTGTTTATGTTTCCAGTGCAGGTTTGTTTTTGTTTTTATTTTTATTTTTTTTCAGTTTTAAAAAAATAAAAAGTGGTGGTGAAACATGAACCCGATTTTTTATATTTTTTGGGTACCTTGAAGTATAGGCTTAGATTATGCACATACAAAAAGCAATTCGTTTTGAGGTAGGCAATAAGTCAACACATTGATGTCTATTTGACTTGGCTTGACGTGCTTAATAATGATATAAGGGCATCGGGGCTCTGTTTCAATGGTAAAGCTCCAGTTAACAAGCATCTCTTTCTTACTCATCGCGTCCATGATCAGTAGAACAAACAAAAACATCGTGCGAATGAGATTCTCCATAACAAACGGACTCTAAACTGGTGATCTCTGCCTATAAATAGTGTCATTTCAACACTACAGCTCAAGTGTTAGATATATTCTTGTTATCATAGGCTGGCTTGGATATGCACATTTTCTGAAAGTAAGAATTGGACGAATCCAAACCATTTGTCTCAACCTTCATATGATTTGGTTTCCTCCGGTATCTTACATTCAATGGTTTGTGGGATCTTTTGGAATAGGTTTTGACTAGCTTACCATGGATCTTATTGGAGGAAGCCAAATCATTTGCATTAGCTTCTCTTAAGCTCAAGTCACATGATTGAGTTTGCTCCTACATCTCACCTTCTATCATTTAGGAATCGGTTATATGAATCTTGAAAGTGAGAATTGGAGGAAGCTAAAACAGTTGTTATTTGGATGAACCTTAATCTTATCATATGGCATCCTCCAATATCTTGTTTTAAGTGGTTTGTGAGTTTGTTTCTAATTCAGATATATTTAAATAATAGAACTTCTGTCTTGTGAAAAACAGAGCCCTAATAATAAAAATATATATATATATATTTTGGGTGCAAAAATGATAGATTGGTTCCCATCTCAAGAGTTTGAAGTAAAATAGCTGTTAGAATATGAACAATAGAGAAAAGTAAAAGGCAAAAGCACAGAGCTGATACTTGGCTCACTATAATACATAACGTAGTAAAATGATTTTGATTTGTGATACAGAGATATTGTTCCTCAAAACATATGCTTAATACATAAAAAATTTTTGGTGCAGCTACTAGCTCTTAATCAGTGTGTTCAACTCTACAGAAAGTTTAAGGCTCAATAGGGCCTTGGATGATTTCCTATAGTTATTCTGTTCCAAAAAAGAAATCGAAAGATACAGCTTTCCTTTCTGTATATATACAGTCATGTTCTGGAGTTTCAATGAAAACAAACACAAATTTAATGCTTCACTAGCATGGCCTCTAGCTTCTTCTTCCTTGCAGCATGTTTTAATTTCTCAAGAGCGACGAGCCCCACTTGTCGAACTCTTTCTCTGGATAAACCTATCCTGAAGACAAGACACAATGCCATTGTTCAACGGACATTAGATTTTCTCTTCTTTAAGGGAAACGACAATAAGAAATGTCTTAATGTTATGTCAGTGCCCTAAAGCAAAGGTGTTCCTATTGCCACTGAACCATGTTCCTGTCACTGACATGATTATCATAGATATATAACACAACAAAAAATCGAAGAACCCAAGTAAGGAGATTCTGGTTTACCAATTGATACAATATCTTGGTTCATAAAAGCTAAAGGGTGTTTCAAACATGTACAAGAGAAGAATGTTGTGTGAATTATGCTAGCAGGAAGCAAATGATGAGATAGGGGACTTCTCACCGCTTACTGATGTCCTCCCAAGTGAGGCATTCATTTTCCAAACCATAGTAAAGTCGTATGATCTCCCTTTCTCTTTCTTGAAGGGTCAAGTTGATAAGATTATTTACTTCATCCTGTAAATATATTGATAAAGATATTAATGTTTTCTATCTAGTTCCAATACAAGCTAGCCACTACAATAAGAGGAGCTTTGTGTATCAACTTCAATTGTGCAACTAAGTATTATCAAGCATGAACATAAGGTGCACAGATCCCCAAAATCCTTTGAGCCAAGTATTTATGAATTTTTCTTTTCTTCCAATTTTTCTGAAGCTTAAATGACTATCAACTTTTATGGAACACCTAATCAGTAGTTAGTTAATTGTTCCTTAACCTTCATGTAGAAACTTAATCATTTTCCTCATAATCAATGTCTTACTAACTAAGATATTTACCTTGAGTGCCCATTCATCTACTCCATGCCATGGGTTATTCTCGAGGCAATTATCTGCAATATACTTTAAAAGGGCAAAAATGAAGACGTCAATTCCCAACAAGAAAGATGCATAAAACTAAAAGGCAATTACAATCTTCCCAGGGGAATTTGCAGAAGCTGAGCAAAGCTCGACTTACACTGTGGTGGGTGTCTCCAGGGAGACCATTCAAAGAGGGGAATGCTTCTCTATCAAGTGAAAAAACCTTGCTAATCGTCTGCACAAAACATTACGGGGATAAGCATTTAGAATATAAGGGCATATATATATATATGAGAGGTATTATAATAGTAACTTCCAATAACTCATACCTCTGTTGCATTCCTAACTTTTTTCTGGGACATATTCAAAGACTCTGCAATTCTCTGAAATAATAGTGAAATAAGACAGATTAGTAACAGAAACAAAACAGTAACTGAATAAAACTAAACTTGAGACAATTCACTTTAACAATACCACTGATGTTCTAGCATGAGAAAAAATTACACACACATGCTGCATTGAGTTTCTCTGGAGAAAATAATTGACTTACGTCAATAGATGGGGTTACTCCTTTCTCTTCTAGTCTTAGTTTTGCATTCCGAATTAAGCCCAACCTTTCATGTAAATGATTAGGTAGTCTTAAGGTTCTTGAATTCTCAACTAATGCTCTTGAGACACCCTGTTACAAAGAAAATGTTAATCAATCACTATCTAGGCCACAATAGCCGAATAATATATACTACAAAAAAATTTACAATGACAAATTCAGGTCAAAGACATCTGGTGGACTTGTCTCCCAGTATAGAAATGCATTCAGAACTTAGATTCCATAGGAAAACCAAGGTTTGCAATATGATATAATTAACGTGCTCTTTAACATCCCCTCATATGCTACTGACAAACAGAAAAGGTGAGAGAGCAAAACAGCAGAAGCAGAAAATAATAGAAAATTCCATATAAATGTTTAATAATAAGACAATCAGTTCTGCATTGGTTTCAGAAAGATAAATCATGGATAATAAACCAAAATTGAGATAGTTTCTCTTCGATTATCAGCAAGGGATGTCTATACAAAACTAGTTGGTTATTCTAACCCAATGCTAAGTTGTTTACACGTTGCAAAATAAAATCAAATAGCAGCCTTACCTGACGTATCCACCAATAGACGTAAGTTGAGATTTTAAACCCCTTTGAAGAATCAAATTTCTCAATACCACGCAACAATCCAATCAGACCTCCCTGCATGAGAAGAATCGCAAGCTTTGCATTTAAGTGGCTTTTTCTAAAGATCTACATAGTGTACATTAATTTGTTCAGTGACCAATATATCTTCCTAGAAATGAGAAAGAATCTCACCTGAACAAGGTCAGACATTTCAGCCCCCATGTTATCGTATCTTTGAGCTATAGACATAACTAGACGAACATTGCTCATTGCCAGTTTCTCTCTTGCCAAAGAACAAGCTATCACTTTTGACTGTAACTCAACTCGAGAAATCCTCAAGGAAGTTGCAAGCTGTTCATCGGAAGGATCACATCCTAATCTCTCCTTCAGCCTGAAAATTTGCAGTATAAACATATAAAATAACACGATTAATGATTTATTTCTTTTGGACAGAAGTAATTTTAATATGAAAATAATGAGCTGCTTAAAAAATGACACCCAGATAAAGTTGGAACTTAATGGAAGGGGAAGAACATATGGCATGCTTCCTGCCACTATTTTCTTTTTCATAGATCAAAACAGATTTAAGAGGCCATGTGAGATACACTTAGAGTTTTCTTTGATTTATTTCACAATAGCTGTTAAAGATATGTAAAGTATGACGCAAACAATGTTGTAGTGATCAAATAACCATTTATTAGCCTTAAGTTCACTTTCGAAAAAAAAAATGGAATTGCCTGAATTTTAAATTCATCGGCTAAGGTTTAAAGAAGAGGAAGAGAAAAAAGAAAAGAAATTCCATGCGATTTATTCATTCATTATCCAATTAGAATATGACAGCCTCAACTACATTTTTATTATCATTTATGAGGTCTGGCTATATACACAAGAATGTCTTTGGTATGTCACAGCTAGTTCTCATACAGAGAAATCATTTCACTTAAAATTCTCCTCCAATTGATTAGCTTATGTCTCACCTGGATTTATGCTCCTCCAAGGAAAGACCGGCTTTTATTATTCTTGACAGGCGCACAACTTCTGCATGGGTGAGTAGCTCTTCACTCACCACACCCTTAACGTAACCCTTCAAACGATTCTGCAGCAGTTCTGGACTCACAGCTGATTTTAGCAGCTTAAAGGCACTTGCTTGAACTACAGGTTTACTCAGGCTTAGATTCTTCCTCCTAGTGTTAATTCTCCGTTGCCGTGCAGACACCCCAGAGCAAGTGACAGCTACCTTTCGATTTTTTCTGTTAGGTGAGTCAGAGGAAGCTGTCCTTTCAAATGAAAGATTCCATTGCTTCTCAAGCATAGACTTCTGTAGAAGAAGAAGTGCCTCTACTGAATAGTCAAGATCAGAACTTTCCTCTTCTATGTCATTCAGTGTCTTCAACCATGTTGCTACAGTTGATGGAGCAGATGCATTATCCACGTGTTCTTTAAGAGCCTTAATAGACTGTGAATTTCGACTGGAAGATGGGAAACTGGGACCATAGTTTGATGACTTTTTTGCAACTATCACATTCTTACTCGAAGCAATTTGATATTGGGTTGACCCATGATCATTGACATTGGAAAGCTTTTCCGTGAAGTCAGAATAATAAAAGGTGGAACTCAAGAGCCTCTTTCCTGTACTAAGTCCAATAACTGCAGCAGTCGTCATCATATGGCTTCTTTTCAGGAATGTTCAATGAGCATTACAATCTTTCAACCAATTCAATGGACCAAAATCTATTAATGCTCTTCAACTGTACTCAATTCACTAAGCTAAAGTCGACTCTTCAACTGTAGAACCTGGAAAGAAAACAGATACATGAGAGCTCCAACTAAGTTTCAAACTCACAACCTCACTGCGTTGGAAACAACTACTAGACCAATAAGCCAATGCTCATGGCTAGAATTATGAGATTGTCCAGCCACAAAAGTAGTGCACATAATTCAAAGATGGAGATCCAGCAATCATGTAAATACACAGACTATTTTAAATCCAACTGAAGGTTTATGGAAACAAAGCTAGACATTCACAATAGTAAACTAACAATGACTCATCTCAAGTCCCTGAGTCCTTTAACAGGGACTTGAAAATCATTGAACTGAATTAGTAAGTCCACAAGAACGATTGTTAAACTATACTGTCAACCTCGAAAATCAAATGTAACCCTTTCAGTCAAGATAAAGTTTGCAAATTGAAAAAAGGATGTTAAACAATGAATTAAAAGTTTCAGAAGAAAATATATACTTAAATTCTCAACAGCAATTTCTAGTCTTTTACAGTTTAATCCTGATTTGAGCACAAACCCAATTCGTCTCTTTATTAATACAGTCAATGATAAAAAAAAAAAAGGCTGTTATTAGTTTGTTGTTCTGTGTGTTACTGAAAAGATTCTGGATTATGCAAAGTTCTGCACTTTCTAAAACTGTTGCTGACAGATTAGAAATTTACATACAAAAGCTGAAAATTCCCAAGAAAATTTGAAAACAAGATAGAAAAAAAGTTGAATTCCTGAGATATTGTGAGCAGGGAAGCAAACAATTGAACCTGAGTTCTTGAAGAAAAAGGAGTAAATCTTGGAATGGAAAAATGTGAAGGAGAATGGCATACCTGTAAAAACAATAGAATGAAGAGGAAGAAGAAGAGTAGGTGAATATTCCTAAGTAAGAAGAAAGGAGATGAGAAGAAAGCATGTAAAAGAAGAGAGAACTGTGTTTTTGAGGTTGTCTGTCAGGATGATTTTTTTTTTAATTTACTTGGTTTTTTTCTTTCTTGGTGATAATCTTATTAAATAATTTGGTTAGAAGATTATGAGTCCCGAAAAGGGTAGAGATATGGAAGGGAGAGATGCTATTGGGTAGAACAGATATTGGGTCCGCCTTTGAGTGGTGCAGAAGTTGCCATTTCTATATTTCTTGCTTCGCATTCTCATCTCATTGTCAATTTCCTCCTTTTATTTTCATATATAATATTCTTATTTAAATAATTAAAAATTGACACAAAGCCTTTGAGGAAAAATCGATGAACTGTAGGCCCCACTTAAGACATCAATAGTTCTAACAAACTAAGTGCTTCACCCACGAATTCTTCTTCTTGTTGAGCCATCTAACCCAACTCCAACTCCAATATGGTGCACTGCTTTATTGCGTCATATTTTCTTTTTTTGTTTTCATTTCAAGATGTTTTGTATTTATTTTAATGGAATTATTTATTTCCTCTACATCAAATTGCCTATATCAGTTTTGTCTCGCATTACAAAAATAGTGGATGAGATGATTTGCAACCTTTTTCTTTCATCATAATTAAACATTTGGTAAATTCTGTAAAACAATTTTCTTTTCCTTCTTAAATTATTAAGGAACACTAGCAATCCCCTAAATCAGTCGTTAAAATTGGTGCTAACAAATCTTACAAAAATTAATAAATCCACCTCAGTACTGCTTATTTTTTTACAAAGGGATTAAAAAAAAAAGAAACGAAGAGACTCGAGCTCAAAATTTTTTTCCTTTTTCTAAATCTAAATAAACTTTTTTTTTCTTTTCCTAAATTTAAATCAACTTACCATTAGAACATCTAGTTGAAAACATAAGAAATAATAATTTTAGCTCTCAACTTTGCATAGTAAAAATCCGACTGAAAGCCTAGTTTAAGCTAATTGTTTAGAATTTTTTTCTAAAATAAATTAAAGACTGATTGTATTTGACTTCTGAATCAGATCCTGTTAGGCTATCAACCATGTCATATTAGCGCCCACAAGTTAAGGACCTGTATTAAATTATGATCTGATACCTTAAAAAATATAACTGAGAAAAAAACAAATAAAAATGCTTTATAAATGAAAAATTCCTAAATTGAACAGGCAATGCAAGAAACAAGAACAAAAATTTTATACGGAAATGGAATCTGCACAAACACAGAAACTTGCTACATCCATGTTTAGCATGAGATCATCCGACTTTGCTAGCAAGGATGGAAATATATCATCCAATAAGGGTACAAAGAAAAAGATACAAAAGAGGAGCTAATACATTTTATACCATAATCAATGAAATTACCAAAATAACGATTGCTACAATTAAAGCCCCAGCAGATGAAATGGGTGCTATGTTATCAGAGGATGATCCCGGCATTGCAATATCCTAGTAAGTTATCAGCGTAGAGCAGGAATCCAACCTATATTACATATATTGCAGCACCAACCTATCCAGCCATGCAGTTAAGTTTTACAATTATCACAAAAAGAGGTTCTATCAATCCAATTTTTCAGCATCAAAAGCAAACTACAAGCCTGTCTTATTGAATACTCCAGTTGTTACCTCTGATCTTCACTCCCAACTGTGATTCTTCATTGCAGCTGCTAAACACACTTCAACAATAAGGTTAGATTCCTTCAAGCACATAAGCAATCTTCAAATAGTAAGATTCGTCAATTGATACTCCGTGAGTCGAGTATCCAAATAATTGTGATTAAAGTAGGTTTGTTACGGTTAAAAATTGAGATATATTGCAATTGAAATAAATAGAAAGACAAAACAAGAACCATGAATTATATTTATGCAAGCACAATGAATGAACATGTCTGAGTGAGGATTTTCTTAGCATTAGCCCACTAGGATTGTGAACTATTGAGTACAACTTTCTTTCCAACACTCAAAACATAATCCCTCACAGTAAAAAAAAAAAAAGCTTGTTTCAAAACTAGGCAATCCTTCCATAATCTTTTCTCCCTCGGGATGCCGGTGGAATGCTTGTGACAGGATAATTGGCCTTATGCCCTACAATAGAACGTAATATCAGTTAAAATTATTAACTTATCATATCACGCATGGAAACAGCGTGTTTAAGCAAATGTTGCTCTTGCAAATGATAAAACACGATTGAAGAGAGAAACCAGAGACTGAAGTGGCATGTTAATGTAAAAGTAAGGAAGTACCCCATGGCATGCCATTATTGAGTGAACTATTTCCAGGAGAATGTGGGCCCCCAGAAATAAAGCTCGACTGAGGGGGCTGAACCTTTATATGATTCCACTCACTACTCCGAACAGAGGGTCTCCCATGATTGAACCGCGGAAAGGATTGCTGTCCTAAACGGCTTGGCAAATTTTGTGGGATATGTGACATGAAATGAGAAGGCTTTGACATTGATCGGCCATATCCAGAATGAGCTGAAGGAGGGCTACCCACCTCAGTGTGTGCAAATGCATGAATAGGTCCATTTTGTCTGATACATGTCATATAAAACCACAGGGTTAACTAGTAAGAGCTAGCGAACAGATAAAGAAAGAAAGAGCATATCTCCCACTACCTCCTAAACAAAATCTGCAAGTGACTTGTACAAATAAAAAGGAGAGAAGCGCCTGCTTTTAATGTTATTATACCAAAGAGACTGCTCACTTCCAGAATAAATATTATATATGGAACCTTCATTTACTCAACAGCTTCTATATTCATGTTCATTTCAATATTTTTAAATCCTGTAATTTATTTGATTGGTTAGAAGCCGAATTGATTGCATAAATACTCCTGTATTCCGAAGTTCTGTCAATAAAATAGACAGCTGTAGGCAACTCAAAGAAAATATGTGATTATACCCCAGAGAGCAAGTATACCTTTGAATCAATGAATTAGAGCTTTGGTTAGATGCATGGTTGGATCTTCCAAAACCAACTGATGAATCAATAGAACCAAGATGCATTCCCTTGCTGAACTCAGAGCTTAAGGAGCCCACATCTGACCCATCCTCTTGTAAGAGAAGTTCATCACTGGAACATGAAAAATAGATGCCATACCAAGTCAATAAATAACCACATGAATTCTAAATATTTATTTGATGTTTCTAGATGAAACAGCTAGTAGTACCCAAATTATCACTGAAGTACTTCTTGGAACTTATAGGATTAGTGATGCAAAAATATACAGAACCAACATGCTCTTTATAATTTAATAGAACCAACCTAAAAGTAAAACAATGGAAAGAATCCCAAGTCAATGATTATACCCACTTTTAGTGACAAGAAGTTATTTTATTATAGTATCCAATCAAGAATGCAGCTTTACCTACCATAAGACAGTTGACTGCTTGGTGTGACATTGAAGTTTATTTCTTCAACCAGAATGAGATGTGGTAATTCAATAGGTAGAGAATATGGTGCAAAAGTATATGTAGACTAATGTTTCCAACAGATATAGACTAAAAAAGTTGAGGCCTTTGTTACCATCTTCAACATTAAACATCCTTCATAATTGGCCAAGTGGTAGCCAATTATTGAGAAGGCAAAGACAAAGTATTCATCATTCACATTATTTTAGAAAAAATATTTTCTCTTATTTTCTTGCAATCTATTTGAAAACGGGAAAATTTTTCTCATGAATTTTTTAGGAGTTAAGCTATTGTCAACCCAGATGTATAATTTTTCTGAAATTAAATTTTAAATTAAAGATCCACAATTGCAGTATACATGAACCTAAATATGAATGTGAAATTCTTATGGTTAAAGTTTGTATAGCAATATGAAACTCTGTTACCTGTAGTTAGGATCCCAATCTCCTGGGTCTGGCACGGATGAGCCAGGCTCAGGCTTATCATGAGCTTGTCCCACATTTTGAGAGAAATGCATATGAGAAGGCTTATAGGAGCCCGGCATATTTGGAATGGTAGAACCAGTGGCAATTCCACTGCCTCTGTGCTGCTGCATCCAGCTCGCTGTGCCACAATTTGAGTGCCTATGAGAAGGAGAACCTCCAAGTACTGAAGGTTTTTCCTCAAGTTGAGTAGAGCTGCTGCCATCAGTGCACTGTGCTTGCCTATGCAAAGATGGCATAGCTTCTTGAGACTGAGAACTTCCAGAGTACCCCCAACTTTTTCTTCTATTGAATTGAGTAACAGCAGCCACTTTTCCTAAAGGTGATCCATGACAGTTACTTCTTGCTGGTGAAGTTGGACCGTAATGTCCAGGGGAACCAGTAGAAACTTGACTGTAGGAACTTGGTGGAGTGAATTGTGAGGGACTAGTGCCAAGGGGAAGTGGTGCAAAATTTCCTGTTGATGGACTCATACCAATTCCATTTTGATGTGAATAAGGAATAAACCTTCGTCTTGCATCCGGACTACTTCCAATCATTGACAGACCAGCCTGTGCATGCATGTGCATTCCAGATGGACCAACTGGTGAATAATACAACGCAAACATGTTATTGCCATCACCATAACTTCCATAACTGCTTCCAAGGCCAATACCATCATTGTAGCTCCCATGGCTCCCCATACTGCCATAACTATTACTGTGCCCATAAGGAACTACTTGAAAATGGGGGCTGTTATGAACAGAAGCTCTGCCCCTGCCTGGAATCTGCATTGGAAGTAAAAGCCCGATAGTTTCCCCTCATTTGCAAATTTACAACATTTCAATTCTTTTTTTGGTTTTATTTTATTTTAGAGGAAGAGAAAATTGTATATACTGATTATCAAAATCATGGGATATTTAAGGAATCAGGATGCTCACATTAGGAGAAAGACCAGCAGCGAACCAATGCCCACCACCTGGGTGATGGTCCACTTTAAAATTCTGTGCAACCGGCTACACAAATTGAGAAAAACAAGAAAAAATGAGTACAATCTAAAAGAAAAATCATAGTAACATACAAATGCCTTTACTCCTATATATTTGAGTACTCTAATCATACAGAGCTACAGAATGCCTTAATAATACCTTATATTTGAGTACTCAAATCACTTAGCCTTAGTCAAGGCTAAGTGATCTTCTTTTTCCTCCTCTTTTGATGATAAATTTTCATGAATAGAAATTTCAATGGAGAAGTTATAAAGCTGAAACATCCTGTTCTAGAAGTATGTATCTAAATGTACAAAAAACTTCAAGAGTTAAAATAAACAAGAATTTTAGGGATCAAATGCAACCTCCTTCAGGATTAAGTTCCTTCAACCCTCTGTTACTCGGACTCGCCACTTTGACTCAGCGTACCGGTGTCGACACGACACGACACGGGACACGACACAGGATCTGTGTCCGACACGGCGAACCATGGCAGCATATTGACGAACAGCAACGAACGGCGACGAACGGCGGCAGGCAAACCTAAAAAGAAGAAGATGGAGAGTCGCACAGAGAAGATAAAAAGAAGAAGATGGAAAGTCGAAGAGAGTCTGGAGAGTCGAAGAAGATGGAGAGTCGAAGAGAGAAGATAAAAAGAAGATGATAAAAAGAAGAAGATGGAGAGTCTAGGGTTACAGAATTTTAAGGAGGAGATACACGTGGGTCATGGGCCAAGATATTGTTGGGATATGAAATATTAAATAGCCCAATTGCAATTCATTAAAACAGAGTGTGGACATTGAAAATAACATTTCGAGAAGATAAAAAGAAGAAGATGGAGAGTCTAGATTTACAGAATTTTAAGGAGGAGATACACGTGGGTCATGGGCCAAGATATTGTTGGGATATGAAATATTATCTACATAATTGTTATTGATTTTATGTTTGATGTGGTTGTATTTTGGATATGAATTAGTTACTGCTTTATCGTTGTTGGCTTTGATTATATTTTTGGATATTGATAGTTTATCTAGATTTATTATTACAATATTACATAATTTATATCATTTATAGCTTTAATTTAATTGTTTTATATAACGTATCCGTGCACCCGTGTCCAAAATCGGATCCGTATCTACGTACCCGTATCTTCAATTTGGATCCGTATCCACGTATCTTCTATTTAAAAAATTTACAAGTCCGACACATGGATATGTATCCGTATCCGACACCCGTACCCGAGTCCGAGTAACATAGCTTCAACCCATATGAATAAGCGAACCCATAAGAAAAGGGAGGGGCAACTTGTGCCAAGATTATGCAAACTGAAAGTGCTAATTGTAAATATAAATCCACGAATATAATTCCAATCAATAGCAGAATAATGCGCTGTCTGGGAAATTTTCTTTTCAAATATCATTCCAAGCATTATCAAATATTTGATAAATATTAACTTATGGCCTAGATTAAAGCTTCAAAAGCCAATTCAACAAGTGTACAAACTAGTTTACTCACCATGCGAGGGGTTTCAGGAGGAGGCTTGTAAGGAGAGGTGAATGGTTCCCCTGTTACAAAAGGGTGTTTTGAAGCCTGCAGACAAATAAGTTGTAGCTCCATTTATCAGCAGTGCAAAATATGTGTGTGCGCGCATGTCATACTGAACAGAAAACATAAAGCTTATGTGTGATGGAGATGCCAAAAATTGAAGCAAATTGCAATTACCTGGAAAGGTGACCATCTTTTTGCAGGATCGAACTCAACAAGCCCTCTCAAGAAATCGATTAAAGCTAATCGTATTTGACTTTCTGTTGCAAGTTAAGTGTACTGCCATCAGCAGCTGCTGAATGATGGTGAAATATCAAGAAAAAGTTGGTATGCAAAAAAATAAAAATATAACCTTTGATGATATCTTCTTGTGGCAAATTCTTTCTGTAAGGATAGCTTGTGACAATTGCCTCGAGGTTCATATGATGAAAATATTCCTTTCCAATAGATGGTTTCTTCAACTCTCTCTGAGAAGAATCCAGCAACCATCAGACATAGCAGAGACCGATATGTCACAAAAAGCAGGAGGGAAGTAAGAACGACACTCTTTGTCTATGAGAACTAAAGAAGAAAATCATATGAAGATTTCACCAATTTTTTCCTCATACTCCCCAAACAATAATACGAACACTTACAGCTTCATATTCTTCCACTGTGAAAGCTTGGTATGCACTTTTGCAACCCAAGGAAGCTTCACCATTCTCTACACTGTGGACACTGCCCACGCACTTAAAGAACTTGCCTGTGTTTTTTGCCTCCTTTAGCAGATAATCAGGGGGTTGTCCACTGCAGCAATGCAAACACACATAAATGACTGTTCTAAACAATTGCAGGTCCCTTTCATTGGCCAACATACTCTTACAATTAAAATTTCTTAAAAGCATCAATATAAAGAAAACATAAAAAGAGCTACTGTATACAGCATACATGCTAGAAAATGACCTGCAGTAAATATATGCCTACATGATACACAAGGAAATGGTCATCAAACTGGAAAACAGTAGATCACTGTAGGTCATTTTCTTTCCTACCCAAGGTCAAACTCAGTAAAACATATAAAAAATCGTTTATGAATCAAGAGTCAGCAATATCATAACAGAGCTAGCATGATGGTTTATCACAAATAAACCTCTTGCTGCTACCCTCCATTGGCTATGGCCAAAAAGTTAATTGATAAAATAAAAATAAAATAAAAATATTAAAAAAAAAAAATCAACCAGCTTAAAAATTTGGAAAAGATGACAGCAGCATCAATTAATGTCCCAAAGCAAGCCTCAAGTGTTGGTGGAGAATCAACCTTTTTCTCCTTTCCTTAAAGAGGAAAATTCCTTAAAGATGAAAATTCAACTAAAGTGTAGAAGATTGTATTGCTACTAGATGATGAAGATGGAAAATGTGATTAATCAATGAAACTACTGCATTATAAATATATAAGTTTAGACAGGAGAAGTCCATGGTTGACCACTAAAAAGACACTCAAATGAGTAAGACAATATTATTTTAAATGCATTCACAAATAGTCTCTTAAGGTCCCTAAAGCATTTTCTGTGCTGGATTGTTGTCATTTTTCATCAAGTTTTGGGCAATTAATCACTATACTTCTCCCCTAACGGTAATTCCTCTTTGTGTTATACACCATCTGGAAAGGAAAAAAAAAGAGTTTAAGGTGGCTACATGCTAGATGCTCAAATTGATTTAAATTACTCATCCATATGTTTTTCTTGAAGCAGAATTTGTTCTTGAAAAACAATGATCCATCAAACCTTTCACACAAGCTTGAAACAATTTGTTTCTAAATTAAAGGTGCCTGGTCTTGTTTCGAATAGTTTGGGTAGAAATAGACAGGCCAAATTAAGAGATTCAGATGTGATTGATGTAAAAGGTAAACAACTCAAAGGCAAATGCAAATTTAAATTCAGGTGTGAGGTTTGACTAGAGGAATCCCAATGTTCAGTAATAATGTTTAATTGGATAAATTACAGTTAACCAACCAGCTAGCATATGACTTGCATTTATTTTTTCATGTTAAGTGTCATCAACATATCATGATAATATATGAAACCCATGCTTTCAGCTGAAATAAAAGAATAGAAATGTCCAAACTGTATCCTTATACCAGTTCTGAGTGTTGACATACACCAAGGGCAATGAAAACCATAAAACAAACCTTAATGCATCAGTTAGGAAAAAGAAGATATTCACTACTACTAATGACATGAAAAAACAAATTGAATTTCGCTACAGATATGGCAAATATAGGTCCTTTTGAAACTTGGTAACAAAATAAGAGGGATATCAAATAAATCCGAATATATAGAAATATCCAAAAAAAAAAAAGGTGAAGCTTTAAATACTGCTAGCACAATTTAGCTCTTGATTACCAGCATTAGAGAAAGTGACTTACCCAAGGATTTCAATCATTCTCCGCAAAAGATCAAACTCTGAAGCTCCAGGGAAGAGTGGCAATCCTAGAAACAATTCTGCAACTATGCACCCAAAGGACCACATGTCAATAGCCGTAGTATATCTGGACAAGGTCAAGGTCCAAACTAAACATGCATGTACCAGGCCGAAGCATAAGTGCACACAGTTCCTCATTAAGGTAGTTGTTGAGTCAAAGCAGCCGTTGGCACCCAAAGTTGTAATTTAAATACAGACTAATGCCAAATAGAAGAATTCTTTCACTGAACTAAACCAAAAATCTATTGCTACCAGAATGTCAGACAAATCAGCCATATGAACCATAGCATGCCACATATTCTGTTGGTTTTCATTCCACTCTTGGTCTTTTGCAAGGAAAATAGTACGTAGATATACTTCTGAAGATGGAAAGGAGGATGGTGATGGCATTCAGTGCCAGAGGATGGTCCAAAGGGATAAAAGTGCATGAATTAGAACTATCTCCATTCACAAATAAGTATCAACTTTACTTTTTCACTAAGAATAATAAATTTATTAATTATCCTAAATTTTTACTAATTTGGGTTTCCAAAGAAAAAGAGACAATTAATGAGCAAGTTGGTTGGAAAGATTAATTTTGAATATTAGTACTACTTTGAGAATTGAACAAGTACTTATTTTAGTAGGGGCATACTTGGAATAAAATATCTAAATATGCCCTACTTTTGGTAAGTGGACACTTAATTGTGAATACACATTTTAGAAAAGGTGGACACTTACTTGTGAACGGAATGAATACTTCTTAGTTCACAATAAATGCCAGAGATCAGCACAAGCTACAATATCAGGATAAACTTAATGGTGGCTAACTGGTAGTTGTCCTTGCATTGCTATATGATCGGATAACAATACACAGTTCATTGTGATGGATCAAACCCCATTAACACAACCAAGACATACATTAGTAAATTAGAAGGAAAGAAACTATTTTAATATAATCATAAATGATTTTTATTACAGTAACACACCATAAAACACTCTCAAGTGAGACAAAACCTGCAAAAATTGCACACCTTATGATTCTAAGACAGCACCCCAAACACTACCAAACAAGACACAAGACCACATCTCGACACACAGACAAAACTCTCCAAAATTAGCCACCCAAAAACATCCAGATACATGCAAGCACGCAGAAAGAGACTGAGATAGACACATGAAGAAGTTAGAAGATAGAATAAACCAATGCCTCAATTTTAAAGGATACTGATACCCAAGAAGAACTTCAGGAGACCTGTAGTAACGACTCTGCAGAATAAACAGAAATATGCAATTAGAACAACTTCCACGTGATAAAAAGATTAAACATGGAATAAACGTAAAAATGAACCTGGATATAGGAGTAAACGGTACGATCCTCCATGCATGCTGATCCAAAGTCAATTATTTTAATTTCTGCTGGCTTCACACTGTTTTTCCACAGTACACAAAGTTTGAATTGAACAGAAACAAAGACCAAATATATAAGTTGTGCCCAGAACTCATCAAGAAAAGTAATCTACCTTGCACACAGAAGAATGTTTTCTGGCTTCAGATCACAGTGAATTATGCCAGCATCTTTTAACAAAGCCAATCCACGTAAAATCTTTTTGGACATACATTGCAAAAAGGAAATAAGAATATAAGCAACTCCAAACATAATAAAGCACAGAAGCCTTTTCAACACATTTTTAACTTCTAAGCTATACCTGTTTAGAGAACAACTGGACGATGCTCAATGACAGACCCCTGAATTGATTTATCTTGATAAGTTCATACCTGAATATCTTTAAAATGTCAAAAAAGGCTGCACAAAGGAATAAAAGCAACTGATGCAAGTGCTGAGGTAAATAATGGCATTTAATATGGATGTTCTCCAACACCCAGCAACTAAGAAACTAGACTAGTGGTAGTTACAGTAACTTACAGATTTGTGTCAAGCAGTTCAAAACAAATGCACAAATGCCTTTGAAATACGAAATAATCATAAATGCGAACAATGTGATGCTTATCCTCAGGATCATACTTCTTGTTTAACTGTAAAGAAAAAACAAGAAATTTCAGGACTAATACTACAACTATTGGTAATGCACAAGATAAGGATAGTGATTTAACTACCGTTGTTAAAATTGATACTTCAACCAAAGCTTGCTGATAGTAAGCTGGTTGATTTTTTATTATCTTCACAGCAACAAAACTATTGGTCTCTGCAACCCAACATTTGGCAACCTGTCCAAAAGTGCCATGGCCAAGAACATCTTTGACAATGTATCTGCAAATGTTGTATCAGCAGGTCAGAAATGTCATCAACTTCAGAAATCAACTTGAATTTTATGCTTTTAGAGATTGAAACGCCCAACCTAACCTTTAGTCTAGATATCAACAATCAACATTACCGAAATTTCTTTAAAAAAAAAACTTTCTTTATTTACTAGTTGGAGAAAAAAAAAAAAAAAAACAGTTTAGGGGCTTAAGCAAAAGACAAGATGTTCCAGCAGGTCAATATAATGCCTGAAACTAAATATTAGTTATGACTGCATCCAATTCAACATCCTGAACTTGGTTCTTATAACAAGTTTATTCCATTCTTTTAAACGTTGCTAGACTATGCTAATCTTTAGCCTGGATTTCAATATCCGACATCAATGACTTTCTTTCTGAAATTTTTTCAGTTTACCAATAAGGTTCCCACATTTGCAAGAGTTTTCATGGAGAAATGAAAAGGATGTTGAGATTAAAATATTCAACAAGGGCTTCACTCCCAATAGTTTGTGAAGTTCAGGGTTAGTGTAATAGGATTTGATAATATGAGAAAAAGTAATGAAAACCAAAAGTTTCAAGATGGAAGATGCAATTATTCCTGTTTTAACTGTCATAAAAATGATATCGAGCAATCTATCCTTCCAATTGGACACTGCTCATGGAACTTCAAAAATGGGGAAAGAAAGGTGATATTAGAATGTTTTAACATGTTTCTTTCAATTTTAGAAAAAGAACACCTGAAGACAGAGAACTAGTCAGGATTGTTTGATAGATTGACCACAGACGCTACTTGCTTCTGTTCTTCCTTACAGACCTTGGTTGCCTCTCTGCTCTTTTATTTCTCTTTCAGTAACTTTCTCTAGCATCTTTTTGTATTCTCCTCCTACTTTCTATTATTTAAACTACTGTCCACCAATTTGCTAGAATAGATTGACATCGGCAATGACATCAAGTCAGCCCCTAAACCCTAGTTGTTACACTCAAATCTTAATTTCAGCAAACAACTACCATCTTCAAACCTATCTATCTCTTGAAAGATAGCACGCATACTTTTCAACAGCTGGGTTTTAGCATGTGAAGTACAATGAAAGATGATTTCATAAATGGTGAAACATCACGAGGAAATTAAAACAGCAAATCATGAGCAAACCTTCTCTGCGTATCTAGATTGACCAGGGCAAAGTTCACGGTAAGAATAAGGTCGGAATTTACATTGTCATAGCCATCATTCAGAACTCCAATTGATGGGCTGGTCAAATATCTCTTTGGATTTAATTCTTCAGAATACTTGAACTGTGGATTGCATATTTGATATGTATCAACTATGTCTTTGGTTAGTCTGGCCACCAACTGCACAAATAAAAAGCTGCCAGTAAGAGCAAGGGTGGTGTCTGAAATAATTTTTACCACTACATATAGCAAGAATGAATTAGCTGAAAAGATAATATTGATGTTAAACAATTTAAAAGAAAAAATTTCAATTTACAAACTGCTTAATGATGATACAAAGCTGAAAACCAGTAAGCAGATGGACACACAAAATGAGATGGAGGTGGTTAGAGACTACAGGGGAGTCAATCAATTTATAGAATCACAATATGCACCAAATTAGTAGAACTAACCCAACAGTTTTAAACATTTACTCCCTGTTTATTCTTCAACTAGCCAGGAGCCACATACATCATACCTGAATAATGTCATACAAGTGTGTTCTTCTCAATCCATAAGAATTAAATTTCGTGAGCTAATTATACATCAAGTATAAAAATTCCAAGCACATTGTCAAGGGTTACTGTAATTTCCTATCATCATGGATTTATCATATTGACTATTCAATAATCAGGAAGTCTTTAAGTTGCAATTGATGACAACATCAGTCAACCAGCAGATTCTATCAAGCTCAGGTTATCCCAATCTGCTCTATCTATATGTTCAATTGAGCATAGAAAGGAAATACCCCCAATTCACACCAAAGATTTAATCTCAAGAAAGCAAAGAACTCTAAAACTCAATCTTTCAAGTTACTTGATAAGAATAGGGGACCCATGCAGGGCCGCAAAGAAAATGAAGAGATCCAACATCCCTCAGATTTGGCAGTGCTTGTGTGCTGAGATGAAAACAAATGTAGGAGTGAAAACCAAAAGAAATTTCAATTACATAATTATTAAATGTTCTAAGCAAAATAAACCATTGAAGAGACCATTATTTGTCCCACTTACACTAATAAATCAATATTATCCACCAGTCAAGTTGTAGCTTAAATGCAAGTTAAACCAACCAGTCCTAAGGCATGGAAGCATAAACATCTAAAATCTAAGTTGCCAGTTAAAAAAATACTGTGAAAACCAACTGCAAACACGGCATACTTGACCCCTTTTTGTCTGAATAACATATGATCAACTCAACTCACCGAAGCCTCAGGCCTAACCTAAAGTGGTCAGCAAACTTAATATATGGTCCTCCCCCTTTCAGATTTGTTTATTGGTTAAGATAGCACATTCTTGTTTGCTGCTTCAACAGATCTCATTTTTGGTCTACTTCTAAATCATTCTATCCAAGCAGTAGAAGCTATTGGTTGCACATCTATAGATCTACCTTGAAAATGACCAAATTAGCTCAGCCTATCCTCCTTCAACTTGTCCTCAGTTTTGCCCCTTTCATCCTCTACTGATTACAAGTTCTTCTACCTTGATATGACCAAAACTAGCTCAACAGATGCTCCTTCAACTTGTTATCAATTTTGCCACCTTCACCTTCTACCGGATACAATTTCTTTTCATTCAATTCAATATTGTAATTCTATGCATTCACCTCAACTCTTTTTGTCATGTTATTCCAACGCATTCTGTGTTATTCCAAAAAGAAATGGTCTAAACCTTATATCAATTCCTTTGACTCCATGAGTGCCATCCTCTCCAATAGTCCCCTATTTCCCCATTCATACTAGTCCCCTATTTCCCCCATTCTTACATTAGAACCTAGATAACCCAAATCATCAGTGCCCCTCTTAACTCAATATCTATCATGTCCAAGACATTTAAACACTATGAAATCCATAATTTCAACTTTCCATTTACTGCATCAGTGGGTTCACCTTTTAAAACAACACTGGCAACTAGCACATACCTTGAGACAATTATATACAGCATCAGCAAGTAGCATGTGCCATATCATCTACAACATCAGCAACATCAGCCGAAGAGTATATTGCACAGCATATAATCTTGAACATGCTTAGCAAATTCATCCATCCACAGAGCAAAGATATGAGAAATTGAGCTATTTCAAGCTATAAGACTAAACTCCAAGAGAGACCATGCCTGTGACCATCTTCATAAATATCCTTCATTCATATATCTAGGAGAAACTCCCTGATTTTGCAGCTTTAACTGTAATTTTTCACCTAGGGATGGTATAGCCATAACAAAGGAAAACCAAGATCTGAACACACAAAAGTGTTCTACTAGCTAAGCATGCCAGGGCCTTGATGGGAACAAAGGAAGAAAACACGAGATAATCCGTGGGGATGTCATTTAACCCCAAAGGTCCCAACAATAGTACCCCAATTGCTCTGAAGGTGCTAATGTTAATTGAGCCTAGGATTCTAAGGACCGTATATGTTACATAACCCAATTTAATAAAATTGAAAATAATTGAGAAGTTCAATGAGAATTATAGGGAGTAGAAAAAAGTTTCAATTAGCATGGTTAATCTAGTACCCATCAGATGCCTTGTGAGAGAACCAACTTGTTTTCTTATCTTAAGGAAATCTGGCCAAATTCAGGTCATAGGATTCACTGTAGATGTGAGAGAAACTTTCTTATGGCATAAGTCTGCCTTTGAAAGTTGCAAGTTGGTTATTAAAGTTAGGGTTTGCAAGATTCTCTTTTCCACCTAATACCTTATACTATCATCAATGGATTTTCTACTCTCTCTTCCTGCATACATATTCATAGCAAATGTGTGTATCCTTAGCTACTCCCTTTGTCTGTGTTATATTGCACTTAAGCAAACAACCGCTTTAGGTTTGCTAAAACAGGGCTGTAGTTAGAAACCTTAGAGATTGAATCTACATAATCTTTTCCTTTAGGTCCTATTTTTGCATATAATAGATCATCTGGAAGCTTTTCCTCCTATTCAAAAAAACTGCAGGAAATGGCATTTATATGTTCTCTTTCCTCTTTGCATCTAATAACCATGCTTTATTCTTACTAAAAAGCAAGTCATTGATGCCTCCACAACTGTAATAAACTCAAGGAAGGCAATTTAGAAGTTGCGCATTGATGGAATACATTAATTCAGTTAAAGCCTAACTATCATATATTTGATTTCATAATGGTCTCGCTCTTAAAACATGTGCCTCTTCCTTCATAGTGTTTTAGACATCATGCAGATAAATTTATATCTAAACAATAGCTGCCATTATGTCAGATGATGTATCTACAATTCCACATAAACAGAATTCCGGTACCTGAACAATGCATTTCCACTACTTTGCCTAAAAAGGCCAACATTTTACCAGCAAAACAATCTATGACTATCTCCTATTATATGACACTCATGTTACAAATTCTTTGGTTTGGAATTCACATATTCATCCTACATATGCCTGATTTAAAATGCAAATTCAAACCAAAGACAGCAATGAATCCCAACAAAGCAATCCAAATAGCAAGATAAAAACAAACAAAAAGGCAAAAGAGATAAAGAAAAACACTGACCGCTTTTCGCACAACGACACTCAAAGCTTCTTTCTTGTTGGCCGCTTCATGACCCGGCTTATACGGCTCGAATGCTAGCTGCCTCGGCCGCCATCGTACTGAAGACCCCTCCAATTCCGGTGCTTCATTAGCAGCCACCTCATCCATTGACATAAAACCAAAAGAAGAAAAAAGGGCCAAAAACCCCACAAAATTCAAACTCTAATCCGAAATTGCTCCATTTATGTGCGAATTGACACTTGTAGCATCGCAATCGATGAATTGATCAGCGATTGAAGACTCCGGCTCGATTACCCAATTGCGGTTCAGTTGAAAACTCAAACAACCCACCAACGGATTCTAATCCCATATCTCATTCACTCCACACAAGTCAAAACCACAGAATCCCCATTACTTGATCCATGAAAATGGACAAGTTTCAGTCCTCGATTCAAATAGGAAGAGAATTACTATTTATTCTTTGGTAAACAAGAGAAAGCCCAGCAAAACTTAATTTTGAAAAAAAAAAAAAGGAGATCAATATTAGCAAGAAGATTTAAGAGATGATAAAAGGAGAAAACTGATTAAATTGGATGAAAATGAAAATAAGGACAAAGCATATAATATAAAATAGCAACAAAAGAGATTAATGGATGAATAAAGACAGAATTGAGTTGATATAGAAAGGTTCCGATTACAGAGAGAGAGGTTTAGAGAGAGAGAACAGTGAAATTCCTTTGTGTGTATATATGAATATAATATAATCTTGTTTCATTTTTGCCCCAAACAGGAGTTTCTTTGTTTTTCAAGATTTGTTTGTTTATTAGACACAGCCGCAGATTCTGTGTTTTCTTTTTCTTTAATAATATTATTATATTATATTTATTTTACTTACAATTAATTCCTTTTTCTTATTTTATAGGTAATTTTATACGTTTCCTTGTTTTCAATCTTGCCACGTCAGACTTAGATTGTTCCGTATGACCAATAGTAGGCAAATTCGTACACAGCACAGAAATATTGCTTCCGTTTACGTGTAATTATAAATTACGTGTAATTTTGCAATTTATATGTATATATATTTATCCAATATATTTTACAATTAATTAAGAATAATAATAATTAATAACTGATGCCTTGACTTGCTCGTGCCCAAATTCTTTTTACTAATACTTGAAAAATTAACCCGCTTTTTTCTAAAGATAATTAAAATTTAAAATTATAGTATTATTTTTTGTGATTTTTACTACAATAATATTTTTCAAATCAGTGTTATCTAAAGTTCTTTAGTTTATTTTATTTTTTTCTTTCCAACATTAAAAGGATAGAAGAACAATGTTAGCTGAAAATACCATGAAGTTTAGAGGACTAATATTTCTACTCTATACCATTCTTTTATAAATTAAATATTGACCATATAACCACTTTTTTATAAAGTCAATTTGGATTTTCTTTTATGCGTAAAAGAAAAGTTCAATTTGAATAGAGATATATATGATCTTTTTTTTCTCTTTTTACAATGTAGAAATATATCACTTGATTATAATTTTTAAATATTATGAATCAAATTCGACAATTTTTATAATTTTTTTATTGAATATTGATTACTATATTAATTTTTTGCGGTTAATGATATATTGAAATATATAAAAGATAAAAAAAATATCATATATGAATTGGCAATTTAACTTTATATTTCTTCTATTGCCTAATTTGTTCAAAATGCACCCACTGTTAAAAATAACATTCCAATAAGCTTAATTCCAGGACAATTAGCAGAGTATAGCTAAATCTTCTTTCTATATCACTTGCTTGAGCACTTCTGGTTAGCAAAGTGATTGCCTGTACATTTTAAATAAGTTTGTCAAAATTATCAACTTGTTGGTATTAATAAGAAAAAATTTACAGTTATGTTCAATTAAACAACATTAATTCCTTTTTTTTAATAACAACATTTAAAAAAAAAAACTAAATTAATTGAATTAGCTAGAAGCCTATCTTTTCTGCATTACTTTTACACTGATTTGTGCTGCCAACATTGCCCATTACGCTACCTGCTTTACCCAATTAATTCTCTAGTTTTTGTTTGTTTTTTGAATTTCAATTTCATAAATTAATAGGAATGTTCTTCTTGATTTCATGATTACTATATATATTCATTATTCAAACTTGTTATTTTTCTCTGTCACAATAGTAATGTAGAATAGACAATTCTGACAAGATATATATAAGAAGGTGAAGATGTCGATAGTCTGGGTTATAGCGAGTTCCATAGTTGATGCTTTCAACTCCAGTTTGCTCAATCTTCCAATGCTTGAAGATGGGAATTTGAATGCCTGAGTAATTTGATGAATAAAATCAATCAAAGATATGAAATTTTATCAAAAAACCAAAGCGGGTATAGGCAAAGATACATACTTTGCAAGGTAAAAGAGAAGCAATTATCATTCTGAAACTTTATTTTGCTTTAATTCAGTCAATATACCGAACAGTTGACATGGATGAGGAAGGTTCGTTTCTTATGTCTACAAGAGAACGTCATGAAACTGTATGGGTGATTTTTACAGACACTTTGGTTTTGATTATCTTTTTCAATCATATTTTTACGAGAAAGTGTTTGTGAACAAACTAAACAAAAGAGCAAGAATTTCAGCCATTTAGGGGATCTAACAGTTGGTGGTGGGGGAGATTTTGGTCAATCTTATACAATCTGCAATGCCGGCTCCTCTAGTTTTCAATGTGCATAGGCGTGAACCAGAACTCATAGCCCCAGCCAGCCCAACCCCACACGAGTTCAAGCCCTTGTCGGACATTGACGATCAAAATGGTCTTCGAGTACAACTCCCGCTAATCTTTTTTTACCCTTACTGTCCATCGATGAGAAGCAATGATCCAATTAGGGTTCTTAAACAAGCACTTGCCAAGACGCTAGTGTTTTACTATCCAATCGCCGGCAGATTAAGGGAAGGGCCTAATCGGAAGCTCGCAGTGGAGTGTACTGGAGAGGGTATCCTGTATATTGCGGCGGAAGCCGATGTCAGTCTTGACCAGTTCGGCGATCAGATTCGACATCCGTTTCCTTGCTTGGATGAGCTCCTCTTTGATGTTCCTGGCTCAAATGGGATTGTTAATTGCCCTTTGATGCTTATTCAGGTATTTATTATTTTACACTTCCATTTTACAGAATAATCGTTTTTTAGTTTCTCATTGTGGACAGATTTATAAAAATTAATGTTCTTCAAGTATGTTCACTTTGAAGAGTAGATGAATAAAATATACTATGCTTTTAACTTAGTTATAGTTGCATATGTATAATTTATTATTTTTGTTTGCAACCTTTACATCTAATGGGGTGAAGGGAAGGACAGATATATGCTATTGAATCTTCTTATATATATTTATGCAATAAGCTAAGTCAGAGCAAATTTGGGATAGTTGTAATTAAGGGTAAAAATCCCGAAACAGTACTCTTCTAGGCCTGCAGGCTGCTTCACAAACAATCAAGAATAAAATGAGTGAAGCCCTATCTTTGTTACAATGATGAAACTCTCATGCTTAGCTCTGTGAAGGGAAAGGATAAATGTCAAACGTAGCTTGAAATTGAAGGATCTTTATTAAGGGAAAGGGCGCTTTTCATAAAAACATTGCCAATAGGGCTTCCCTTTTTTTTTTAATCTCTTAGCACATTGGCATGCTATATTGTGCAATTCGGTGTGAAATTTGGTATGTCCATCTATATTCAGGCAGGTGTTATGAACTATTAGATAAAATCACCTTGGTTGGTAAACTGATAATCACAGCGGGTGTTATATAATCCTCTTTGGAGATGTACTTTGTCCTTGATCTGCTCAGTTAGAAATCCATTTGAAATTAGACCTTTCTGGCTGGAATTTCTAATTCTTGGTTAAAAGATTATGATATGGAATGACAGGCAACACGTCTCAAATGTGGAGGAATCATCATTGGGATTCGTCTCAACCACACCATGACTGATGCAGCAGGTATATATCAATTCTGGTCAACTGCAGGTGAGATGGCGCGTGGATTACATGTCCCCACAGTTCCTCCAGTGTGGGAGAGGCACCTTCTTAATGCAAGGGATCCACCTTGTATAACATGTGCACATGATGAGTACACTGAACTGGTTGACACTGAGGACAAAGTCCCCCCAACCAACAAGGACCATCGCTCATTCTTTTTTGGGCATAATGAAATGTCCTTTACTTCAAAGATTTGCTCCCCCTGAACTCTGTTGCTCTAGGTATGAATTATTAACTGCATGTTTGTGGAAATGTCGCACAACTGCACTTCAGCCAGCACCTGATGAAGAGATGCGTGTTATATGTATTGTCAATACTCGTAGTAGATTTAATCCTCCCATGCCTAAGGGTTACTATGGAAACTGTATTGCATATTCAGTGGCAAAAGCAAGAGCAGGAGATCTCTCTCAAAAACAATTAGGATATGCAATTGCATTGATAAGGAAGGCCAAGTCCATTGTCACTGAAGAATACATGCGATCCGTGGCTGATCTAATGGTTATCAGGGTAGGCCTTGGTATACGATGGTGCGATCCTTCCTTGTATCAGATACAGCTAAACTGAGGTTTGATGAGGTGGACCTTGGATGGGTAGAGCAGTGTTTGGTGGGCCCGCCAAAGGTAACGTGGCTAGCTTTCACGTAGCATATAGAAACAAGAACGGTGAAGATGGGATTCTTGTTACCCTTTGTTTACCAAGCCTAGCTATGCAAAGATTTGTTGAGGAGTTAGATAGCATGTTGAAGAAGGACCAGCGTACTGGTGGTCACAATGAAATTACTTTTTCATCTGCCTTGTAAGCTGACCAACTACTCTCTGCTATGCGAAGAAAGCATTAATGTCCAAATTCGACTTCAAGGTACGCTATAATTGGATTTTAACGACTATAAACAGCATGTATCCAATGCATGAATCAGCTGTATAAACGCACAAATCTAATATGTACGAACTACTTGCAAAAACTCTAAAAATATGCCTAGAAAAAGATTTGTAAATTAGTTGATTTTATCCACTTTTCACCTTAGCTTTCTTGAACTTGTGTTACCTTGCTGTTGAGAATGGTTGAAGTTTTATCCATAACAACCTGTCCTTCCTTGTTCCATAAATTTCTTTTGCGTTGCATTTGTTGTTTAATACATTATATCCACTGGTGGATCAAACTAAAACAAAATATAATGAGAAACAAAACAATGGTGGATATTTGATAAAGTTATAATTTCCATTATTTTGATATAATAAATCTCTCATTTTTAATTGTTTTTGTACTTAATTTCAAGATATTAATTTCATAATTATAGTTTAGGTACAAAAAGGATTGATGAAGATTGAGTCAAAATTGAGGAAATTGATGATTTATAGAGCAGAAAATAAGATTGGTTGAAGTTATATTTTTAAAAATTTTATTTTTCTGATTTAGATGGGATTTGCTTGTATTTAAATTGGTTAGAATTAATGGAATTTGTTAGGGGCTTTCATTACTTTAGGGAGTTAGCCATGAATGGCTAAAATACTTGTTCTAGTCAAGATTATCAAAGTTTGATTCAATAAAATTGTGAAAATTGTTCTTCAATTGTTTCTTTTTTCTTAAATGTTTGAATATTTTTCTGTATTCTTGAGATTTTATTTGGTTTAAATATTGACATCTTATTTATATCAAATAAATGTTTCTATTTGGAGCTTTAAACCCATTCATGCTTATTAGATCCAATAAAGTAGAAAACCAATGCATTCGATGAAATTAAATCGTTGGAATTGCATTTGTGAAAATACCTTAAATAATTCAATTCAAGTGTTATTGTGTGTAAATGGTGGCTCTTCTAATTCTTAAAATTGTTTACAATCTAAATTCTAAAAGTTAATTTAGGCTGGGTTGGTAAATAAAATTTACTTGTGGATCAATTTCCATTTAAATTACAATTAAGGAAAAGCAGAGTATTAGAGTTTATTAATATTCTAAATCATTTTATAGAAAATCAATGTATTCAATGAAATTAAATCGTTGGAATTGCATTTGTGAAAATATTCAATCCACCTTAAATAATTTAATTTGAGTGTTATTGTGTGTAAATGGTGGCTAGTCATTCCTTAAAAAAAATTTAAAATGCCTTTTTTTTTAATTTTTTGTTTTTAAAAATATCCCTTTTGTTTTAAACCCTAAATGCCCATCAGGACCTATTGACTCTATTCTTCTTCTGGAATTTTCTCTCTTGAATCGGTGCAAACTAACTTCTCACTCTCACTCTCCTACCGACCTTCAACACTTTGTAAGTTTCGCTTTCTCTTCTTTTCTTTCTTGATTCACTAAATTTTTCTTCTTTCCTTTCTCTCCGTAATCAAACAGAGATCTAGTGCCAACTTTGTTTGTCCATGGAATTGAAACTTTTTTTTTTGTAAATTGTGATTTGCGAAAATGTACCATGAAGTGTTTCCGCTTACGGATCTTTTTCATGTTCATGGTTATTCTCTTTAATTCTTCAATACAATTGTTAGTTGTTTCACTTTTACTATTTTTGTGCCTTTTAATTTAAGATAAGTTACAGAACTTGAGTATATTTGCGCTTAATGTTTTAGTGAGAAATTTGATTATGATTCGTGATTTTCTATTCCTTATTCTGCAAATTTTTCTCTTGCATCGGTCTTTCACATCTTCTTCTTTTCCTCATGTTTTGAGTCGTTTTCTAAAGATTCCTTAAGCTATTTCTGTTGATCGATTATATTTTAAGGTGTGATTTAATTTTCTCATCTTTTTTTTATTTCGTATTTATTCATTTTTGTTATTTTTGTTAATTGACGTTTTTGTTGATGGATTTGTATTTATATTCCTTATTTTTTCTGGTAATGGATTTTGTTGATTCCTGTACGTATTTTGCATCTTTCTGGGTTAATATGGAATAGAGGGGTTTTCTCATGAACTTTGTCAGAGTTAAAAACCCAGTTAATCTCCTTATGATTTCATGTAGTCGATGCTGATGTTTGTGTTTCTTGCTGGCATTTTTAACGTTTCTTTATGTTTTATTTTTGTTATTTCTATTTGACAGAAGATAAACTATCATGTATGCGATTTTATGTGACTTTAACATAGTTCACTATTAGATTTAAGTATTATTCTTATTTTCAGTTAGGCATACATGGGACTTCACTGTTAGATAAAGTATTATCCATGCTTCCTCTCATTGAAGCATCTCTTGTCATGTATTTTATCCATAATATACTACACTAATGAATTAAGATGATATTGGTTGATTATCGTGGGTTGAGTTACAAGTAATATTCTATCAACATTGGAGCGTTGGGAGTTAATATGTGCAAATGTGTGGCAATGCCAGTGAATTAGGCAATTATACGCATAGAAGCATGTAAAATATGACAGAGAAATTGTTCCTGTATGGAATCAATGGAAACAGAATGATCTAACAACTTGCAGATGCTGATATTTGTTCCCTTCTTAAACTCCACATTTCTTTGAAATTAATGTCTTTTTCTTATTATGAAAAATGGATGATGGCTTGTGGTCTCAAATTGCAATAATAAAGTATGCGAAGAATAAGAAAAAATGAAAAAAAAAGGAAGGGGAAAAAAGAAGAAGAAGAATTACATAATACACACACACACACATGCATTTTGCCTTTTGTGTGTTCCAAACAAATAATACAATAGGCATTTGAAATTGCTCAAGAATGCTAATATTATGTAAATGTGTTATGTTTCTTTTCAAATCTTGGATGATTCAACTACTGGTGATGATGATATCATCATCATTTAAAAGTTGAGGATTTTAATTGTGGTAAAATTAAATCTTTGGCCGCTTTCTTAATATCAAACAAATGCTCATAATTTTGTTATTTGTTGTTTTCTGATTTGATCTTAATTTGTAGGAAAGTTGAAGGCTTTTGTAGATGATCCTGAAGGGATAATAACTTCATCTCAAATTACCCTTTCTTCAAGATTGTTTTTACTCGTCAAAGCAGTGTGGCAGGTTATTTATTACTTATATTACTACTTATGAACCAAAAGATTTAGACTTGAAATTAGATAGATAGATTATGAGACAAATTAATGGGATTAAACTAAATTAGCCATTAGATTGATTTGGACTTTAATTTGTTGGATTGGCAAAGCTAGTTTGAGTTACACAGTCCAAGCTCAAAGACATAATAGACAGGTTTTTTTGTCAAAATCAAAGAGAGCCTTCTTTCTTTTTGGAAAAAATATTTTCTGAAATTTGGTATACCAGATGGTATATTAGGTATACCAGCCAGTATACCAAATTTCATAATGCAAATCATGTTTTGAAATTTGGTATACTGGCCGGTATACCAGGTATATCATCCGATATACTAAATTTCAGAATGCAAATTATGTTCTAAAATTTGGTATACTGGCCAATATACTAAATTTTAGAATATAAATTATGTTCTAAAATTTGGTATATCGACCGGTATATCAGTTATACTATCCGGTATACCAATTCCATAATGTAAACATGTTTTGGAATTTAGTATATCGGCTAGTATACCTGGTAAATCATCTAGTATATCAAATTTCAGAATGTAAACATGTTTTGTTATCACCTGGTATATCATCCAGTATACCAATGAGTGTCTAAAGCAAATGAAAAATGGAATTAATTTAAGGGTCAATAGGTTTGAATGGCCATATCTCGTAGTATTGATTGAGAATTGGGAGTGTTGTAAATTTGGGATTTGTGTCATAATATATTGAGAACAAGAAAGTTGGATTTGATAATTAGAGATGCATTTTGCCAAAACATAATATATTTACAAATACTTTTTCCTTTGTAGCTGCATGAGGAAAGTTCGTGTCGCTCTTCTTACTGTTCTTTTGATCGAGGAAATTTAATTGTATATATACTCTTGTAATTGTTTACCACATTTGACAGATAAGTGAATTCTAACGTTATTCACTATTTTCTTTACTCTGTAAACGAATAGTATATATTAGCACATTGTACAAAAGCTTGTTGATTAATTTCTCAATCATAGTAGTTTGAAGTGCATAATTACCCAACAAAGAAAAATCCATGTCAAATCATATTCGAAAATAAAGAGAGAGAACATGCGCAAAATTTAAAATATGAAGCCAATATTATCATTATAAATGCAATAAGACAGGTACCAAGATTAAATTCACAATGAAAATTACTGCAACAATACCAAAATTTTCACAATTAATTCATCCAAGTGATGAATTGGATGGAACAGTTAAGTTCATTGACCATCTCAAGTACCAGGATAGGGCGTTCCAGTTGACACTGGTGGACCATATCAATATCTCCATTAATTACAAGCTGAGCATTTGTCCATCTTCACACTGTTTTCTAAGGTACAGAATTTGCAACACCAAGTTTTGTACTTGGAACTTGCATCTTCGGCTTCTGTGCTACAAAGGTTACAGATTGGAGCTAATGGCTGCATTGTTCCATAATTTAAAATTCATTAGAAATTAATTATTTTTTGTAGAATATTTTCTTATTTCAAAAAGCTCATGTTGGCATTTTGTCAAACATTTTATATGCAACAATATAAATACCAGATTTTAACAAATAATCAACCATTGTATCATTGAGTCAAATGAGGCAAAACATATCAGATTAGGCAAAGAAATCCATTTATGATAATTATTCAATTTCCTTCTCTATTCTCCTTTTCTCAGTAAAAATAAAAAATAAAAGCACGAGCCAATGGATGAGGAATAACCTCGTAAATCTGATCAAAACCAGAGATAAGGGAATCCATTTCTTGATCAGTCATGGCACCCATGTTGGATTTACATACTATCCTGCAACAATTAATTGGGATATCGCGTGAAATGAAGAATTTAAAACTTGAAGAACGATTAAAAAAAACAATAATAAAATCCCAAATTGCATTTAAATCTAATATAATCCAAGCAAAGATAAGATGGAGAGGAGCTGTTAAAAGCAATCTCATAACGCGAATATCTCTATTCCTAATTGATTATACGAGAAACTATAACCTCAAAGCCCAAATATTTATACAAAGAAGTTGGCTAGATTTCCGTATCAAAACAATGCTATTGAGATTAAATAGCAAATAATTTGCTTAATTACCAAAAACTTTCTTGCTATACCTTGATTGCCTGTAAAGTCAACGAGAATTCAATGAGAAGTTGGTTGATAACAGTGTCTCACTGTTCTCCCTCTACAAAAGGAGCTCATTAGAGTTGTTTGTTTGTTTTTAAAAAGTAGAGCGTACAGAGTTGGACTTTGCCCCAGAATTTGAGCTTCTTGAAAGGATGCAGCAGCAGGAAACGTGTAAGAAAAAGAAGGAAAAAGTAGAAAGAGTGAAAGGAGGAAGAGGAAAGTTTGAGTTAAGTACGGTAATTAAAAAAGGGGTATTTTTAAAATTGTAAATTTTAAAAAATGTAATTTTAAAAGAGAAAAAAAGAGGGGTATTTTTGATTGGGGCCTGTTCTTTTTGGGTATTTTTGTGAAACTCGCTTAAAAAAAATAGGGTTAAAAAGGAGTAACCTACGTAAATTCCACAAAATAAAAGGCTTTGAGTGGGCCTTATGGGTTTGGGCCTGTCTTCCCTGTAAAGGGTTTAGGACGAAGAAAAACCCTGGAAACAGCAGAGCTAAAGATCCTCCCAAAATTTTCTCAGTTTCTCTCATTTTCTTTTTATTTTCTTTCTGGAAATGACCCCGTAACGAACTCCTAATATGATTCCCAAATCTTGGTCCCGTCTTCTCCTTTCTCAATCCCTCAGAAAACCCCCAATACCACTTTCCAGGAAACTCTCAACCTTTCCACACTTCCCCACCACCCAAACACCCCCATTCTCTCATTCTTCCAAAAACCGCTTCTCTACTTCTGCCTCTGAGTCCAGCCGCGTTATCCAAGATCTCCTGGCTGAGCTGGAGCGCGAGAAGAAGCGCGAAAGAGATGCAAGGAAGAGTGCAGGACTAGGGACCGAGGACATTGATAAAGAGGATGAAGAGGATTATATGGGCGTGGGGCCATTGATAGAGAAGTTAGAGAAGGAGAAGATGAAGCCTGCTGGTGGGGATTTGTATTGTTACGAAGAACCTTCTGATTCTGATAGCGATGACGATGATGAAAGGTTTAGCAGAGAAGCGGTGAAAAAGAGGTTTGAGGTCTTTAAGAAGAAGCATGAGCGCCACAAGGAGTTGCTTGACAACTTTGTTGCTTCGGGTATGTAAATTTAAGGGAAACATTGCATCTTCTTTTCAAATGGCTTGTAAATTATTGGGTTTTGATTGTAAAGTTGCATCTTCTTTAATCAACAGAGACACTTGATGATGCTTTCAAATGGATGAATAGAATTGACAAATTTGAGCAAAAACATTTTCAGCTTCGACCTGAATACAGAGTAATTGGTGAGCTGATGAATCGTCTGAAAATAGCTGAAGGAAAAGATAAATTTCTTCTTCAACAGAAGTTAAATAGGGCCATTAGGCTAGTGGAGTGGAAGGAAGCTTATGATCCCAACAATCCTGCTAATTATGGAGTTATTCAGCATGCGCAGGTTGGTCCTAATGTTGATCTGATGGACCAAACTGGATTAGAAGAACCAAAAGGACTGATTCAAGGGGTCTCTGATGAGGATGAGGAAGAGTTTGATGACATGAAGGAAAGAGATGACATCCTGTTGGAGAAGCTTAATGCTATTGACAAGAAACTTGAAGAGAAGTTAGCTGTGTTAGATTATACCTTTGGAAAGAAGGGGAAGGTTCTTGAGGAGGAGATCAGAGATCTTGCGGAGGAGAGAAATTCATTGACTGAAAAGAAAAGAAGACCTATGTATAGAATTGTAAGTACTTGCTTACCTGCTGGCTACACTGTTCTCGTAGCTTCTTATAACTTGAAGAAATGTACTTGGCTTATTGCTCGAGTCCTTGTCAGTCATTTCTGCTAATCAAGGGATAAATGTTTTGTGCTTCATTTTGCCATTTTGATAACTTTAAAGTTTTCAAGTGGGCCTGATACAAAATGAAGTACATTAGTAATGAGGACTCGAAAATTCAACTAAAAGGAGGATAATTTTTTCTAATAAGTTTGCATCATGTTTAATATCTCATTAATGTAAACCATTGATCTATTGTGTGAGAATGTCTCAACGAGATCAGTTGTTAAGTTCCCGTGGTTAAAAAAGTGCTAGTTTGGATTATCAAATGATAAAATTATTCTCTGTTTTGTGCTTTACAGTTATCTCCTTTTCAGCACTTTTAGGGAAAAGAGAGAGAGAAAGAGAGAGAAGGAAGAAGAAGAAGAGAGGAATATATCACTATAATGGAAGTGAACTTGATCATCATTTAGGATTTTATGCTTTCAGGAAATTAAGATTTTTGAGGAATTTTGATGTTTCTTATTTGATCTTGTTGTGCTTTTCCACGAGGTCCCAATCTAAATCTTTGATTTAAACAGAGGTCATGGTCATGAATTAGAATTGAACTTGTTGATATCACTGCAATGCATAGTGCAGAATCTGTTCAAAACCATTCATGATTTGGTTGATCATTTCTCAAACCCCATTATTAACCAAATGCTATTTGATAATGACAGGGCTTTGATGTGAAATTGATAGATGTGAATCGAACTTGTAAAGTTACGAAGGTATTACTGCCTTGTCTTTGCATGTTTTTAACGTGAGAGTGTTCAATACAAAATTTTACATATATATTTTTTCCGTGACGTCTTGTATGATGTAGGGAGGACAAGTGGTCAAGTACACTGCTATCTTAGCTTGTGGAAACTATCATGGTGTAGTTGGTTATGCTAAAGCCAAGGGCCCAGCAGTCCCTATAGCTCTTCAGAAGGTGATTTAACCATGCAATCTGGATTTTGATTTTATTCTAAATGAAGTTCTATGCTTTGTGGCATAGGAGATCATGGTTAGGTGCTATGTTTTAGCCAGCCAGTGGGATTATTGCTGAATTGAGGTTTGCTTTGTATGCTATACTTGCATTGACTTTGTTACAGCATTGGTTGTATGAGATTTTTATTAGAAGGAAATCTATCAGATATCGATTGTGTAGAGTATGCCTGCTAAATATCCCATGAGTGCATCATGTGTGCTCCTCTAGATGCATCTGTTTCTAAAATTCGAAAAAAAATACTTTCCATTCTGCAATAGTTTAAGAATTTTGGCGCAGAATACAATATAGTTAAGGTAACCATAGAACTGGTTGTTGGGATTTATTTTGGTAATAATGACAAATTCCAGATGCTTGCTTTAAATACTAATAGAACTGCACAGAAAGCTTGCTCTTTCCCTGGCCTGTGAATTCCCTCAGCTTTCATGTTTCTATCTTGTCCATTTACCTGGTTTCTACAATTCCTGTTTATGAGAAGGTTACTTTGGTCGAGTCTTTTGTTGCAGAAATCGTTGTCATTCTTCTTCCATGTACCAAATTTCAAATATGGGTAACAGAAAAAGAAAGATCCTTGGTTACAAATGTGTCTTAGAATTAGATAACATGATCTGAAGGAAATAAGCCTTCATTGACAAAAGAGGAAAGGGTTTCTAATTCTTGATAATATGGATGAGAAGTGAAGCTTTTTCTATTTGAAGTCAAGGAAGGAAACTTGATATCAATACTACTTGCACTCATATTGTTTACCTTATTATTTCTTTGCTTCATTTTTCCCTGACAGAATATCATTTATCATGTATCGTTTTTCTGGTCCATTGCCATCACAATTTTCCTTTGTTAATATCTTGACATTTTAATCTCCCCTTCTAGGCAGATGCATTGTCTTGAGTTGGAAATTGATTCTATTGCGGAGTATGATGGATTTTCAGTGTCTTTTGTCTGAACTTTTAATTGTACTTTATTTCTCAACAAATTTCTGTTTTGACATACAGTAGCATAAGTGAACAGAAATCCTTTAACTAATCAAGTAAAATTGATGCCATCATAAATTATGGTAAATAATTGCAGTTTTTGTAGAGATTGTTTAAAGCTTTTAAATAATGCCCAGGCATACGAGAAGTGCTTCCAGAATCTCCACTATGTGGAACGGCATGAGGAGCACACAATTGCACATGCAGTACAAACGTCATATAAGAAAACCAAGGTATTTCTTTTCTCTTGATTCTCTTTCAATCTCTCTCCGTCTGTAGTTCCCATGCTTACATGTCACATGCACGCCACTTACTTTGTCTTTCACTTTATTTTCCATTTGTCCATTGTTGTAGGTATATCTCTGGCCAGCTTCAACTAGAACGGGAATGAAAGCAGGAAGAATAGTTCAAACTGTTTTGAATTTAGCTGGTTTCAAAAATGTCAAATCCAAGGTAACAGACTTGCAAGCTGAATCTGTATCACTGGTGTAGTATATATAATCTCAAGTCTTCTTTATGAAAGCTTAAACTGTTGTTGACAGGTTATTGGTTCAAGGAATCCTCACAATACTGTTAAGGCCCTTTTTAAAGCTTTGAATGCTGTAAGTAACACTGTCTGGCAAAGCTACTGGAATTTCCTTTCTTTCCCTTCGTTTAATATTTTGTCTATGCGTTTTACAGATTGAAACTCCAAAGGATGTGCAAGAGAAATTTGGCAGGACTGTCGTGGAGAAGTACTTGCTGTGATTGCCAGATGATACTGTTTTAGTAGATTTTAACATTAATTCACAAAAATAGATGAGATTTTTTGTCCTTTTTCTTTTTGTGGTATATTGGTTCCTTTTTTTTCCGTGAATATGGTGCGGCATATCCTACCATCGTTACTAATGTGTTTTTTTTGCTTCTCTGAGTCTCCTGAAGAATGGAACCGATTTAGTTTCATATTTTCTAGCAATGTGTTCAGTTGGGGAACCAAAGAGTAATAGAAATAATGTCTAGAAATCACATCAACTTGTTATGAAAAATTGAATTGATGGATTCTTTTTTTCTAGTCTTGTTGTTTTCTCTTGGATTATGGATTCTTGATTTCACGTTTTTCTAAGTATAAGGATCAAGTACAGTGTTATATTTGGTGCAATGTTGGTCCTAAGGCTTGCAAATCGGTGCAATGTCATTTCTATGCTAACGTCGTCGTTTATTTGATCAGTTGCCGTCAGTTGACCACTGACGTGGCATGCTGGTTGACCACTGACGTGGCATGCTGGTTGACACGTGACACTCCAACTAGCAACATGCGGATGATGATGTGGCGATTTGGGGGGGGGGGGGGGCTGATGACCATCTTCCATCGACCTCTCTCTTTCTCTCCATTGCAGTAGTTGTTACTCCATTCACTCTCCTTCTATTTTTGTATGTAAATCATTTTCTATTACACAATAAAGAAATCACTATGTCTTCATCTAACTCAATCTCCATATCATAAGATATGTGATTTAAAACATGAGAAAGTAATGATGATTACATGAATGAAGTAACATGGTTAAAGTGTTTTTGTGGTGATAAAGTGATTAGGTTGATTTCATGTAGCATCAAATTTTGGAAAGCGTTATTACAAAATTTGGCGCAAGGAATGTAAGTATCAATGGCTTTTTTTATGTGAAATTTATTTATGAATTTGTAATATGTTAGATTGAGGGAGTGAATTTTTTGGTTTCATTAAGAGGCGATGGAATGCATTTTTTTTTACTTAGTATGACACTGTAGAAGGGATGAGGGAGAGATCAAGACTTTTACTGTATAATATGCACAGGGGGATACTGAAGTTGGAGAAAGAAATTTTAAAATTGAACAAGATGATAGAAAGCCAAGACATGAATATGCAATTGGATGAAAGTGATATGTATTTTGAGACGACGATGAGAATGAAGAAAGAGATGGAGATTTTAGTGAGTTCAATAGATGTCAGTTGGGGTTAGTTTAGATGGTTGATGCAAATGCTTTGTGCATTTATTGTTGGGTGCTTTTTTTTTTTTTTTGCAGTTTTTAGGTAGTTTTAATTGCATTTTGGGTGTAATTTGGGATTAATGGTATGGAATAGTTGGGATGATATTTGGCAATTCTCTTGTAGTGAAACAATTGGGATTATGCCCATGTAATTGCATTCTATAATATATTCTTGCTAATTAAATTACTATTCATGTCTTACTAATCTGCTTTACATGTTGTTTAGGCAGTGGTTATCATTGCTTATCAACATCCATTCTAATGTCAACTAATGCTGGTGACAGCCAATAAATATAAGCGTTACAAAATGATAGCATTGAACTGAACATCCAGCAAATACAAAATCCTATCAAAACACAGAGATATTTCTATTTGTCGATTGTTTGGTATAATCAGAGTCCAAAAACAAAAAATTTAGCCATCAATCATCCAGCATTACATATATATATTTACAGCTTAAAAACATATCTAATTTTTTTTTGCTATCTTTGATTTTCTCTGATTCTTTTCCTTTCTCCATATCATTTAAAAGAAGTGTCTTTTGTTTTGAGGCTTGAATGACAAATTAGATGGAAGTGGCATCTCATATCCATTGCCTTTTGACTTTTTAAGTCTTGAACCAGTAGGACTATGCTGTTTTTTTCTTGCATTGATGTTAATGTCCTTCTCACATGGAATCTGAAATTTCTTCTTAGGATCCGGATCATGGTTTGGCATGATAGAATCCGAATCCTCATCATCAGAATTCTCATTGCCAACTATGTAATGGCCTTAATGTCGGGTTAGCTGTGAATAGTATTTTTCGATAATGAATAGTCCTTCCAGAGGTAAAAATATACACGAAGGCGAAAAATATTTTATTTGATCATCAAAAAATATTGATCACGGTAAGTCCAGGGTTGAAATTTAAAGTAAAATTGAGATCAATAGACCTCCAAAAGTTGAAAATATGAAAAACGTAGTGGTTTGGGGTTTAGGTTAACTAGGTTGATCAAAATTTGATCGAACCGTTAAAAATAGCAAATGAGTTCTAAAAATTGCCAAAAATTATAGATCTTCCTAAAATGATGTGTAGAATATTTTTGCTATAAAATTTAATTTTTCAGTAACACCGGTAATTATCGAATCGGACCAATCTAATTGAACCGAATGGAAAACAGACTTCGATTGGGCTGAAATTTTGTGCACAGCCTATTTTTGATATGATAAAAATGATGAAATCGAAATTGAAGTGATTTGAATTTGAAAGTGAGAGAATTGCAGAAAAATTACATATTGGGCTTAAAACTGGTTTTTGGGCGTTAAATGAGTGGGCCTTCGTTCAACCCATTCAGCCCCTATAAAAGCCAGCTGAAAATCAAATTTTTGGATAGCTGACCTCACCTCCTCAGCCCTTCTTCTTCCTCTCTCTTGGTCGAACCACCATTGTTGGGGTTCTCTAAAGTTTTCTTCAATTCTCTCCCATTTTCTTTCCAAATTCAAGCATTCTAGGCGGTATTTGATCCCTCTAGAAAGTTAATTGAGCCTCAATCCCTTGATTAAAGGTAGATAACCAAGAAAAAATAAGTGAAAAAACTTAGGGTGTTAAATTGAGGTAAGAGAAAACCAAGGTTTTAATTTTTTTAAGGTTCCTACAAGTGTTTTTAAGTGCTTAGAGTTCATTTATGAAGTCAATTTGGGCTTTTGAGATCAATAAAATAGAATTCCTTATGTTAAAGAATTTGGCCCTTTGTAAATTTACAAGGTGGTGGCAAATCTTCCAAGGCCAAAGGCAAGAAAAATAAGGCTTAAGAAGAGCTTAGCAAGTGAAGAAGGTTAGTGACTAATGAATCCTTTTATTTCCCTTGATTTAGCATAAGTTCCCTTTATGTAACTTAGAAAAAATTTAGTATATGTATGCTTAATTGAAATTGACCTTAAATTAATGAATTAAGACCTTGAATATAGCTATTAAAATGACTAAATTAATTTTAAAAAATAAGTATTGTGAATATCCCTAAGAGGCTGAATGGTTCCCTAAAGAAAATCAATGTCAATTTTGTGTATTTTAGATGTTTTGTGCCATAAAATGAATCTAGAGATGAAAAGTGATATCCATGAATTTTTTTAGAATTTATGAAATTTATTTGAATATTTTTGAGAAAATATTTGATTATGTTTAAAGAGAATTTATTGAATTATTATGAAATAATTCATAACATAAGTGAAAAATGGTAAATTATTGTGAAATAATTCACAAACTGTGAAAAAAGTATTGAAAAGGTTGACTAACAGAGTTATTGTAATGAATAAATTACTGAAATTGCTAAAAAAATCTGAAAGGTAAAATGAATTGTAAGTAAAAACTGCCCTTAGTAATAGTTAGGCGAGCAAAATCTAGCTCAGAATATGATTGGCTAGTCATAGGGACACTTATATCGCAATGCAAGTCATGACGACTTGCTTATTATGGTAGAATCGTATGATTTTTCGTAGTATCTGATATGTTCTGTGAGAAATGGTCTTTTGGGGGTCATTTCTCAATTTATACTGTGGCTCTCACTACAAAAAAAATGTAATTTACCGACGGAATTTAGCATTTTACCGACGGAAAATGACCTTACCGACAGTTTTTTATTATTTTACCGACGGAAAATCTGTCCTTAAAACGTGCGTAGGTACCAACTTACCGGCGGAAACTTCCGTCGGTAATGTACCGACGGATATTACCGACGGAATTGTTAAAAATATGCCGTCGGTAATTTTATTTAAAATCCGTCGGATGTTCGTCGCGTTACCATTTACCGACGGAATTATGCGTCGGAAAACCGTCGGAAATTTTAATAAAATTTTAATTTATTTTAGTATAAACAACGACAAAATTTCCGTCGGTAATTTGTCGGTAAAATTAAATAATCCTATTTAATTTTTTATAATTTTTTCGTAATTTTCTGTTTACAAATTTCAAATCAAATATAACAAATGCAATACAAAAAGTCTAAAATTTCTATTGAAGATATATCATAATTTAAAATCAATATATACATTCTAACTCTTGTACATATAATAAAGCATATCTACTACAAAATTGATTAATAAGATCTCAACCCAAATCACTAAGTTTGGGAAAAAAAAGAAATTGAGCAAACAAATCAAGAAATAGAAATTCAGCAAATAGTCTAATCAAACAGAGAGAATCCCATGTCATCATCAATTTCCTCTGCTGGCTCATCCTTCTTTTCCTCAACTGTCGGTGCCTCGACTGCGGGAGCTGCCCTTCCTGCCAGAGCTGCTGCAGCTGCACCACCAGCAAAGAAATCTCCACCAACACCACTGCCAACGATTAGTACAAGTATTGATTCAGTTTATTGTTTTTCTAACAAATAAAAAGCACTAGGAGTAACATATAAAAATATTGAGCACTGACTTTGACAAAATATGCAATCAGATTGCCATAATTGAATCATCATAAGAATAAAACACTATTAACATTATATTTCTTTTTTTTTTTCCTCAAAGAGCATCAAAAGATAATGTCAATGTCATTTTGGAAAATAGGAAGATAACATAATAAAAAAAAAGAAAATTGGATAAGTAGAAAACTATCATTAATGTTAAGTTGTTCCTGTCAATTCAAGGCAGTATTAGCAAGCTAACGGGTGAAATTTATCATGCGTGTCATGTTCTCCTTTTTTTTTTGTTTGATTTTGAGATATGCATGTCATGTTATGTCATCATTCTATTAGTACTTGTGTTCGTTTAAGATAATATTATTACCCACCTTTATAAATCACTTATGTTCCTACTTGCAAGACGATTGCAATAGGATAAATTTGACTAGTAATGATACCAAAAGGAATACAAAAAACTTCAGACCTGGGATTGTTAAGGATCAAATGTTACAGTGATTCTTTTTTAATTTTTAATTCTTACAAATTCAGCCTAGTGCTTCTTACATCAATTGATACCTTCATTCAAATATCTAATATGAATTTTAATTTTGAATGTAGCACTAGTAACTAGAGGTCAAAACATGTCTACAAGTTATGCAACATAAAGCAAACATCACTTAAATAAAAAGCAGCAAAATGACATGCTACACTAAACATTTAAGCAATGGAAAGGAATTAAGTGAACTAATATTACTATCTCATAGATCAAAATGGAGGAATAGTGGAAAAAGAAAGGATCCAATTTTGCCATAACTTATGAATGATGAAAAGATTTAATGCAAGCAAGGATTTGTTAATTAATTGTTCCAAGGTTAGCACTTCCGACATTACTCAAATAGAAATATCAAAATGCCCAGCTGACAAAGACAAAATAAAAAATAAGATCACCTTTTCAAATTTTTGTCCTTGGAGCTATTTTTATAAGGAAAACAAGGGAAAACAATAAGGTGGCTCCTTCTCTCTTTCCATGCTCAATGTAAGACAATATTTTATCAAATTGCTGCTTATCCACTTGTGCATCCATTAGTGAAATGAAATTCATATTAATTTTAAACTATTATACATAGGTTTAGTGATAAATACTCAATTAAAATTCTGAAATATTTCTTTATAATTTTTAAATAACTGAAAAGATAAATTAAAATTTATATATTTTATTAGTTGAAAATTCAACCAATTATCTGAATAATCAAATCAAATTAATTAAATTAATTTGATTTCATTTTCAGCCAAAATTAGCTTTCTACTCACCCCGAATTTTTTGAAAAAAAAAAAACAAAAAGAAACATCACTTTAATTTTAATATTTGGATTTATTTGACCTGTGGGCCTTGGCGAGATTTGGGATTAAATGGATCACCAACAACCCAATCTTTGGCCTTCTCCATTAACTTGTTTACAAAGTGCATTGCTACAACTTTGCAATGAACAATGTGACTATCTAAGTGCCAAATAGGTTACAACAAAAAAGATAATCAGATTATTTCTTAGTGCAGTAGAATCAGAAAATAGGAACTGCTCATCCCCTGAACTCTCTGACACTGGAGCACTAACTGCTCTAAAATAGATTTAAATTAGAGAGCAATTAGATTTATGCAAAAATAATTCTAACACAAATATGAAAAGGAAAATGGAATAACTATTTTTATTTAATTAAAAATTTGATGCAAATCAACTGAGTTTCTTATTTATATCTTAATCTATGATACAAATTACTTAAGTAAATTAGCACATATATATACAGGATCATTAAGACACACAAAAGCATGAAACAAAATTTGGCACATATTTATGAGGTTCTTTGATGCAGTTAACAAGGGGAAAAAGAATGGAAAAAAGGCAAGCTTCCCTCAACATTTCAACATGTCGCAAGGTTATGAAGGTGAAGCTATATTCATACATGAAAAGTCAACCAAATGGTCCAATAAGCAATCACCGTCCCACTATTTCATCCTCAAAAATTGTTTAATCATCAAACCTTATTTAACAAATTAACAACTTGAAAATACCATTCAAGTTCCAAGAAGAAATATGACGTTACCTTGACCAAACTCAAGTTGAAAATTGAAATTTTAACATTTAAAACTATAAATCCAGAATGCTCATGCAAGACCCAGTAGCACCTCTGATCAACATAATCCAATGAACAAGTAGATCTGAAAATAAAGAGAAGTCTTGGATTATGAATTAAAGTTAATAAGCAACAAGTAGGAAGGAAAGGATTAAAGTTCAAAAAAGATGATTAACTTACGTTTGAATTTAAATCCATAATCAGAATTTCATTCATATCAAGAAAAGTGAAAAAAGGGTGAGAAATCAGCTGAAATATGGTGAAGAGATAGAGATGTGGATATAATATGAGTTGGGTAATATGAGTACTTGAAATTTCATTCTTCCAATTTCATGTATCCAACTTTTACCAAGCAATCACAACGATACACAGTTCTATCCTTGCTTTCTGAAAAGATTAATTACTTTGGCTACACCAGATCTTACACCTAAAACAACAATAGTAACTCATAACAAGTAAATCACTTTCAAATGGGAAAAAAAAGAAGAGGATATAAAAAAGCAAACTAGAGGAGCGAAAGAGTCAAATTTCCATGCCCTTGGTGTCAACGAAAACCTGCAAATTTGAAAAACGATATCACAAAGAAACATAGATTTAATCTAGAGTTAGTTTTTAATAATAATTATTAGTTCTATTGAGTAAATACTCCAATAAAATTCCAACAAAAAAGAGAGAATTCTTTCCATAGCAGATATAAGATTTCACTACCAGTAAACCCATTGCCACTAAAATCAAAAATTTCAATCGAAACCGACCCATTTAACAATTCCACTAGGAATAGCCCCAAACAATTTTGTTCGGAGTTAGATACAAACTTAGAAAATTATAGTTGTTATAATATATGCTTACAATTTTGGTCGGAGTAAGTTATGTCGGCAAGAAAAAACAAATTGACAGATCTAGGCTTGAGATACAATACATTATAAAAATTAAAGCAAAACAAACACAATATACAAATCTAGGACCAAAAATGATAGATCTAAAGATAAAAATGAAGGAAAAACCAAAGGATAAGGTTCAGCTTAGAGAAGACACAAAAACTCAGAGAAAGTTTTGTTAGATAAACCTAGATGGTGAAATGACGATCTGATGGGTGGTGGCAAAACAACATTTGGATGGTGGCGGTGGAGAACTAACGGTGGGGGTAATCTCGCCTTGGAGAGGGCCAAGTCAGAATTTTTTTTTCAAGCGATGAGAGATGTTGAGAACGGTTTGATTGAAAAAGGGGAGCATATAACCTTAAATTTTTTTATTAATATATTAAATATAAATTATTTTATTTATAACATATCGACAGATTTACCGACGCCAATAAACCGTAGCAAAAAAGTATAGGTCGGTAAATCCCCTAAGATATTTATATTACCGACGAAAATTACGTTTCTATAAAGTTAAATGAGAAAAATTGTTACCGACGGATATAACCGTTGGTAAATCAGTCGCTAACATTGACGCCAACATTTCCCGCCAAAGATACCGACAAATTTTAATTTTGTCGGTAAAAATGTCATCGTTCATCAAATTTATTTTTTTACCCACGCTTTGTCGATTTGGTCAGTAATAAGTTATTTTTACCTACGAATATGAGTCCGTCTGTAAAATTCGTCGGTAAAATGAATTTTTTTGTAGTGTCTGTGGGTCCACATCCCATACATCCAGTATGATAATTTCTACCGGAATTGTACTAAGGGCATAAATGTAAAAATGAGTTAAAAATGCGAAAAGATAAGTAAAAATAAAGTTTAGAGTGAAAAAGGACTTAATTGAAGTGAAATGAAAAGTTTAGGGGCAAAACGGTAATTTTTTCCAAATGTTAAGGTTAACAAGTAAAAATGTTAAAGAAATGAATAAAAATGGTAAAATAGTAATTTAGCAAATAAGTAGCCCAAAAATAAACCTTTGTAAATTTGGAGGACCAAAATGTAATTTTACATAGAAACGACAGAATAAGGGTTAATTGGTAATTTGTAGGCCAATTAATAGATTACAAATGGAAAATAAGAAAAGTAGTGGCAATTTTGTAATTAATATGTAGAAGGATAATTTTGCAATAAATTGAATAATTAAGGATTAAATTGAAAAGTTTACCAAAATAATGATATTAAATTTAATTGACTGTCAGATTGTTGGAACCGTATTGTTTTATATTAAGTTGATGCAGTTGGCATAATTTATGAAATTATGCATTTATGGAAAATATCTCGATTTATAGTCATCACTGGGCATATTTAATGCTCAGCACGTAGGAATTTACTGTGTGTAGGTACCGATTATGTTGTGGAGCAATAGTACACATCTAAAGTAATTTTGCAAGGAAGAGAATTAGGAAGTTACTTTCGTCGTAGCATGTATATATTTTGTAAAGGTTGAAGTAAAAAAATTGATCTGTAGTGACACAATATTTGTATATATGTGTGATTGACTGATAGTGAAATGGGTTGATTATGTTGGAATGAAATTGGGAATGTATGGATAAAAAACAATATATTACTTATAATTGTTATGCTCCTGAGAGGCTGTGATTTGTCTACTTTTCAGATTGGTTAGGCAAGTTTTTAAGACGTTATATTACCGAATTTTTAATTGGTGCATAGTAAATTGGATAGTTATAGGTCAATCGACAAGAGTAAACTGTTATGACTATTATTGACATAAAGAAATTGGTAGTTAAAGAGTTGTATTGGTTGAAAAAAAAAAGAATTTTTCGGCTAATCGTCTTAGTCAATAGTCAAAGTTTGGTATGGGTGTTACAACCTGTATAGGAACCAACCACATGGCTAGTATCTAGTCCTGGCTATAGCATTTATAATCATTTTACCATTAAGCACAAAGACTAATAAAATTTCTAAAAAAGTGCAAAAAATAAAAATGTTTTGAGTGTTCTTTGTTGGCAAAAAATTACACTTACATTATAAATGATATTGCCACTTTCATTATAGAAAATACCAAAACCGCATTCTTAGCTTGCTTTGTTTGAATCGCCTCTGCTTTGAAACATTTTTTTTTCTCAAAAAGACATTAGATTTTTTTCCTTTTTTTGAAACACAATCATTAATGCCTGTATTTGTTGATTGTGTATTAGTTCTAGCAGCAGTTACATTTGCTGCTTTAGTTGTGGGTGCAGCATCAGTTGCGGGTGTAGTTTTAGGTCCAACTAAGACATTTCATGCACATCAACTTCATCTTACAGTTCTTTCTTTCCAATTACCTAGGACAAACCACACAATGTTAATCAATCGGCATATAATACCTTGATTAGCAATGAAACAATTAGTGAAAAATACCTTTTCACATCTCCTTTTATTGTGTCCATAGTCTCCACATCTACCTTAACTTTGTTGTTTTCCCTTCTTATATAGCTTTTGGATCTTTGGACCTTGTTTTTATGAAGTTTGAGTTTTTGGTTTGTCATCATGTCCTTCAACAAATTTCTTGGTCTCTTTTTTTTCCTTTTTTTTCTAGTTTTCTTTAGCCTTCCTAGCATTTTTGGAATAGGAAGTGGTTTCGTTGGCTGGAAGTTTTTCTTACCCTAATTTTAACATGTCACGTGAGGAGCACATGAAGGACACGTGTCAGCTGACATGTCCCTCAAAGGCCACGTCGTCGTCCATATGTCATCAACTGGAGTGCCACGTATCAACTAGTGTGCTACCTTAGTGGTCAACTGACGACGACTGATCAAACAAATGATGACGTTAGCATAAGGGTGACAATGCACTGATTTTCAATTTTCGAGGTTGACATTGCACCAAACGAAACTTTAGGGATTATATTACCGTTTTTGCCAAATATTAGAGACTAAATTGCACTTTCAGCCAAAGAAAAATATATCTTTATATTTTAGGTTATGAGCTTTCGGTGTCTAAGCATACAATGCACAATCAGTGACCATAAGAAAATTATAACTTCAAATTTTAATATCTGAATTTACATCTAAATTTTTATCCTTTTGGCAAAAAGCTGGCTGATTGAAATTATACGTTTAAATTATTTAAATATTTATGATTCATAATTAATTAGATTTAATATCTAAAACTATTTAATACTTTAAAAAAATAATGACCATAAATTGCATCATTCAATGATTTTAAAAATACTTCCTCTACTATACAAAATAAATAAATAAATAAAACTATTTTCTCCTTTCTAGAAGCATTTTCCTCTTTAATTTGTTTTAAATTATATTGTGCATTTTTATATTATAATTAATTGTTCGATATTCTAATTTATTCTTATTTAATATTTATTATTATTAACAAATATTAAATATTATCTCATATTTCTCACATATACATTTAATAACTATAGAAATAAATTAGTAAAAATACAAATAAATTATATTATTACAAAAACATTAATTGCATTTTTTTATTCTTGTGAAATTATATATATATATATATATATATATATATATATATATATATATATATATATATATATATATATATATATATATATATATATATATATATATATATATATATATATATATATATTACCAAATTATACTATTTATTTTAAAACACAACTGAATTTTTGGTGATAAATGGATATGAAAACTATTTTGCATTTGAATTCTAGAGAAATAATTGATAGATAATATTATTCATAACTTCTATTACACAAACATAGTATATATAATTAACTTAATTTTATAATAGTATTTAGATAATTTAGTCATTTAATAGAGTTCTTTCCATTTGTCCAAATCCAAAGTTAACCATTTTCTTAATATGACAAACAAAATATGCTTGAGAAAGGTGGAAAAGTTAGGATTTAAATGCACACATTAATGATCTAATGCAAAGCCTATGACTAAAAATGAAATTTATTAGGACCTATGACTAAAACTAAAAGTAGTATAGCGACAAAAATTGAAATTCTAATTAATCTCTTGTTGTTAGGAAGAAGGCATGTATTTATTCCAATACAAATAATCCCTCCAAACTTCAGACATCTCCTCAATGGGATGTTCTTAGTTGCAGGTAGGAAGAAGATGAACAGTCCAAACTTCATCTGGCATTGCAAGCAAAGGAACAATTCAGCAATCAAGAAGGTGATAGATCATGTTCATGGCACATAAAATACTTTGTGCTGCTGATCGAATTTCTAATCGAAATATTTCACTTAGCACTAGCCATCCCAATGGCCTTCATGACCATACAAATCCTACCACAAACAGACAGATTAACACTACCACCATGATTGCATACCATATTGGTAGATTAGCAACCTCTTCTGTTGTACCCAATTTCCATCCTATGAAAATGGCCACTGATCGGTATCTAGAAAGTGTACTAGATCGGCTAGTAGTATAGAAAAATAAGATTAAGATCCCGAATTTTGTATCCAATGGAACATGGATTGTTAAATAGAATGTCTATAATTGAGTTAAATGCATTTGAGATTATTTCCTAATTTTTTGAATTGAAGGCAAAAAATAAACTAAATGGACAGTAAATCAAAACTAAAACTAAAACTAGACTAACATAAATTAAACACAGAGCAATAACTAAAACACTTCTGCTAAAGGGACCATCCACCTCAACTTTCATTGCAATGACTCAATTAAAAAGTAACATAAGTGATTATGGAAAAATCAGATATATTGGTCAAGAATATCTTTCTAAGCATTAAACCGTCTTATTAGGAATAATTCAACACCTAGCATAAAAATTTGGTTTTAAACTCCTAAACATCCATTAAACTCTTTTTCAAGCAAACTTAACTTCAATCTATTCTTAGTTCAACTTTTCTTAGTATTAATCTACTTTTACCAACACACAATTACCTCAAATTCAGAAAATAATCATTCATGAATACTAATGATTTAACCCAAGAACATACATATCATAAATCATACTTAAATCAATCATCAACTATTAATAAAATAAGTTAATAATCAATCTCAATACAACCAAAGATAAGAATTTGCATAAGAACTAAAAAAATAATCAAACTTGCATTGAATTAAAGCTCAACTAAGTCATTACAATAAAAGTATGAGGGTTTAAGAATCCTTTAACAAAAGAAAGGAAAACTACGTACAAAACATGATTAAAATGAAAAAAAAATTAAAGAGATACAATACTCATGAAGCTTCAAACTTGCTCTTGATGACTTATTGGAATACCAGTAAAAAGCTTGAGTTTTTACAAGGATTGTAAACTAAGAAAAATAGAAAAACTAAACTAACTATTATACAAAATTAACTAAAAAAACTAGGTTAAAAACTAAGTAAAATTCATAATTGTAATCCCCTCCAAGTCTGGTGCTAAGGTCTATTTATATAGCCTCCAAAGAAAAAATTTTGATGTCTTCAAAACTTCCTAAATAAGAAAGGAATGGAGTTTTAATAAAATAAAAAGTAGACTCGTAATCCAATTTTTCAACAAGCTTCCCACTCTGTAGAGTGACTATTGGATTGACCCGAGTAACTATTGGATTGACCCGATTTTTGTCTAGAGTTGGTCATAAAATAAATATAGAATAATAAAGGAAAATTAAATAAGGTAAGGAAATTGGGAAAAAAAGGAATTTTATATTGAATATTAAGTATCAAGTATTTATCTAATTGATTGAACTTGTTAAGGTGAAGATAATTAATTAGTTCACCTTTGACTATATCATTAATTAAACTTTAATTTGGAGAAATGTGAGTAGAAACAATGCGAATTATACATATATATATATATATATATATATATATATGTATATTAAGATTTCGTACAAGAGATTTATGATCATTCAGTTCAAGTAGATGAAAATGTTTTATGTTTGGCAATTTATGAAATTTTAAAAAATGTCTTAGTTCTATAGATTTTTTTATCTTGTTGGAAAAATAGAATTGTTTGAACACTACTAAGCAATATGCTTAGTGTGTAGTTTTTATTTCTGCGTGTAGGTTTGAAAAAAAAATTTGAAGAAAGTTGACAGCGAATTTGCACCAAAATTCCAGTCACAACAGTGAAGTGAAAGGATTTTGAGATGGATGTGGCTTAGTTCTTTTTGTTATTATCCTTATGATATTTTGGCATGTACATTATGGTGTTTATGTAAATATTTATGGATACACTGTAAATTAAATTGAGAGTAGTAGAGAATTAAATGTGTTGAGTTGTATATTTACTGGATTTTGAGTTTTGAAATGTCGGAGAAAGGGCAATAAATATTGTGTTGGAGTTTGAATTGGAGATGGATGGTAGGATAAATATTAATAGAAGTGTTTCGAACACTTTCTTTTCAGGGGGTTTTAAAGAATTTCAGGGAATACTCTGTCAAAATTTTTACAAATTGAATAGTATCTTAAATAAAGTATTGTTCGATTCGTACTAAAGGAACCTAAACCTGAGTGTGACATCCGGTATTTGAGTCTTTTAACTGACCGGGTATAGGATGTTACAACATTATTTCAACTCTTCAAAAATCTTTAAGTCAAACAATTCTCCTTTTTGCCATGAAATTTTCTTCTTTCTTCAATTACACACCTAAAAGCACCAAATTAACCAATTAAGCTCATAAAATGTAACTTAAGAAATTAAACACTAAATTAACCAAATTACCCCTAAATCAACAAAATAGACACATTAAAAACACACTAATAATATAGCATAATTCATACTTATCAGCCACCAATAGCTAAAAGATAAACATTTGAATTCCACTTTTTGTCAGAATTAGGCATTTTAGTTCCAGCTGTCTATTGTTTTCAGTTTACTGCTAAATTAGTTTATTTTATTGTTTTTCAAAATAGATGACTTAGTCAAATTTAGTTTCTTGATTTTAGCAAGTTACTATTTTTAATGGTATATTATGTCTTTCTTTCAGTTTTTCTCACTTTGTGAGTGGCAGCTATTTAAGAAGTTTGTTATTTTTTTGTATAAATTCTGTAGTTCCTTTGATTAAATATATAGGTTGAATTTTAACTCATTGTTTTAAATCTTCATTTCACTTCTTTGCTACTACTTGTTCCATCAGTGGTATCAGAGCCCTAATTGATCTTATAGGACCAAAAACAAAAATTTTTAACCCACAAACGACACCCCTCAACTACCTTTAAACCCACTTATTACCTTCACTGGTCAAAATTATCATATTTGGTTAGTGAAAATGCAAGCTTTTTTGGAAGCCTATGACCTTTAAGAAACGGTGACTGAAGACAAGCCAATACCTCCACTTTCAGCAAATCCTACAATGGCTCAAATCAAAACCAATAGTGAAGAAAAAGCTAAGAAATCCAAGGCCAAGTCACTGATTCAGAATTTTGTGGCAGACTCTGTGTTCTACAAGATCATAGCTTGTTATACAGCAAAGCAAGCTTGGGACAAGTTGAAAGAAAAGTGCCAAGGCAGTGATAGAACACACCAAATACAAGTGCTAAACCTAAAGAGAGAGTTCAAGTCTTTAAACATGTAGGAGGATGAAACAATTGGCAATTGCACTGATCGAATCTCTTTAATTGTTAGCAATATTAGACTCCTTGATGACGAATTTGCAGATAAAAGAATTGGGGGGAAATTTCTTGTAACTCTACTTGAGAGGTTTGAATCTAAGATTTCCTCTCTTGAAGAGTCCAAGGACCTAAACTAAATCTCATTAGGTGAGCTAATGAGTGCTCTTCAAGCACAAGAGCAAAGACGGACCTTAATACAAGAGAGGTTTACTAAATGAGCTTTTTCTGTGCAAAAGCAATTTTCTGATAAAGGAAGGTAGCAACTCAAAAAGAGAGGGAAGTATAAAGGTGGAAGCAGCAGTAAGGGCAAACATGATGGCAATGAAGATTCAAAACAGAAACCATTTCCTCCTTGCAAATATTGCAAAAAAACAACACAACTGGAAAAATATTATTGGTGGAAGGCTGATGTTGTATATGGCAATTACAAATAGATTGGACACATATTCAAAGTGTGCAAATCTAAAAACAAAGCCTCCAAACCTAAACAATCACAAATGGTAGAAGCTACAGATGCACAAAAGGAGCATTTCTTTTTAACCTCTTACCTCTTAACAAATGACTCATCTAATGCTTGGCTTCTTGACAGTGGTTGTACACAATACCTATGCAATGACGCTGAGATTTTCACATACCTTGATGATACTTATAACTCCAAAGTAAAAGTTGAAAATAGAGCTTTTTTGAAAGTCAAAGGTAGAGGTCTGGTGGCTATTTCAACAATGTCAGGTATCAAAATTATTCCTGATGTTTTGTATACACCTGAAATCAACCAAAATTTATTGAGTGTTGGATAGATGCTTGAAAAGAACTACTCACTGTATTTTAAGGATTGCCAATGCACTATTTATTATCCCTTGGGAGTCGAATTATTTTATGTCAAGATGAACAAAAGAACTTTTATAGTAGATTGGGAGAAAGTAGCTGAGCATGCCTATGTTAGTGTTTCACAAATAGATACAAATCTATGGCATAAAAGACTTGGTCATTTCAATCACATAAGCATTAGAGAGATGAACAAGAAGGAATTGGTGGAAAATATGCCTGAAATCTCCTGTGACATTCAAGTTTGTGAGACCTGTCAGCTAAGCAAGCAAACAAAATTGTCGTTTAAATCAAATCAAGCATGAAGAGCTAGTCAGAAACTTCAACTCATCCATACCGATGTGTGTGGCCTAATGAAAATTGAATCCATAAATGGAAATAAATACTTTCTCCTCTTTATTGATGACTTCACTAGAATGTGTTGGGTTTATTTCATTAAACTCAAAAGTAAAGTTTTTAATATTTTCAAACAATTTGAAGCTTTAGTCAAAAATCAAAGTAGTCTCAAAATTAAAGCTTTAAGGTTTGACAATGGTGGAGAATATACCTCTACCCAATTTGTTGAGTTTTGTAATAGTGCAGGTATTAAACATCAATTGACCTTACCATGCACACCACAGAAAAATGGCATGTCTGAGAGGAAAAACAGAATCGTAATAGAGATGGCCAGGTGTCTTTTGATTGAAAAAAAGATGCCAAATCAATTTTAGATAGAAGCATTTAATACCTTTGTCTATTTACTGAACAGGCTACCCACAAAGGTTTTGCAAAAATAGACTCCTTATGAAGCTTGTTATAGCAACAAACCATCAGTAGACTATCTAAAAATCTTTAGGTGTATCTGTTATTATCAAGTGCTAGAACCAAAAAGAAGTAAGCTAGACAATAAAGCTTGAAAAGGCATTTTCATGGGCTATTGTTCATTATCAAAAGGCTACAGGATTTTCAATTTAAAAATAGAAAAAATTATTTTAAGTATAGAAGTGAAGTTTGATGATGAAGCTATTTAGGATTGGAAAAATTAGAAAAATGCTCATTTTGATTTTTTTCCAAAAGAACAACTACAACTTGCGATAGATAAGGATTCCGAATAAGTGGATGACAACATGTATAGGAGCTTAATTGGCAGCCTTTTATACCTTATTGTAAGCAGAACTGACATTTTATTTGCTATAAGTTTGTTTTTTAGATTCATGCATTCACCTAGAGACACACACCTTATAGCTGCAAAAAGAGTGTTAAGGTATATTAAAGGCACAAGCACACTTAGGATTTTTTTTTTCAAAATTAGCAACAAAGAATATAAAGTTAGTTGGTTATTCTGACAGTGACTGAGGTGGTTGCATTGATGATTCTAAAAGTACTTCAGGATATATTTTTCTTTGGGAACAAGTTTTTTCAGCTGGAGCTCAAAGAAACTAGAAACTACAACTCAATCAATAACAGAAGCAAAGTATATTGATGTAGCCTCTGCTGTAAATCAGGCTATTTGGCTGAGGAAGATGTTGAAAGATTTAGGCTATTAACAAAAGGAAGCTACTAGGATTATGTGTGACAACATTTCAGCGATTTCAATCTCAAAAAATCCAGTTTTCCATGGTTGACCTGAGCACATCAAGATCAAGTTTCATTTTATTAGAGAAGTTCAACAATCTAATGAGGCGTTGCTTGTTCACTGCCCATCTGAGGACCAGCTTGTTGACATTTTTACAAAATCATTGCCAAAGGAAAAGTTTGAAGATCTGAGAAAGAATTGGTGTTTGTCACCAAAATGCCATGATATTTTAGTTCCAGCTGTCTATTGTTTTTAGTTTACTTCTAAATTAGTTTATTTTATTGTTGTCCAAAACAAATGATTTAGTCAAATTTAGTTGCTTGATTTTAGCAAGTTACTATTATTAGTGGCGTATTATTTCTTCCTTTTAGTTTCTCCCACTTTGTAAGTGGCAGCTATTTAGGAAGTTTGTTATTTTTTTGTATAAATTCTGTAGTTCTAGAATTTTAAATCATTTTTTTAGATCTTCATTTCACTTTTTTGCTACTGCTTGTTCCATCACCTTCAAGAAATAGGAACCTTCTACCCCACTTATCAGTTCCATACAGGTACAGTGAAGATATCCCGCTTCAACAATTTGATCTTGAAAATCTTTGTAGTCTTGAGGATGATGAAGCCAACCTACCATGCTCTTCTGTAGCCCATCAAATTACAAGTATTAAATTGAAAATTTGTTGATCCCGGGATGTCATTCTTCACTATGTCTTCTCTAGTCCCCTTCTGTTTGTCTTCTTTATACTTACAACCTCTACATATGATCTGTTGTCCCTAAGACCAGTTCTAAATTGTTTACTTGTAAAACTGCCTACCTCAGCTTTTTTGGACTCATTCTTCCCTTCCGAGAATCTAGCTAGATTTATCTTTAATTTTTTTTTATTTTCCAACAAGTAAGGATGATCACGGGATAGGGTGGGGCTGAAGAATAGCTTCCCACCTACTGCTCTACCCAGGAGCGGGAATTTCTTATCCTCATCTTCAGTAGAATTACAAAAGGAAAATTGGGCGGGAATCTCCAGCCCCGACAAAGATTTTTGTTCTTAGTTAAAAATAATTTTTAAAAAAAATTAATTATAACTAAAATATAATATTTAATAATTAATTATAATTAAAATACAATATTTAATAATTAAATAAATTAATATAAATTTTAACAATGACAAAACTAAAATTAAATACAATTTGGAACTAATTTTTATAAATAAAATTACTAAATTTTGCATTCTATCTTGAATTTTAGACCCGAGAAAACCGTCTCCGCCTCCACAAAAAAAAATATTCAGAGATTTTTTGCCCCATTTTAATCAGTTCGCGCGTGGGACGAGAATTTCCTGCCCATTATTCCTACCAACGAGGACCCATCTACTTTATTAATGATATAAGAAACATCCTTCACATTTAGCATATGGACAAAAAAAAGACACTGTTTCTTTTACTTTTCCTTTTTGAGATGAAGACGCTCTTGACAAATACCAAACTAGAAAAAGATTTTCCATAATCCAAAGAAAGACCATCCGAGCGGTAAGTTTTCCACAAGGAAACTGATCATCTCCGGGCATTTTTTCGAATCATCAACATCAGAAGATGGACGGATTCTATGCCGGCTACTAACCATCCTTTTATGTTCCGGCGGCAGATCACGCGAAGGGTTAGGGTTTCGCCACACATGACCTATTTGTATCTTTCTTATTTCTTGCACTGCCTTCTATGAAGTCCCAATTTCTTTTACAAATATCAATATTTAAAAAAATATTAAATTATAACCATAAGAGTTATGATGTTCAACACTGAATGAAAAATAAAAAACTTTTGAATTTATTTTTATCAATGATATATTTATAATTAGATATTATATATCTATTGCAAAAAATATTTGCATATATAAAAATTTCACAATTAACCAACGTCCGTTGATTGGAGTAAATGAGGGTTCCATTTTCCTTAAACATGATTTTTCCCCCTCCTATTTCCTTTGATTTCTTCCTTTGTAATTTGTGTTTAGATTAGTTTGTACAGTCTGGGTGTTTGAGTAGGTGTTTCTATTTATTTGCTAAAATTTAGTTATATAACAGGGCCTATAGTCCACCGCTTGGATATTCCGGTGGTCTTTTGGTATTCTCATTGGTTCGCTATTCATTCTTCTATTGCTTCTTTATGACTTATTTGCATAAGAACTTCTACCAACTATTTGGTTTCCAGTTTTTTTTTTTTTCATTTTTTTCCCATGATGATGATATAGTTGTGGAACTGCGAAATTTATGATATGCTTGTTCATATAATAATATCATATAAAGTATATGATGTATACACTATGCATTTAGATTTTTGCATTGAATCAAATAAAGATTATGATGTGCTTGTTAATATTATTAATCCCTGGCTCGTGCTTCTCTCTTCTTGGCTGGCAAGGGATTGATACCAAACCTATATAACCTTGCAGCAATATATTAGGATTAGCATTTTTGGAGGATACCTTTCTTGGTGGTCCCTGCTCAGCTCAAATCACAAGTTACTGGCCTCCATTCAAGAGTCAATTTTACCTATGGTCACTGAACTTACGCCTAATCGCCAAAAAGTAACTGACTTATTTTTTGTGACTTAAATGTCATTGAATTTATCACATTTTTGTAAAAAAATCATGTTAACCGATTTTTGGCAATAATCCTTGTCGGAATGCTGACGTAGAATGCTACACCATATGTCTGAACACACGTGTCATGACACGTCAACAGTCACATCACTGAAAGAAGCTATATCACATGATACATCAGTACGTCACGTCATATTTTTGGATACACGTGACCTCTTCTGGTGACGTGGCTGCTAATGTGTCGTGCCTATGATGTGACGTGTCATATCAACATTCCGACAAAAGTAATCGCCGAAAATCAGTTAATATGACTTTTTTGTAAAAAAATAATAAGTTAAGTGACATTTAAATCATGAAAAATAAGTCAGTTACTTTTGGACGATTAGATATAAGTTTAATGACTATAGATGAAATTTATTCCTCCATTCAAAAGTTGAATTTTAGTTTATGATGCAGGCCATCTTTTTGTAGGTAAGTATTCTGTTGCGTGAATGAAAGGAAAAGATATTCAAGGTAATTGCATTTGTTTCAAAATATGTTGTTATTCATCTAGATGGTCCTAATAGGTGGTATATTTTCTTTGTTGGGAAATGATAAATTTAAAAATAGCCTTGGAATCTAAACGCCCGTTCTGCAAGTAGGCGCAGAACAACAATGTCAATTGTTGGAAGTTATTTCTGCATATTTTGGTGTTCAATTCTATTTACCTTTAAACCAATGATGTGATTACGATTTCTCTCTTATTATTTTGCCATTCTTTACATTTTCGCATGTCCTAATGCTATACAGTCTTGTCCATAACAAACTATGTCTAATTAAGATTCTGTTTCGTGATATGATTTAAGATTTGCTAATCCATTTTTCATTATATTGGTACTCGCAATGGGTGAATGTACGTATCTCTCATTCGCACAGCAACTTGCATGTGTGATATATCTCTTAATCGGCACCTGTCCAGCAACTTGCATGTCTGAATTTTTCTCTTATTTGGCCAGTCCGCCACCTGATCTCAAGCCATACAGGAACTTGCCACCTTTCCAGCAGTCTGGTTCACTATTCATTGGCCGAATGGCTTATAACGTATAGTATAATATAATATAATATCTGAATTTGTCTCTTATTTAGCAAGTCTGCCACCTAGTCTCGAGCCGCATAGCAGCTTGCCACCTCTCAAGCAGTCTGTTTCACTATTCATAGGGCAAATGGGTTTCAATGAATAGTATAATATAACATATTTCCCGATGAACATTGCAGCTAACTTGCCAAGAAATTTCTTGTCTGATAATTGTGGAAAGGAAAGTGAACATGGAAGTAAAGTTCATCTCCAAAGAACTAATCAAGCCATCCTCCCCTACACCTGATAACCATCGCCATTACCAACTTTCCTTTCTCGATCAAATCGAATCCCCAGTTTTTGTTCCTGCTATTCTGTTCTATCAAAAACCCAACATAAACAATTTAGAAATATGCTATATCTTGAAAAAATCTTTGCGCCAAGCCTTAACCATTTTTTACCCTGTTGCTGGACGCATTAAGAACGACTCTTATGTCGATTGCAATGACGAAGGTTTTCTATTTGTAGAAGCCAAAGCTGACTGTCAGCTTTCTGATATTCTTCAATATAAGAATCCTCGTAACAACAAAAATTTTATTCCTGTGAAACTTGACGAGGCAAGTGAGTTAGGAGGCTTTTCCCAAATTACCTTCTTTAGCTGTGGCGGATTTGTGATCTCATTAGCTATAAGCCATAAGATTTGTGATGGTTTATCACAGTTGATATTCGGAAATACTTGGTTTGCCATTGCCAGAGGAGAAACTATCAAACATGTTCCTTCTTTTGGTTGGGCCAACCTCTTTCCACCCACAAATGCATCCGTGTATGAGCCAGCAACGAGAGTGTTTTTGAAGGAAAAGATTGTGACAAGAATGTTTGTGTTCAATGCTTCTACCTTAGAAGTTCTTAAGGCTAAATATAGTGTGGATGGAGTAAGCCCATCGCGTGCAGTGGCTTTGGCCGCTTTTATATGGGGCCGCTTCATGGCCACTACTCAGGCTGAAGAAGCTAAGAATAAGACGTATTCGGTGATTCATGGGGTGGATTTACGGTCAAGGATGGAACCGGCATTGCCAAAGCTGTCTTTTGGGAATCTTGTGTGGCTCGCAATCGCAGAGGCTGATATGAAAGCTATTGTTGATGATGATGGAATTGTGAAGAGGATGAAAGATTCCATAACAAATATAAATGCAGACTTCGTAAGGAAGCTGCGAAACAGTGATGAACAGTTCCATTTGCTCAAGAAGTTTGCTGATGAATTATTATGTGGGAAAAAAGAGGAGTTTATCTTTAGTAATTTGTGCAATTTTCCAGTATATGAAAGTGCTGATTTTGGATTGGGAAAGGCTTTATGGATAGGATTAGTTCCTGATGTTTGCAAGAATCTAGCTTTTTTTCTAGACACCAAAGAAGGAAAGGGCGTGGAGGCATGGATTAGCTTGAAAGAGGAAGACATGGCTAAATTTGAGCGTGACAATGAGCTTCTTGCACATGTTTCTTCTTCTTCTCCACCAAATCAGATTCCATTGCATGCTTAATTATATTTCAAGGTGCGCCTGCTTATTTAGCAGCAGCAGCTCATAGCAGCTTTACAGCTGCTTGGCTGAGTCTCCTGAAGAATGGAACTGCTTTAGTTTTATATCTTCATGGGTTGATGAATAAAAAATAATGAACATTAAGTCTTAATTTGATGGGTTCAATGTATTAGACCTATACATATTAAATGTTATAGAAATTATTGAACTCTCAAATTTTAATAATTTATACTCTTTTTATTCACGGGTTCATCTCTCTAAATATGACTATTTATTTATAAGTGTTTGCTTTTTAAAAATTGGATCCATTTTAAGATTTTCAAATTCGACTAAAAAAAATGGTGAATGGTGAATACAAAGGTTGATGGTTAAAAATTGGATTCAGATTGAATCAAAATTGAAATTATTAAAAGTAATATATAAAATATAATGCTAATAATAATATTTTTTTAATATTTATTGATAAATCCTAGATTGTTAAAACTTATAAGCAGAGGGAGATGAACTATGAGTCAGTTGTGCCATCTGCAAAACAGACTAATCTTTGGAGTGCAGGAAATTAATATTCCAATATTTAAGTCGGAGAATGTAGAGAGAGAAAGTGTAGTCAGAGAGTTGTAATGTGAGCAATTAATGTATTATTTAAGTGTAAAATGACCTGATATTTATAAGAGGTATTGATAATCACTCGAGTGATCTATCTAGGTGTCAGAATAGGCTTTCGGCAATCTGACATGAAGTAGGTAATAGATAGGGTAAATGTGTGTGTTGGTGGACTATTGAAGGGCGTGTCTTGTCCGTCCAATCGGAAGGTCTTATCCTCTTGGTTCCTGTGTGCGTCCATTCACTCACGCGCTAAATTCAGGGGCTCTGGACTTAGGCTATACCGGGCCTTCCTGTCTGATGATCCTTTGGGTCGAGTTTGGTTTAGATCAAACAAAAAATAATGTTAAACATTATCATTCATATTTAATAAAAATTTCAAAAAAAGGTAATGATAAGACTCTAAAAATTTAAAATCATAAGGCCCATCATCAAGAGGCCTGTAATTAAAAGGCCCAAGAAAGCCTCTTCAAGCCAGTTGGCTGAACACGGGAAATAAGGCCGTCTGATCGGACGTAACATCTCCCAGATACGATGAGGCTATTTGACACACTCCACCATCAAATCACCATTACCTATACAATAGGTCATACCTTCTTCAGAGTATACCAACTATTCAAGAGCATTGTTCAATCTCCTCGAGATCTATAAATAACGGGTTCATTCTGTAAACTAGACACTCTTTCTCTCTCTAAGTTAAATATATAGTCTCTCTTTAAAAGATTTTTCCTCCTATTGCTAACTTAAATATCAGAGTGCTAATACCTGGACAATCGGGCAAGCACCTTTTATAGAGCTTATCTTCCTCAGTCCGATTGAAATCCACTCTCTTCACCATCGAAACTCTGCCTCTTTTCTATATGGGAATCCTTCCATTCTCTATGAAAATTTGTAATTTATCATCTGGTGCTTTCATTGAGATTCGATGATAGAGTAAAAGCGTCCAGCTCACACACTTATGGAGGAGTACAAATTTACAATCACGGAAAGGACGCACCATGAAAGTGTTCGAGACTATATAGAAGACAACATATGATAAAGGCAAAATTCAGGACTAAAAGAAAGAAAAATATCATGTGCTAGTTTCGAAAGGAAGCAAAATATCTTCCTTTCAAGATGTTGTGCGATAGGTATAGGAGACTCTCAGAAGGAGCCTACTGGAAAAAATATTAGAAGGGATGAAACAACAGTTCCTTCTCTTGTCTCCAATAAGCTAAAGCGAAGAGCAAGAAATACAAAAAAACAAAATCAAGAACGGAGTGTCTTGCTATGTGAAAAGGGGAAAAGCAAAAAGCAACACACTCTCTGGCCTGCTTCAAAGAAAGCAGCATATAGGGGAAAAATCATTAGCAAGCTATTAGCTAGAATTTTCCCCACCAGTTCACACCTTTCAATAAAATGAAACAAGGAAAGAAAGCCAGAAGACCTAACCCGATCGGACTTAAGGAAAGAGAAAAATTCACATGAATATACGCTCTTGCACGATCTATGATCGATCAAAACAGAGGCTTAAAAGTAGGAAATCAAATTGGAAAAGGAAATACCAATTCTGAAGAAGAACAAAATGATATAATCCAAGTCCAAAGGAAAATGAAACGTCTTTCCTTTGATACATTACATAGATGCTGCCATGATGAGGGCAGAAAAATACTATAAGATAACACTTTCCCCCATCAGGAGAGGGAGAAAGCATCAGATAAGAAAGGAGAAAAAAATGCAAAGGCCCTCATCAAGAAAAGGATAGTCCATCAAGAAGAAGATAATAAACTAGCACCTGTTAATCGATGTGTGCCCTATCAAAGGATTCGATCTCAATCAAAATGATTGATGAATCCCAAAAGAAGCCATCTTATGGATGAAGACAACTAGAGTATAATTTACTATCTTCAGAAACCTTAAAAGAGAAGAAGGCCCTAAAAAGAAGGGGACATATATTGTCCTAATTTTAGTAAAGTAGAGCTTATCAAATAGATTGTTGTAATTATCCCGATCGAAAGATCGATGAAAATTTATAACTATCCTGATCGAAAGATCGATAAAAATTTATAACTATCCCGATCGAAAGATCGATGAAAATTTATAATTATCCCGATCAAAAAATCGATGAAAATTTATAACTATCCTAAAGATTGATGAAAATTTATAATTATCTTGATTGAAAGATCGATAAAAATTTACAATTATCCCGATCGAAAGATCGATGAAAATTTATAAGAGTCTAAAAATGACATGACAATACCAATAAATGAGGAGTTAAAGAAAATAAATAGTCATAAGAAAAGCATGAAAACCGAAGAAACCATAAAGGGCACTTAATTAACGTCATTTTCCAAAGGACACGATCAAAAGATATTTCGAAAAGATGAGATAAAAAATCTGAAAAACGATGATCGGACATCTTAGTAGACACAAAAAGTCATCAGCAGAAATGCCAAACTTTGACTGATCGATCAAAATAAATCCACCTCCGAACCCATTACCAACAAAGGACGAAACGATGGCTATGTGTTCGGAAAAACTAAGCCAATTGAAACAAGCTTACGAAGCGGCACCCTCATGAGATAAGTTAAAACGCCACTCAATTATATTATTTCTTTCCATATATTTCAGTTTTTAACAGTATGTCATAGGACAAATAAAAATTAAGAAAAAGAAGAGCAAGGCAAGAAGATTATAGAACAAAAGATGAAGTTCATTAAAAATACAGAACACATGGATAAAGGGCTTTTTCTCTTAAAAAAAAACAACGATCAGTCCATAGCTTTACTGTGACACATCCATCTCTTATTTGAATAGACTCCCTCCTATCAGGATAGCATTAGGAAAATGAAAAAGAAAATACAGACATGTATCATCTACCATGATAAAAAAAAAGTCCATGATTAAGAGAAGGAAGTAGCAAAGATTGGAGGTCGCATGACCTACTATCGTGAGTCATGTACTGCTAGGAAAAGGCCCAACTCTTCATTCATCTTTCTAAAATGGCAAACCACGAAAAGAAAAAATGCGAAATGATCAGGCGATCTATAGGAAAATGCTTCAAAGGAAAAAGAAAAAAAATGGTTTCTGGAAGAAGGCTTCAAGAAGAAGAAGAAAAAAGCACATCCATTTATAGTGTTTTTCATCTCCAAAAAATTAACTGAGAGAAGCCATGTAGTAATTAATACATATCCCGATCGAAAAAAGCACATCCATTTTCCTAATCAATACATATCCCGATCGAAGTAATTAAAATCTTAGTCCTTCAACTGATGACTCACTTTTCCGATCAACGATTGGTATAACTAAATCTCAGTCTCAAAAAATTAAGGGACTCCTTCACTAGCCACAAAATGATCAAATGGCCCTCATAAAATATCAACACCGTAAACCTTCGATCTCTTGATTGAACTGCTTGAAGAGAGACAAATGATAATACTCTAAAAATTTAAAATCATAAGGTCCATCATCAAGAGACCCGTAATTAAAATGCCCATGAAAGCCTCTCCAAGCCAGTTGACTGAACACGAAAAACAAGGTCATCCAATCAGACGTGACCTCTTCCTGATACGATGAGACTGACTGACACACACCACCATTAAATTACCATTATTTATATAATAGGCCATAGCTACTTCAGAGTAGACCAACTATTCAACCTCCTCGAATTCTATAAATAGTAGGTTAATTTTGTAAATCATACACTTATTCTCTCTCTAAGTTAAATATATAATCTCTCTCTAATAGTTTTTTTTTTCTATTGCTAAATTAAATATTAGAGTGCTAATGCTCAAACAACTGGGCAAGTACCTTTTGCATGGCTTATCTTCCTTAGTTTGATCAGAATTTGCTCTCATCACCATCAAAACTCTCCCTCTTTTCTATATGGAAATTCTTCTATTTTTTATGAAAATTTGTGATTTATCAAGTAAGAAAAAGGAAAAAAAAATCAAATTTACAAATAAAAATGACCTATTTTTTATTGACGAGTCAATCACATTCACAGTTTAATTAAATTTTAATCAGATGTTAACATTTTTAAATTTTATTCTTACTCGGACAAATACATTGTCTAGTTTTTAATTTTTCCTGTTGTATCAGCCGATCCGGTTCAAATTTCAAAACTTAGATATATTTAGATATGAATGTACAAGTAATTTTGAAAAATTTGATATATTTAGATATAAATTATATTCAAAATCTTGGTATATTATTGAACTACAATTAACATTCAAAGAAAAAATTTCAATCAGTTTGCCTATCGATTGTCTTTTTTCTTTGAAAAGGCAAACTAATTAAATTTAAATTAATTAATAAATGTTTTTAATTTTGGTAAATAAGTAAAGTAAACGTTTATCTATAAATGAAGAGAGTATAAAATTTAAATTAAGAAATATTTTATTTTTTAATGATCATATTTTAAAACTGAATATCGATATAGATAATTTTGTAATAGAACAACATTAACTATATATAATTTTATAATCAGAAATTAAAAATAAATTCCCTATTCCTACGTTCTACTAAAAATAACAGAGAAAAACAAAACAAAAAGTTCTACTATCCATTGCTTGCATGGCCGGTGAAGTTTTTTGTTATTTAGTGGCAGGTGACAGGAGATCCATCCTTTCGGCAAAAGCTGGCCTTTTCAAATTAAAACTTCAAATCATATAAATTTTTGTTATTTGAAATTAATCACATTTAATTAAGCACTCCGTCTCATTAAATTATTATTTAAAAAAAATTCATCAAATTATCATTTTAAGATAACATTTAATAGATTAATTTCAATTTTACACTCAAATAATGTCAAAAAAATATTTAATAATTTAATTAATATTTTTTTACATAATTTTATTATAATAACCTAAATTAAGAGATAATATTTAAATATTTAATATTTTTTTGTTTCACTTTATGAGATAATTTTTTTACAAAAATAAAAGAAATAATTAAAATATTTTAATTTTATAAAAAATTACATCGATAAAAATATCATTTTATATTTTCAGTACTTTATTTAATTATAATAAAAAATAAAGGGGAATAAAAAAATATTTAATAAAATATATAATAAATAAAAATATACATAAAAATATTAATAAATATTTTGTCAAATGTCAGCTAATAATAATAATAGATATCAACTGCTACCTATACTTAAATCAAATTTGAATGGAATGGGCAATAACTAGGGGTGATAAAAAAAAATCGAAATTTAGGTTAACCGAAAAATAAATTTGAAATTGAACCAATTTTTAGATTAATCGAATCAAAAATTTAGATTTGTAATTTTTACTTTAAAAAATCGATGGTTAATCAAACCGAACTGTTAACCGATCTATATATTTTATAAATTATATTTTAAATTTTACACTTATATTTTTTTATATTTATGTAATTTATAAATATTATGATATATAACTTTTTAAAATATTATTAATTAACATATTTTTAATAAATAAACATTAAAATTATATTATTATTATTATTATTATTATTATTATTATAATACATAATTAACACTCTATTATTAGTAATATATGAAATATATTTAATTTTTATAACAAATTATAATTTTTTATTATTTTAATGAATATTGTATTTAATTTATATTTTTTTATTTTTAAAGAATTTTTAACTATTAAAAATAATATTATAAATTATATAATTTATTAAATTTATATATTAAAATTTTTAGTAGTTAATCAATAAATCAATTTGAAAAATTAAATTAAAAATTAAAATCGATATAATGATTAATTAAAATTAATAAATTTATTAATAAATCAATTAATTAGTTTATATTCGCTCCTTGAAATAATCATATGGAAAGGAAAAGTGAAATTATCCTATTTATGCGTTGTAAAAAAAAAATCCATTTCTTGTATGACCAGTAAAGTTGTTTGTTTTTATAGAGGCAGCTGACAGGAGACGCTACCCTTTCGGCAAAAGTTGGCCTTTTCAAATTAAAAGTTCAAGGGATAATTTTACAAATAATATTTTTGGAAAAATTATTTAAGTTTTTGGTATATTTTTCAAATTATCTGAATTTATGGGGGTATTTTCTCATTTTTATTGAGAATATCAGCAAAAATAGCAGGAGTAGGGCCCACGACATAAATTTTGGTATCTCTTATTTCCGTTGGAAATGTCAGCGAAAATGGTAGATGAGGCCCACGGCAGAATTTAATTAAATTAATCATCCAAAAATAATAAAAAAATAAAATATATCTTAATTTTTATGATTTGGTCTTAATCTTTTTCCGTCTAAAAAAAAGAATACGTAAAATTAAAACACAAACCAAAAATGCTGAGTTTACCCAACTTAATCTTTATTCATATTTCTAATCAAATAAAACCTAATAAAATTAATATCACTAAAATTTAAAAAATAACAGTGAATTAGATTAATTAATCTGATTAATCAATTATTTTTTTTCAATTTATCAATTTAGGGGTTGCAATTGATGAGTTTTTTTTTTGTCTATTAATACAATTAGAATTTGATTTAAAAAAATAGTCAACTTATATTTTGAATCAAGGAAATAATTGTTCTAATTTTATGAGATTACTGGCTAAGAAAAATAAGAGATTAAAAAAAAAAATATACGAAGCAAGCTTGACCATTGACATATAGTTAAAATATCAATAAAAATATTTTATTTACTTAAATAAAAAAATTGATAAATTGAAAAAAATAATTGATTAATTAGATTAATTAATCTAATTCACTGTTATTTTTTAAATTTTAGTGATATTAATTTTGTTATATTTTATTTGATTAGAAATATGGATGAAGATTAAGTCGGACAAACTCAGTATCTGTGGTTTGTGTTCCAATTTTACGTATTATTTTCTCTAGACGGAGAAATATTAAGACTAAATCATAAAAATTGAGACATTTTTTATTTTTTTATTTTTTTGGGATAATTAATTTAATTAAATTTCGCCGTGGATCCCATATATCATTTCCGCTGACATTTTCAGCGAAAATGAGAAACACCAAAATCAATACCGTGGGCCCCACTCCTGCCATTTCCGTTGACATTTCTAGCGAAAATGAAAAAAATACCCCGCAAATTCAAATAGTTTGAAAAATACACCAAAAATCCAAATAATTTCTCCAAAAACATTATTTGTAAAATTGTCCCAAAGTTCACATCATCTAAATTTTTATTATTTGCTATTAATCAGATTTAATTAAGTACTCGGTCTCACTAAATTATTACTTAAAAAATTATTTCATCAAATTATTATTTTTATAAAACATTTAACAGATTAATTTCAATTTTACGCTCAAATAATGTCAGCAAAACATCTAATAATTTAGGTAAAATTTCTTTACATATTTTTATTATAATAACCTAAATTAAGAGATAATATTTTAATATATTTAATATTTTTTCGTTTCATTTTATGAGATAATTTTTTTCTTTTTACTGGAATAAAAGAAATGATTAAAATATTTTAATTATATAAAAATTATATCGAAAAGAATATCATTTTATATTTTCAAACACTTTATTTTAAAATGATAATTTAATAGCATGAATGTTTTAATATTTAATTATAGTTAAAAAATAAAGAAGAATAAAAAAGAAAAATATTTAATAATATATATATATATTACAAAAAATATATTTAAAATAAAATAAAATAAAATAAATATTTTAAAATGACAATTTAATAGCACAAATGCTTTAATATTTTAAAACAATATACTTATTCAGTATTAGAGATGACAAAAATGATCCAAACCTAAAATTTTATCCAAATCCGGCAAAAAAAAACTAAAATTTAATTCAATTCAATTGAAATAAATATTTACTGAATCAACTCAAAACTAACTCATTTAATTTTTTAACACAATTCAATCTAATATCCACTTAATTAATTTAAAATAAAATTATTTTATTTTTTAATCCATTAAATATGTAACCATGCCTTGAGATAAGGCATCTTCGGCTTGTTGGGAGGATTGCTGCAGATTGCATATGCCCAAGTATCTAAATTACAATTAAAGGAAAAAAGGACTATTCAGATAAGCCAACGAAGCAAATCACCCGACTAAAAGAGATCCATGTTTTACCTTAAGAATCTCAGAGGATCTAAACCCACCCAACCACATGAAACATCTTTGGGCAGGTGTCTTCCACATGCCTGAAAGCACGTGAAATACATCAGCCTTTGTCCCGATGGTTTTGAGCCGAAATATATCGTCATAGTGCGCCATTGCACCATCAACACGAAGGCGCAAATTATTAATTAATTAATAAAAAATTTTATAATAATTTATAAATCAATTTAAATTTATTTAATTTATTTAAATATTAATTTATATTTTTTTAATTCATTTATGATATGTTCAAATATAACTCGTTAATTAATAATACAATTTAAATTCTATCATTTGCCAACTTTGTTCAATACTAAAATGATTTTAGAAGTGTCATAATAATTTAACAAATGGCTAATGGGTTTTAAAAACATTAATAATTTATTGAATTTAATAGTATACATGTCTATATATATGACAATATCTTTAATCATATTTTTGCTTTTTCACTTTTTTTTTTTTAATTTATTGCAGTATTCCTTTTTTGTACAGATTATTCTTTTTTCTTTTGATATGAAAGCAACTGCTAGAATATTCCAGTCCTAGATCTATACCTGTCCCTCTTCAACCTTGCTACCTTTATTTTGTTAAGAAAAAAATTAGCTATTATTAAGCAGAGAAATAAATTTTATTTATCCATTTGACTCACAGATTTTCTATATTTTAACGTTAATTATCTAAAAAAGTAGCATTAGCATTTTTTTTAATAAAAATACATAGAAATATGATAATTGCATACCCATGAAAATATTAAATAAAATTAACTATATATATCAAATGTAGTATTATATTAAAATCTAATTTAAATTAATTATGATTGACAAACTTTGTCAAAATTATTTGACAATGTGATATTCAAGGATATAAGAGAAATCCAACGGTCGGAAACTTTCAACGTAGATGAGGTTCACCCTAAAGTTGTTGCAGGAGATTTGGACCGAGCTTGCCACGCATCCCAATGACATCTGCAGATCTGTTTTTATGACAAGAAAACGACACCCACATAGTCCCCGGCTCCACGTGTCTCCGCCGATCCCCATCATCACTAGTTCACTATAATAATCAGAAACCCACATTCTCTTCACAAACAAAATTAAAAAAAAAAAAATAGAATTAAAACTTGAACATCGTCAGACTAAATTTGTAGAATCTCCATTGATTTTGGGGTTCTTCGTAACCTGTCAGGTAACCATCAAATGGTTTCAGCTCCTTCTTATTCGAGTCGTGCATCCCTGATCCGGGGATTACTCGGACTCGGGTTCTGGGTTCAAGGTTTCAGGTGTTTTCCATGGATGGCGGTTAACTTTTTCTTGAAAGATGGCCTGAATGTGGACCCTTCCACTCTCCAGCTCCTTCAGAACTCTGCTAATCTTCCTATGGTCGGTAAACCTTTCTACGGCGTCGTTTCTGATGCCGTTTACATCTTCGGCCAGCATCGTATTCCATACATTGCTTTTGGTGGTAAGTGAATCACGAAGTTTCACTCTTTTGCCTCCTTTTTAGGGTTTTATTAACAATTATGTCTGTTCATTAGTTTGTTTCTCCACTGAATTGAATTATGATTTTTCTTGAATAAATATGATCAGTTTCCTCTGTTTTGGATGTTTACAAAATTCTTCTGGTCATCATCATGTTCTTTCTAGAAATTATAATTACAGAAATCCTCATTGTTACTGTTCAAAGTGTGAAGCATTTGTTTAATACCATAATATTGTCTTTAGCGGGCTTCATAATCAAATTACAAGTTGAAGATGCATCATCTTCCATCTTCTATGCAATTTTGGGCCTAACTTGTCTCATTCTTTCTGGTGGTGGTTAGTGAAACTGTTTTAATTTTAAGGTTTGTCATCTCCCAAACTTTCGAAGCTTATCGATGTTCAGGAACAAATCGCTGTTTGTATACAGTTATCTTCAAATGTATCAACTGAAGATAACAATCTCATTAGACATGAATATACCCGCAATTCTCATTTATCTATTTGAAGTCTTCAACCATTGCATTTGTATTAAGTTGTACGGAAATAGAGTGCAGCAGTTGACAGACTTCATTGTTTATTGTTATGCATAAGCTTGTGTCTGATTTTTGTAACAATAGCACAGTATTTCACCGCTTGCTTGTTTTTTCAGCTTTCCTGCAATCAATTTCATGGCTAGCTATTGCGATTCTTCCACCATCGAGTCTCTCGATCTTCTGCATCTGTCTATACCTTCTGCTTGGTAATCTTGGTGTTTCAATTGCTGAAGTTGGGAATGATGCCATTACTGCAGAGATAGGAAAGCAGTCAGCCGCCTCTTCTAGACAATCTCAATCATTGTCCTCAGGTGAACTCCAGTCTTTTGGTTGGATTGCTTCCTCTGCTGGTGGTGTCCTTGGAAACCTTCTAGGCGGAATTGCCATTACCAGATTCTCTGCCCAAGCTATGTTTCTCTTTTTTGGCGTAATCACTGCTCTCCAATTTTTTATAACTATTGCTGTGCGTGAAAGCTCTCTGAACCTCCCCAAAACGGCATCAAAAGTTGGAATTAGAAAACAGCTTGCAGAGCTCACAGTTGCACTAAAAAAGCCTGAGATTGCTTACTCAATATCATGGTTTGCAGCATCCTATGCCATAATTCCAGCCTTGACAGGCACCATGTTCTTTTATCAGACACAGCATTTGAAGATTGATTCTTCATTACTCGGGATCTCTAAGGTTTTTGGCCAGGCTGCAATGCTTCTATGGAGCATAATCTACAATAGTAATTTGAAAACAGTTCCAGCAAGGAAATTAATTGTTGCCATTCAGGCAACGATGGCGGTATTCATGGTTTCTGATGTCTTGTTTGTGAAAGGTTTTTACCGGAGTATGGGGGTGCCAGACTCTTTGTATGTGATTATATTCTCTGGTCTGTTAGAGGTTCTGTTCTTTTTCAAAATTCTGCCTTTCAACGTTTTAATGTCGCAGCTGTGCCCACCAGGGTGCGAGGGATCGTTGATGGCGCTGGTGGCATCTGCTATAGCACTTGCATTCATAGCGAGTGGATACTTCGGTGTCGCACTTGCATCTTATGTTGGAGTGACTGGAGATGATTTTTCTGGGTTACCTCGTGCTCTTCTAATACAGGCAGTGTGCACACTTGCGCCTATTTATTGGTCATCATGTGTGCCAGATGATAAGAAATTCAAAACAAGCACCAAGAGAAAAGAGTAGCTGATTTCTCTTACAAACAGAGTTGATTTTTTGTTAGTTTTTTCCTTAGTATATATTTTCAAAATCTAATCAAATTCATGTATTGATTAACAAATATTATTATGATAAGTTTTACTTTCAGGCATTTTCCTGGAAGATGCTTCAAAGCAATTCAGATGACCATTCTCTTATTGAAATCACTATCCCATGTAATCCAATCAGTACTATTCTTTTTTTTTTCATGCTTCTTGGGACCCGAATAATAGTCGAGACACCAGCTTTCTCTCTTGTAAGAACTTCTGGCTCTTGGTTAAGTGGTCACGATCGCAAGGTTCCTTTCTTATGGGAATTAACTTGACGGCTTGCTACTGCTTTATATAAAAGAGCGTCAGTAATCCGGAACATGAAGAAAAGAATCTACCGTAGTCAGCAAACCAGGACGTCTTTTTGCATCCAATAACGAAATGGTATAGGATTTGCTTGAGCAATCAAATAAATAAAATGCAACACTTTCACATTCGAATCCTCTCATAAGTTTTGCTCTTCACCTTGTCCAAACGTAAACTGACACAAACAAATAGTTCAAACAAGCACAGATCATTGTGTTGGAATCCTGCATAAACAAATAATAGATCTCAACTATTCAACAATTGAATAAGGCAATTAAGCAAGTCCTAAACCCTCCTATATTCAAGTAATGAAATAGAAAAACATGAAACCAATCTTTGCTACATAAACGTACAGAACTTGAACATCAGAATAAACAATAATCTGAAAAACTAAAACAATTATGCCCTCGTGATAAGAAAATTAATGTTAGATGATGAGGTAAATTCCTCTACAATCAAAAACCTAATCACTGAAGCCTTTTGAAAGCATAGACACGACAGTGAACTTCAACGGCAAACCGACAAATACCTGGACTGACCAAAACACATGCTTACTGGATATGCTCCGATGCATTCATTGCAAGATTTCCCATAATCAATGTGCAGAGCTTTAGATTGCAAACTGAGACAATATTAGCATAAGAACAGTACAGATTATCGCAACATCAAAGGTGCGTTTACTTACAGAAAATAATTTTCTGTTTTCTATTTTTTAAGAAAATTGAAATATTTATTTTCCTTAAAAAATATAAAAAACGCGTTTATTTAAAAATGAAAAAAATTGAATATTTATTTATGTGTGTATATATAAACACACACGTATGTATATATATATACATACAAATATTACATATATATATATGCGTACATACATACATATATACATTTATATATGTATGTGTGTATGTATATACATATATATATGTGTGTATGTATATATATGTGCATATATATATATATATATATATATATATATATGCACATATAAATACATACAGATACATTTACATGAATATGTATATATGTGTATGTGCATATATATATATATATATATATGTATATATATAAATATATACATACATGCATGTATGTATGTAGGTATATTTGTATATATATATATATATGTGTGTGTATGTATATGCACATATATATACATATGTATGTATACATATGCATATGTATGTGTATGTATGTACATACATATATATACATATTCATATATATGTATGTATGCATGTACTACATATACATATACATGCACATATTTATGTATGTATGTACATACAAAAATTTACATATGCATGTATATATGTGTGTATGTGTGTGTGTGTATTAATATTATTTAGAAAATTTTAAAAACATCTTTTATTAGTTTTTTAATTTTTTCTCTATTTTAAAAGACTGAAAATTTTATTTTATGTTTTCTATTTTAAAAAACTAACGAAAATAAATATGATATCTATTTTCTGTTTTCTGTGAAAAATTTTTCTGAAAAACTTGAGCAGTTTTCTGTAAGCAAACAGGCCCCAAACTTCTTCACAAAACTAGTTCCATTAAGATCAGCAAGTCATAAATTCAGTAGCACACATGAACATTCTAACAGCACAGCCAGGGGCTGAACGTTACAAAAACAAAAGCACAAATCACACTACATTCTAATTGTACAGCACAAAATCAGACACGGCCATCCCACAGGCATTCTGAGTTAACGTTTCCGTCCTTCACCAGACCTTCAATTTCTTTGGGTGGCTTCAGACCTAAACGTTGAGCACGCTCCCAACGGGCCAGACGGGTCATCCCAAGGCACGGCCCATACGCCATGTTCATGTCAAATTGCCTTAACACTTGCTCCCGTTGGTCATAAGCATCTACCATAACAAAAAAAGATAGCCAAAAAGAAACAAAAGGCTCCACTAATTTATGCCTCCAAACATGATTTATAATACCATACATGGGTTCAACCACCAGCTCAGTTTCAAGATAATACTGGAAGCAAACCATATAACAACCCCAGATGATTCTTTCAATACCTCAATTTGGTTTTAACTCCCAATCATCACACTGTCTTCAGTTTTTCAGTTTCACAAACATAACATTAAATATAACATTTTTTTTTCTGAAAAAAAAAAGTACAGAAACCAATTGTGCTTCCTTTGGCTTAATGCTGCTTTTTATACCTGAACTTATAAAATTTTTTTTTAAAAAAAGTGCATTTAATACCTGAACTTTTAAAGGTAAAATTTTACAACTCAACTTGTTTTAACTATATAAAATAAATACTTAAATATTGACTAGGATAGAAGATTGAAATACATGCTTTGCTATAGCGTGAAATCCCAAGTTCAGTGATATCCAACCTTCTATCTCATCAAACAAGTTCAGTCATATTCAACCTTCTATCTCATTAAACTTAATTCCAATCAACCTTTTTTGACAGTAACCACAGCTAAGGTTTTTTTTTTTCCAAACAATTAAATCTTCATTGATTGAAGACTGAAGCTCCATTTTGTGGATGTGGGGAACCAGCTTAGGTAATGGGTTCATGGTCTGTTTCAAATCTTGAAAGGCACTCCTATGGATGCCAAAATTATTCAGTATGCATTAAATGGTATTTTGGGGTTTCTTTTTATTGTGAAAATTCCAGTGGAGAATGACTTCAAATTTTTTGCATGAAAAGTTCTCCCGTTGAAGAGCATTATGAGCAAGTTATTTTGAGATTGCTAAGAAGAGTTAAAGAACTGGAAGCTGAGAGGGAAATTGGTAGGACAAGAACAACAATATATGCTATGTTAGATTACCATTTTGTTTGTGCGTAATTGTTTTAATAATTTGATTTATGTTTAAAATTTAGCGATGATGTTTGGCTTTGAAATGACAAGCTAGGGTGCGTTTACAGTGCAATTAAACCATCTAAACGTTTTTCAATCGAAATGACTGGCATACATTCATTGGACCCTTTTTCATGTCAGCCGCACGTATCATAATCTCAAAATGGTTCAGCCATTATTAAGTAGCTATTTTGTATCGTTAACAAACAAGTTTGAACAATAAAATTGTAGAGTTAAACTTAAAACTTCAGGTATTAATGCACATTTTTTTAACTAAGTGTGGGTGTAAAAAGCTGCATTGTCGCTTCCTTTCTTTTCATATCCAACTGTGAGGTTTAACTTTCGAGTTCAGTCTGAATAAACAGGGTTCCTTATTAAACTAGATAATTTTCCAAATTATCTTCTCTCCTTCCGTGGTAGTAAAATTTCAAGAAAGTTTGTACACAAAAAGGAATCAAATTAACAAATTGTGAATTAATAGAATACCTTGGACCATTCAAAAACCTCAAAGTGTAGATTTCTTATAGAAAACAGAAACCTGATCTAAATCCTTATCAATAAAGAAGGAAATAAACAATCCCTAAAATAATTTGGGGAAATCGACAAAAAGCCTAAGTAAAACAGACATAAGACCCAAATAGAAACTAACGGAGATAAAGAAAGAGTGATGATGGTATACCTCGAAGATCAGGGGTACCATGGGAGATCAAGGCCGTAGGCTGGGTGATATCGGAGCCAATAGCGGCGGCATGTTTGGGCGAACTCTTCTTGGACCTTGATGCTGATTTAGAAGAAGACTTCTTGATGCCAGTTTTGTTGTTCTTCTTTTGCTTGTAGAAACTCTTCATGTCGTTTGATGCAGTTGCCATACTTCCCCCCTCTCTTACACCAAATTCAAATTTTGAATTTTGCTCAATCTGAATCTCTTTCTTGACAAGAGAAAGTTGAATGGGTTACGATTCTGCATTTATACAGACAGAATATGGGTTCTGAATTTGTTTGTTTTTGGGCTTTCTAGTCCTTTACATTTGGGCTGAATTCACAGATGAGATGCAGGAGAAGAGTTGAGGCCTAAAAAGAAAGAAGGCCCGAATAAAGAATACTTAAGATCTGACAAAAGTCCAATTCTCCAACAAAACGTGGAGTTCTCCTATATGAAACATGACTTTTCTCTTATTTGATCGTCACTCGCATCGAAAATCTTGCCGAGATTCATGGGGCATAATGATAACAAGAACTTACTTCTCAGAGCTTCTATCCTCCTTAGAATCATCACTTGCCTAATCTTTCCTTTTCTGACTGGAAAAACTTTGGTCTTAAGTCCGATATTCATTACTGAGATCAGCAAATTCGGTATCAAACTTTGACGTACCAGAACTCAAATGATGAAATCAATTTGGACACCTGGACCCCAAACCAGTATAAAAAGAGCACTGCTTTTCCAAGTTCTGCACCAACCGAAACCTGATATTAAGATGTCTAACACACACTTGCTTGTATTGCTTATTGCTGTGGTGGCTCTCATCACTCCGTCATTGGCTCGTTACCACCATCACCCTGAGCCTATTTCACCAGGGCCGGCCCCTGACCACCACTACATGCCATACGATGGGCACAAACATCACGGAAAAGAGCACAACCCCTTAACCCCAGCTGGACCTCCTCAAGAAGGATTTTTTCCACCAACCCATAAGCCTCCACCAGCACCAGCATACCCTCCAATGAAGAATCCATCATAGGTTTCACTCTCACCATATTGAGTTGTTATGGATATTGAAATAAAACAGTTACTATAAAATAGAAATAAGAGCAGTTATGTTTGACTCTGCTTTTTCTCCTCGGAGCTAGTTTTATTCCTGCAGTGTTATTTACATATTTCTGAATAATATATACTATCTTCTACCTTTGTGTTTCAGCTCTTTTTAAGCTATGATTCATACTATGACTGGCATGCAAACTTATCTCTGCTTCACATTAGAAAATAAGCGCGATATTAGAAACTCTACTTCTGGCTTGTTGCCATCCAATTGAAACTTAAAATACTTCTGCGTATATAGAATTTAGTATAAGCTAAAACCAGCACTAAACAGGAGGCTATGTGTTTCACACGTGGTCTGACAGGTAGTTAACAGCAGCACCTAAACCTTAATCCCATACTAGACAGGTCGGCTATATGGATTTTCCGTCTCCAGTTCTTTATGTCCAAAGCCATATTCTCCTCGATATCAAAAGTGTAAATCCTCGAAAACTTTAAATTAATTCCATGAAATTCCTTAAACCAAATCAAGTTCTTGTAACCCAAAAGCGAATAAATAATCATTAATTGCACAACAATCGTCATCAATAGCTAATACAGAGAAAAATTAAAATATTTTATTCAATTGATATTGCCAGTAGTACTTTATTCAACTTGCTTACACTGAATAGAAGGTCCTCGAGTTCGGATTTTCATATCCTGTTTGAGCTAATTTAATTCAGTAATTTATAATACTCTGCCCTTCCCGGGTTATATAATACGTTCATGCTCGCAAATTGTTAAATTCTTCAGAATCGAATCCCAAGTGAAATCTGTCGGTGCTGTCTCTGTTTTGGATCATTTTCAGTTTTCCATGTTTGCTCCGTTGGCACTTGTGCGTTTTGGAGATAAGCTTGACGCGAATCAGATCAAACAAGTCGAGGAAGTTCTGGGCAAATTCTTTTATGTTTTCGAATCCGCGGACGTCGAGAAAATGTTTTAATTCCATTGGAAAGAGCAAGCACGTTGATACTATGTTGGATTTAGAACTTGCTAATGGCCAATATAATAAATATCGAGAAATTCAACACAAATTATATTTACAAATGAATTTGACTAGTATTATCAGTATAGCATGGAGATTTGACTAAAAGGTAAGAGAAGTAGTTTCTAGACTGGTATATTCCAAAGCTAAAACTGTAAATAGACAAGGAGTTAAGTAGCAGGAAACATTACCTTCTACTTGATCCTGGGAGATACGTGGGCTTGCAATGGATTCTTCATCACTATTGTAAACTCCTGTTTCTCAGTAAGATCAACTTCATCTCCATCAACAGCTTTCCACTCAAAGTTCCAAATTAAATTAGCCACAAAATACTCCAAATGAAGCATTGCTAAACCAAAACCAGGGCACATTCTCCTCCCAACCCCAAAAGGCATCATCTTTATCTCCCTGCTTCCTGTCATATCAAATGCTTCCCCTCCATTATCATTACCCACAAACCTTTCAGGCTTAAAAGCCATAGGATCTTCCCACACATTTGGATCCCACCCTATATCTGCTACCATGAAATTCACATTTGCATTTTTGGGTACTAAATATTTATCCAAAACCACATCTTCAGTCACTGCATGAGGCACTACAAAATGCCCTGGTGGGTGTCTTCTAAGCCCTTCTAAAATGATTGCTTTTAAATATGGCATTTTTTGCAAATCATCTTCTTTTACTTCTTCTTCCCCATCTTTAACAACCCCTTTCATTTCCATATATAGCTTCTCTTGAATTTCTGGGTACTTAACTAAATTCGCCATGATCCATTGCAATGCTGTGGTAGTAGTATCAGTTCCAGCATTAAGAAATTCATTGCACATGCTCTGAATTTCCATCTCTGTAAGCTTTCTCTTCTCATCAGGAAGTTGCAGATTTAACAAGGTATCAACATATGCTAAAATATACTCATCATTTTCTTCATTAGCCCCATTTTTTTCCCTTTCTTCATCATTCACTTTCTTTCTTGCTCTTATCAATGGAATAATCACCTCATGTCTTTCCTTTTGAGTCTTGAAGAACTCTGACCAACGTTTCTTTAACAAAATCTTTGTCAAACTCGGCCAAAAGTTGAGTACAGCGAATCTGCGAGCATTCAAAAGTGCAGAGCGCTCCACTCTCTCGATTTCTTCGATTTGTTTCTCGTTGAGTTTGTCCCCGAAACACATGAGGACTAATAAACAAAACATGGCGTATTGAAAATTTTTCATAACGCGAACGGGATCGCCGGATTTCGACTCAGATCGTAACCGGTGAAGGAGAATTTGCAGAACCCATTGTCGAGCATGAGAATAGGACTTAACCCGGGAAGGGTGAAGAATCTCCGAGGTAAGATTCCGGCGGAGGACACGCCAAGTAGGGCCGTAAAAAGAGGAATTAATAGTATGCTGATTGCTAGTACTAATTTTGGTAGTAGCAGGAACAGCAGGTCGGTTAGAGAAAATGGCGGCGTTTTTAATTAAGGCTTGGTAAGCAAGAACGCGGTCGCCGACGACGATGGTAGTCTGAGAGCCGATTCGAAGAGTCACTAAAGGGCCGAACTTGCCATGGTAGGTTCGGGTGATGGCTTCGATTTCCGAGAAGGATTTGCGGAGCCATGATATGTGGCCGATGATGGGGAAAATAAAGGGTCCCGGCGGGAGATTCTTTGAAGGAAGGAAGAGGTTAAGGAGAGGTCTGAGAAGGGCAACAATGGAGATGGTGATGACTATGATGAACCAAGTTTCCATTTTTTTCTTCTGTGAATTAATGGAGATTGTTGTGTGTAAATGAACATAGAAGGACAAGGTGATTGAGCTTACATAAGGACATATTCCCCTTTTTCCAAAAAATATTTTCAATTAATGAAGAAAAGTCTTTTAAACGTCCAAAAAATATGTCGTAAGCAATGACTCCAAAGAAAAAAATTCATTGTATAATTATAATTTGTCACGCTAAAACCAGAAACCAGAATAATATAATTCTGTATTTCCATGAAACTTTGTTCATAAAATTGTCAAAAATCTTCTGTTTATAAAAGAAAAAATACAAATGCAAATATTGACATTAAAACACAATTAATTTTCCTTTATATATATATATATATATATATATATATATATATATATATATATATATATATATTGAATTACATAGTTATGAGGGGATATTTTTTTTAATAGTGTATTTTTAATAATTATTTATAAAAATAGAATTTATCAGAAAGTATTTACATATTTGAAATATTTTTACGAAATCGCTGTACCTTCTAGTGATTTTGTCAGAAAACTGTTGGGCAAGAAAAAATTTATACTGAAACTGCTGGAAGATACAGCGGTTTTAAAGTCTGAAACCGTTGTACCTTCTAGCGGTTTCAGTACAAAATTTTCCATGCCTATCAATTATTAAATTAATAAAATTTTAATATAATTTAATTTATTTTTTAATTTAATTTTTTAAATAAAATAAAATTAATTAAATTTAATTTTAATTATATAAATTAATAATAAATTTAAATTTATTTATTATTCTTAGTCTGCATAACTTTTTACATATTTATGCAAATTACCCTAAAATTTTAATAAGTTTTTTAATTTAATAAAAAAATAAAATGAAGATGGAGTATATCTTTAAACTTCTCTAACTATTCAATTCAAATAAAAATAGTTTTAACAGTAAAGAAGAAAAAACAGATAAAATATCAATTCGGTTCTTGAATATTTTTTTTAATTTTTAATTTTATACTTTTATTATTTTTATTAGGATTAAAAAATAATAAATAAATTTAAATTTAATATTAATTTATATAATTAAAATTAAATTTAATCTGTTTTCTCATGTCCTTTTGGGAACAAACATATAATTGAGAATTTTGCTCCAAACAAGCTTTTATCATGTCCTTTTATTGTTTGGATTTAGTGGTTGGACTTCGTTCTTTTCAAGTGGTGACTGTTTATTCTTCATGTGTCATTTTATTTTGTTAATATATATATATATATAAACAGAAAAGCAATGGAGGTGGCATCCCATATATGTCCTTTTCATTTATTTCTTTCTTAATAAAAAAAAACAAATGATAATTAATTTTATTATGACAAATACAAAATAAGTAGATAATTATAAATTCTATCAATTAAATAGTTGGATGACAGTTAAACTCTATCATTTTTATCAAATTCAAATAGAAATCTAACTACTTGTATTTATAAATATTTTATTATGATTATTCGGTTGATATAAAAATGAATAAAAAATTCTCCACTCATATTATCTATGTCTTAATTATATATATTTTTATTTATTCTTTTATCTTTTCCATTTATATACAACAAATTTTTATTTTTTTAAATTCTCCTTTATATATATATAATTTTAATTGCAAAACGGTTGCTATCTGGAATTGAAAAATTAAATTTTTATGCATAAAAATTGTATATGTTAATATTTTAATTGAATTTTATATTTTAGTTGCGGAATCCAAATATTTTAATGATGTCATAGTGGAACCGATTTAAAGAAATAAAATTATAAGGCTGCTTTCAATTTTAAATTTTTTTTTTTATTTAGTTGAATGGGTCAATCCCGACTTAATATACATATGCTAGGTATGGTCCCAGCTTACCATAATATGAAGTAATTCAGAAGCAACAAGCTGAGTAAATACTCAAATTTCAAAAACTATGTAAGCATTTATTCATTAATGTAGACAAAGCATGCATATGAAAGCGCATGAGATAAATTTATGCATGCTTGCAAGTATGCGATTAAATGGCTTTCTGAAATTCGTGTACAAGTGCTTTAATTAATGTAAATACAAAAAATTACGTTTGGTAAAGATGAGCAAAGAATTTTAAGTGCAAAACATAATGAAATCAAATGCCAGAATCCGAATATATATATATATATATATATATATATATATATATATATATATATATATATATATAATTGTTACCCAATTATATGAAATTAATAAAAATTAATATATTTTAATTTAATTAAATTTTAATTAAATTTTATTTTATTTAAAAAATTAAATTAAAATATAAATTAAATTTTATTAAAATTTTATTAATTTAATAATTGATGGGCAAGAAAAATTTTATACTGGAATCGTTGGAAAGTACAGCAGTTTCAGAGTCTGAAACTGTTGTACCTAGTTTCAGTATAAAATTTTTCATGTCCAATAATTTTCTAACAAAATCGCTGAAAGATATAGCGATTTTGTAAAAATAGCCCAAATATATAAATATTTTCTGACACACTTTATTTTTATAAATAATTATTAAAAATACACAATTAAAAAAAATGTCCCAGTTCTGAGGGTTGTAGGGCGTTTAATATAATAACAGTACATAATTCAATTGCTTTATGAATTTATACATGTGCTTATAAGTGTAAACAAGAAAAATCCAGTGAGTTCAGAAGTCTTTTCATCGCTTTACACGTCATCTCCATCTATTTTAATTCACAGACCAAATACAACTCAATTTTGGAAAAACAAATTTTTAGATATATGAAATTCACATTTTTCTATGTTAAATTTTTGTATAAAAAAATTACAAATTAAATTCTTTTATTTATGACATGGTCTGCCGCATAAAAAATCATCAATTTTTTCATATAAGAATTAAATATAAAATAAATTAAAAATAAAAAAATTTGATATATAATTTTTTATATAATAATTTAATATAAAAAAACATAAAAATTCAAGAATCTAAAAATATATTTTGTCTCAAATTTATTCATAGTATTCGAACTTTCTCTCAGTAAGTGTCTTTGCAAGAGAATAACATTATTATTTTTTTCCATTAAATGATAGATTTGAAACATATGGTTGTTAAATTTTTTTTTTCAATTTTTTAGTTGTTTTCAATTTAAAAAAATATAGAGATACATATCTTGATTTTTTAAAATATAGATAGCTAAACAATCACATAATTTTTTTTAGAGATTCATTTTTTTTAACAAACGCTTGAAAATTGAATAAATGTTGGAATAATTTTATTTTTTTTTTATTTCAATCTTTTCAAGATTAACAAACGCTAACTTTGTGAGTAACTGCTAGATAAAACAGGTAAGAGAAATAGTTTTAGGACTGATACATTTGAAAGCTAAAATTGTAAATACACAAAGAGTTAAATAGTAGGAAACATTACCTCCTACTTGATCATGGGAGATATGTGGGCTTGCAATGGATTCTTCATCACTATTGTAAACTCCAGTTTCTCAGTAAGATCAACTTCATCTCCATTAACAGCTTTCCACTCAAAGCTCCAAATCAAATTGGCCACAAAATACTCCAAATGAAGAATTGTTAAATCATAACCAGGGCAAATTCTCCTCCCAACCCCAAAAGGCATCATCTTTATCTCCTTTCTTCCTGTTATGTCAAATGCTTCCACTTCTTTATCATTACCCACAAACCTTTCAGGTTTAAAAGCCATAGGATCTTCCCCCACATTTGAATCCTGATCGCTGTCTAGCAAGTGTACTAGATCAGTTAAGTAATATAGAAGTATATAATTATGATCCAAAATATCGAATCCAAGAAAAACTTGTATTTGTATGTGTGATTTTACTTTTAAAACCAAATTTGTGTGAATAAGAAAGAAGAGAAATCCCAAAGTTATGATGGTTGAAGATTAAAACTAAAAGAAGTATTTTAAAATAAAAATAAAACAATTGAAAGAGTTAAAATAATTAAAGATAAAACGAAAGAAAGTAAATTGAATGAGGTAAAAATCAATATCAAAAGCAACTTTCACTAAAGGACTATCCACCTTAATCAATACTGTTATGACTTAATCAAAAGAAAATACACAAGTGATTATGGAGAATTCAGATTAATAAACTCAGATAACTTTATTCAAGATTATCATTCCAAGCATTAAAATTTTTTTATTCAGATAAACTCAACACTTAGCATAAAGACCTGAATTAATTCTCCTAGATATCTATTAAATCCTTTCTCAAGTAATTTAACTTTTACCTAGTCTTAGTTACACCTTTCTCAATCTTAATTTACTTAAATCAACACAAAATTATAGCTTATTCAGATTATAATCATGCATCAACCTAAATAAATTAACCCAAGAACATACATATCAATAATCAACTTAAACCAATTACTTAACCAATGTTTAATTAAGTTAACAATCAATTTAAAATTGAATAAAGATAAGACTATGTTTAAGAACTAAGAAATAATCAACTTGCATTAAATTGAAGATCAAACTTAAGTCATAACTATACAAATTAAGGATTCAAGTATCCTTTAGAACAAGTTAAAGAAAACTACTCACAAGACATACTTAAAACTTAAAACAAGGTTTTGAAGAAAATAATTAAAACAACAAACTACGTAAAAGAACTAAGAAAACAAATTGCTTAATTCAAAGATTGATCCCCTTCTTTGGTGCTTCAGACTCCTATTTATAGGCCAAAATACGTAGTGGATCCCTTCTTAAACTCCAGAAATCAAATAGGAAGCAAACTTTACTTAAATGGGAAGCTCGGAGAAAATTCTTCGCTTCATGGAAAACAAAACACATGGCCATGTGTTTTCCTTTGTTAAATTTCACATGGCCATGTGTTTTTACTTGCTTGTCTTCACGTGGCCATGCATTCCTTTGAACTTTTCTTCACGTGGCCATGCACCATTTTCCTTTTAATGACACACGGCCACTCAACTTTTCTTAGCTTTCTTCACATACCCATGTATTGAACTTCTGGACCTCACGATCACTAATTAACATAAATTTTTTAAATTTACAGTTTTGGCCTAAATCTTTTTGACTTTTTACAATTAAGTCATTTTTCTTGCAAAATAATCCTGAAAAACACCAAAATTTATAATTAACTCCAAAAATATAAAATTAACTAATTAAACTCAAATTCAACCTAATTAACACAAAATTAACTCAATTAAATACTTAAACACATACTAAAAATATCATATAAATCACCATTATCAAATCCCACCCAATATCTACTACCATGAAAGTCACATATGTATTATTGGGTACTAAATATTTATCCAAAACTACATCTTTCGTCACCACATGAGGCAATAAAAAAAGAGCCGGTGGGTGTCTTTTCAGCCTTTCCAAAATGATTGCTTTTAGATATGGCATTTTCTACAAATCATCTTCTTTTACCTCTTCTGCCCTTTCTTCAACAACTCATTTCATTTTCATATATAGCTTATCTTGAATTTATGGGTACTTATTTAAATTGGCCATGATCCATTGCAGCATTGTAGAAGTAGTGTCGGTTCCAGCATCAAGAAATTCATTGCAATTACTTAGAATTTCTATCTCTACAAGCTTTTTCTTCTCATCAGGAAGTTATTGATTTAAAAGTGGATCCACATATGCTAATATATACTCATCATTTTCTTGATTTGCCCTACTGTTTTCCCTTTTTTCAATCACTTTCTTTCTTACTCTTATTAATGGAATGACCACTTGGTCTTTCCTTTTGAATCTGCAAGAACTCTGACCAACATTGCTTTAACAAAATCTTTGTTAAACTCAACCAAATCTCGAGTATAGCTAATCTGCGAGCATTTCAAAGTGTAGAATGCTCCACTCTCTCAATTTCTTTGATTTGTTTCTTGTTAAGTTTGTCCCTAAAACACATGAGGACTAATAAGCAAAACATGGCATGTTGAAAATTTTTCAAAACACAAATAAGATTGCTAGATTTCAACTTGGATTATAACCGGTAGAGGAGAATTTGTAGCACCCATTGGTAAGCATGAAAATATGACTTAATTCGTGAAGGATGAAGGATTTCAAAGGTAAGATTTCAGCAGAGGACGTGCCAAGTAGGACTGTAAAAAATGAAGCTGATAGTATACTAATTGCTAGTACTAATTTTGGTTGTAGCAAAAGCAATAAGTGGGTTAGAGAAAAAGGCAACATTCTTTATTAAGGTTTGGTGGGCAAGAGAGAGGTCTCCGATGATGGTAGGCTGAGAGCCAATTCGAAGAGTAACCAAAGGGCCGAGCTTGCTGTAATGTGAACGGATGATGGCTTTGATTTCAGAGAAGGATTTACGCAACTATAATATGTTGCCAATGATAAGCAAGATAAAAGGCCCCGACAAGAGATTCTTTGAGGGAAAGAAAAGGTTAATGAGAGGTTTGAGAAGGGCAGCAATAGAGATGGTGATGAATATAAGGAACCAAGTTACCATTTTGTTTTCTATCTGGTGGGTTAATGGAGATTATTCTGTGTAAAGATATATATAGAAGGATAGGGAGATTGGGTTTAATAGTATCTTTAGAGTGATACAGACATATTTTTTCTTTTCCAAAAAAATCTAAATTTTAAGTTTATTAAAGCTAAGCCTTCATTAGATGGACTCCTCTAGCAATGAACGTCTTTCTCTTTCTTCAAACGTAAACATGGCAAAGAAAAAAATGAAGCGCAGATCTGACTTTGCTGGACCTTCTGCATACATAAATAGGCTTATCAACGGGGTTGTCATGGAATTTTTTATGGAGGAAGTTTTTGATTTTATATAGTGAACCTTAAAGCGAGAGATGTCAATGTTGATAGATCAGGTTCTTACCTTATGGTGCATTTTTTTGATGGGTTGAAGAATAAACTATGAACTACCCTTGGAAAGGCAGTGGTAGTTAGCTTATTAGGGAGAATTATTGGTTACGAGGCCTTGAGCACAAGAATCTAATCCCTCTGAAATCTTATCAATGGCAAAATTTTAAATATTGGCATGGGCTTTTTCTTGATGCAGTTTTCCAATGAATATGAGTCCAAAAGAGCTTTATATGAGGGTCCTTGGGTGGTGAATGGTGCCTACCTACTGGTGCAAAAATGGAGCCTAAAATTCAGAGTCTTTAATGGAACAATAGACTTTACCATGGTTTGGATTCATCTGCCTGAGCTACCTCTACAATATTATTCATGCAACGTTCTCACTGCAATTGCTAAAGCCATTAGCCCGGTAACTAAAGTTGATTATAATATGAGCGAATTTCATAAGGGACATTTTGCTTGTATTGTTGTTTTTGTTAATTTAAGTCAACTTTTGGTTTCAATGATCGAAATTGAGGGTGAAATCTAAAAAGTGAAATATGAAAACTTGCTAGAAATTTACTTCCACTGTGGTCGTTTTGGACATTTTTGACATCCATTGTCCTCACAGGAAAGCTATGAACTATTCTAGGGATGATCGAGATGGTATATCAAAAAATGCCTTCGGTGAGAATTTCGAACAATTTAGGGCATGGACGATTATGGAGAAGTGGACAAGGAATGCCAAAATTCCCATCGTTAATGTAGGAAAGAATCTCGTAGATAAAGGGCAAGGCTCACTATTTACTATCTTAGATGAGGATATTAGAGCTAATTTAGGAGACAGCTATGCTGACAAGAAAACCATCCCAATCAAGATAATATTATTGATGTCGATAGAGTTCCAAAATAGATGGGAACCTTTTCTTCATGTGGAACTAAAATTTCGGCTACATGTGGGAGAGGGAGTATGAAGAGATTCAGTTCCACACGTGGTCAACTCCAAAAGGAGAAGGGGCCCACCATAAGTAAGCCAAAAGTTATTATAAGAGACTTCTTTGAATTTAAAAGCAAAGCCCATTCTGAAGCCACTATTATAGCTTTTCCTTTGACTCTCAACCCAGAGCGTCACTTTGTTGTCAGCAAGATGAAATTGGGGACTTCTCTCTTTATCAATTCTCTTCATAATGCTGCCATGGAGGTAGCACCCAATGTGACTTGAAATTTAGGGCAATTTGAGAACTGACCCCCTAATGTTGAGCTTTCTGATGTTGCTACTGTTATAGATTTTATGCTTCTTGATAAGAATAACTTTGAAAAGATGAATGATGCTTTTATTGCGAAAAATGATTTTTTCTTTGAAGATGAAGGGCCTCTTGACCCTTACTTGCATGGAGATTGATCTGGCTTTGGTTGGTCTCCTTTCCTCTTGGTTTTTCTTATATCTATACTCACTTAGAATTATCAAGGTGCTAAAAGCTCCTCTTTTTTTGCGCACTCTCAAGTTTTTTCTCCAGAATTACAAACTGAAGATGCTTGTTCTTTTAGAACCTTGAATTAGTGGAGTTCTTGCTGACAAATGTATTTCTAAAATTGGGTTTCCCCATTCTCACAGAGTTGAGGCTACAGGTTTTAGTGGGGGTATTTGGATTTTGTGGCAGGAGGATTGGTGTATGGATATTATCATGAATAATCTCCAATTTTTTCACTTACAGATCGACTCTAATGGAAATTTTCTCTATTATTTCACAGCTATCTATACTCATCCTGTTGTCTCCATTCATAATAAGCTTTAGCCCCTCTTTGAGAAGATCAATTTGGACACTGTTGATCCTGAGATGTTAATAGGTCATTTTAACTCCCTCATTTATGCCTATGAAAGGTGGGGTGGCTCTCCCAATAGATTTAGGTAGTGTAAGAACTTTCTGGATTGGTTATACTCTGTTAATCTTATTGATATTGGCTACAAGGGACTAGATTTCACTTGGAAAAGGGATAACTTACATGAGAGGTTGGACTGTGGCATCTATAATAATCTTTGGCGTGTTCGTTTTTCTAAAGGTGCCATTACACACTTAGCTAGATTATCCTCTAATCATCGTCCTATTTTATTGAGTTTAAGTAGCTTTCAACCCCCTACTAGAATTTGGCCTTTCAAATTTTTTCAAGCCTGGCTTACTCACCCAAACTTCCTGAACTTTATCCATCATAATTGGAGTGTAGGGGATAACCTGATGAGCTCAGTTGATACTTTTGCTAAGTAGCTGCAACACTGGAACCACTCTATTTTTGGGAATATATTTTAGCAGAAAAAAATTCTTCTAACTAGAATTGCTAGAATCCAACGTGCTTTCTTATACAAACCTGCCCCTTCTCTTGAGAATTTAAAATTTCGTCTGAAGGCTGAGCTTGACCAGATTCTTCTCTAAAAAGAGTTCTTTTGGTCCCAAAAATCACATAGTAAGTGAATTTTATGAGGGGATAAAAATACCTCTTTTTTCACTAAAAGACAACTCGCAGACGCAAAAGGAACAAGATTGAATATTTACAAGATATGAATGGAATTTGGCATAATGATCTCGACTTGTTGTGTGATACTGCTCTTAATTTTTTCTCCAATCTTTATGCTGAGGATTGTAGTATTCGTCCCATTCTTAGAGATTATTTCCCCTTCTTAGTGATAAACTAGTAAAACTTGATAAAGATTTCTCCAATGATGATATTAGAAGAGCTTTATTTGACATGAAGCCTTGGAAGTCTCTAGGGATTAATGGCATTCATGCTGGCTTCTATTAATCTCAATGGCATGTGGTGGGTTGTGACATTCGCAAGGAGGTTATGCATATTCTGCATAGGGCAGTAAATGGATTCTCATATGAATAATACTCTTTTTCGTCTGATTTCCAAAGTTAAAGCTCCCAAGACCATCTCCCATTTTAGATCTATTGCTTTTTGTACAGTGCTCTATAAAATTATTACAAAAACTATAGCTAATAGCTTAAAATTGCTTATGCCCTCTTTGGTTGGTCCGACCCAAACAAGTTTTGTTCCTGGTCGTCATATCATAGAAAATATCATCATTGTCCACGAGGTTATTCATACTATGAGAACTAAAAAAGGGAAGTTGGGTTTTAAGGCTGTTAAGGTAGACCTAGAGAAAGATTATGACCACATCAAGGTTATTCATACTCTAAGTCTTTCACTCCTAGTTGTGATTTTAAACAAGGCTGCCCTCTCTCTCTGTACCTCTTTGGTCTCTACATGGAAAGATTGAGTCATGGCATTTTTGAGAAAATTAGTAATGGTTTATGGGTTTTATGGTTATTAAGGTTATTCATACTCTAACTCTTTCACTCTTGGTTGTGATCTTAGACAAGGCTGCCCTCTCTCTCCATACCTCTTTGGTCTCTACATGGAAAGATTGAGTCATGGCATTTTTCAAGAAATCAGTAATGGTTCGTGGGTTCCCATTCATCTCAACAAAGGTGGTCCCTCTCTCAATCATCTTTTCTTTACAGATGATCTTATCCTCTTTGCCAAAGCTGATATGTCGCAAGTTCAAATCATCAATTCTATTTTAAGGAGGTTTTATGATAGCTTAGGTCAAAAAGTCAATGCCCAAAAAATGAATTTCTTCTTCTACAAAAATGTCGCCAAGCTTACTCGTCAAGATATCATCCGCTCTTTGGGTTTTAAAAGAGACTTATGATCTGGGTAAATATTTTAGAATGCTAGTGCTCCACTTCGGAATTTCCACAAATCATTATAGCTATGTCATTGATCGGATGAAGAGTAAGATCTCTACCTGGAATTCCTCCCGTATATCTATTGCGGGTAGGTTTAATCTTTCTAAATTTCTGTTGATGGCTACGCCTACCTATATCATGCAAGCTTCTATTATCCTCTTAACTCTGTGTGTTAACTTTGAGAGACTCTTAAGGTGCTTTGTGTGGGGCAATTCTGATAAGGCCCGTAAGTTAGCATTGGTTTCTTAACACATAACCACTCAACCGAAGAGTAGTGGGGGTTTAGCTTTTCGGGATCCCTCTCTTCTCAATGTTTCTTTCATTATGAAACTCGCTTGGAATCTGCTCAAGCAAAGTAATCACTTATAGATCAATGTTCTTTTGGCCAAATATAAATTTGGGATCAATTCAAGGGGTTGCCCAACTGCTTCTTGCAATAACACAACGCTTTAGAGAGGAATTTGCAATAATTGGAGCAAACTTGCTTTCCACGCCATTTGGTCTATAGGCAATGACCTTAAAGTTATTTTTTGGTTTGATAAATGGGTTTCGAGAATAACTTTCCCTCTTTTTCATCTTACTTCTCGGCCTTTACCAGAGGGTCTTATTGCAAAACTAGTTTCTTTCTTTGTGAATGATAATGATCGCTGGAGCTGACACTTATTCAAAGAATTTTTCTCTTATAACATTCTTCATAAGATTGCAGTTATTTGTCCCCCCATCTCTCATGCTGATGAAGACAAAATGTTCTAGGGACTTTCTTCCTTTGGTGATTTCTTCATCAAATCAGCTTACTCCTCTCTGATCAGCAACCATGATAGTGAGAATGACTCGTTATGGATGCTTATCTGGAATTTTAATGTCTTTCAGCGCATTAAGACTTTTCTCTAGCTCTCTCTTAATAACGGTATTATGACAAATATAGAAAGGAATAGAAGGCATCTTACTTCTTTTTATGTGTGCTTTTTACGTGGAAACGAAAGGGAAGACACTTTGCATATTTTACTAGATTGCTTAGTGGCTGTTCAATTTTAGAGCCTTATTCTCTCCGCCAATTCCTATTATCTTTTCATACAGGCTGGAGATTTTAGGAGTTGGATGAAATGTAATATGAGAATTAATAATATAACTATTGATGGAGTCAAGTGGCTGGATTTTTTCTGCTATTGGTTGTTGGCATCTGTGGAAAAATAAAACAACTATATTTTTCAAGATGATTGTAAATCCTCATTACTGTTAGTAAAAGGTGTTCTAAGCTTTGCTAATTCTTGCCAGAAGGCTCTCCACCGGATGAACAAGGCTAGCAACTTGATTTCAGTTCCTATTAATGTTGTTTGGGCTCACACATCGATTAACCTTATTAAGCTAAATTTCGATGCTTCTGTGTTTTCCAGGGGTGTTGCAACTTGTGGCGGTCTCTTGAGGAATCATTAGAGGGAGTGGTGCACAAGGTATGTTGTCAATCTTGGGGTATGTTCGATTCTTCTAGCTGAGGTATGGGTTGTGTTCCATGGGCTTCAACGAGCTAAAGAGGACGATTTTAATAATATTATTGTTGAATGTGACAACAAAATGGCAGTTGATATAATTTGTGGTACATGCTCTATAAATGCTTTGTGCTTTTCTCTTATTAATCGCATCCATCGAATATTAGAGACCTTTGCTACTATTTTATTTCACCACATTCACAAGAAGCCAATTTTGCAACGGACTTTCTCTCTCATCTAGCTTATGAATATCCTCCGAGTTACAACATTCTACACTTGAAGCCTCATGGCATTGACAATTGACTTTTATCATGATTCTTTTGGAATCTCTTATGTTCGTTAGAGTTGTTTTCTTGTGAGCTTTGCTCGCCTTTTACCAAAAAAAAAAAAATTCTAAATTGTACTTTAACCAAATTTGTGAAAATAAACACTCTAATTTTTATTTGTTAATAAATAAAAGTATTTTCGAAATATTCTATAACAGTATTATTTTTTAAAAAATAGAAAATAAAATATATATTTTTTTAAATAAATGTGCCTATGTATTTTCTTAGTCGGTTGCTTTCTTATAGCAGTGGTCCAATAAAGAAAAATCCTTCTAATACTAAATTTTTTTCATGTAACCATTTGAGCTAATAATCTAAAACTTCTTTTAATTCTTGAATGGAAATTTTATTTTATGTTCTTATTGTTTTCATATATTATACAAAAATATAACACTTTACATATTCTACTTTTTAGAAAAAAAATATATTTCCTTTTTTTTTTTTAGCGTTTTATATATTCTACCTTGATAAATAATAAAGTACCATCCATTTCAAATTCACTTTAAAGAAAGATGGACCCTTCGTATATCCTAATGGTCTCCGTCTCTAGCCTTGAGGTTATATGAGCCTGCAATGGATCCTTCATTTTCACAGTAAACCCTAATTTCTCTGTCAAATCAACATCATCTCCATCCGCACTTCTCCGCTCAAAATTCCAAATCAAATTAGCTACAAAATACTCCAGATGAAGCATTGCTAAACCATATCCAGGGCAATTTCTCTTCCCAATTCCAAAAGGCATCATCTTTATCTCTCCACCACCACTTACGTCAAAAGCTTCTCCATTTTTGATAAATCTTTCAGGCTTGAAAGCCATTGGATCCTCCCACACAATTGGGTCCCAGCCAATCTCAGCAACCATGAAATTTACGATCGCGTATTTGGGGATTATATATTTATCAAGTTCTGCATTTTCTGTTACGGCATGTGGAATCACAAAATGCAATGGTGGGTGCCTCCTTAAACCCTCCAAAATCACTGCTTTTAGATATGGAAATTTCTTCAAATCCTCTTCTTTTACTTCTTTTTCTCCGTTTCCCATTACCCCTTTAATCTTGAAATTGTGGGTATTTAACTAAATTGGCCATTATCCATTCTAATGCTGTTGAAGTAGTATCGGTGCCGAGATTTAGAAACTCTGAGCATAAACTAACTATTTCTCCTTCGTTTAGCTTTCTTTTCTCTTCAGGAAGCTCCAAAGAGAATCAACATAAGACACGAAGTAAGCATCCTGGCGCTCTTTATCGTTCTCTTCTTTCAACATCTTCCTTGCTCTTATGAATGGGATTAGTACATCTTCTTGCCTTCTACGTGTTTGATAAATTTCCTCCCAATGTTTATGCATCAAAATCTTAGTCACACTTGGCCAAAAATTGAGCCTTTTGTATTTGATATGAGAAGTGATGAAAATTATTTGCTGCTGAACTTTTTCAATTTGTTTGATCTAGTTTTCATCAAGCTTGTCACTGAAACAGGCAAGGGCTAACAGAGAAAACATGGCGTAATGAAAATGTTCGTTAATGAAAACAACATGACCCGATTTTGCTTGGGAATGGAGTTTGTTGAGAAGAAATTGCAGTACCCATTTGCGCAAACGAGCGTACGATTTCAAGCACGAAGGGTGGAGGATTCCAGCAATGAGATTTCGCCGCAGGAGATGCCAATTCAAGCCGTAGAAGGCGGTACCCAGGGTGTGCTGATAACTACTTAGCAATTTGGTGGTTGCATAAGGAGTTGGACGATCAGCAAAAATGGCACCATATCGGACTAAGGCCTGATGAGCTTGGAACCTATCTGCAATGAATATGGAAGGGGTACGGCTGAAATAGAGGGTGATTGTTGGGCCGAAAGTGGCATGGAAGGAACGGAGGATTTGCTCGAGATGGAAGGCATGGCAGAGCAAGAGGAGGTTTCCGATGATTGGAAAGATGGAGGGATTTGGTGGGAGGGTAAGTTTCCGGGCAGTGAAGTAAAGGTTGATGAAGGACTTAATAAGGAAAAAGAGGGTAAAAAAGAGGAACATGAAAATCCATGCTTGCATTTTCTTTCAAGGTTGCTTTAGGAGACCATATGGCCGTGAAATGGCAAGGCAAATTTTGCCATTTCACAAGTTTGATAAAATTGCTATAATGCAAATTTATAAGCAGTAGGGAACAAGAAAATGGTTATATGGTAGGATAATTTAGGAGTGTTAAAGTGTCAAGTTTGTTATCACACACTTATTTTTATTTTATTTTTTTAATGCATAGTTGTTTTTTATTTTTTCTTTAGCGAAACTTTTATGTGCCAACTTTTGGGTTGGATTGGCGCAAAGTGTTAAGCACAAGGAATTACTACCGATGGATTACAGTGTTGGGCAACTAATACACTAAACTAATTGCATGTAATGAATTTCGAATCAAGTAGACAACTAGATTTACTGTTTTCTGGCCAGTGAAGGGGATAAAAGACTATATATCTATATCCTTATCACCTACATGTCAGGATGATAATAAGGATATGATTTTTTTGAAACTAGTTTCTACGTAATATTAACATTGAAGTTTCATTTGCATTTTTCTGTAAACAATAATTATCAAAATTCACAGTATCGTAGCTGTGATGAGAGTTGGTAACTAACACTGTTTAAATTGAAATCTTGGAGAAATACATGCCTGCAATGGATACTTCATAACCACAGAAAATTCAAGCTTCTCAGATAAATCAATTTCATCTCCTTCAATCGCCTTCCATTCATAACTCCAAACCAAATTAGCCACAAAATATTCCAAATGAAGAATTGCCAAAGTATAACCAGGACACATCCTCCTCCCCAATCCAAATGGCATCATCTTCACTTCCTACTTCCACTTGAATCAAACACATCTCCAGCACTCATCACAAATCTCTCTGGCCTGAACTACATTGGATCCTCCCATACCTTTGGATCCCATCCAATCTCAGCTATCATGAAGTTTATCATCCCTTTTTTTGGCACTAAATATTCTCCTAGTATTGTATCTTCACTCACTGTATGTGGCACCACCATGTGTGCTGGTGGGTGCCTTCTTAAACCTTCCAAAATCAGTGCTTTTAAATATGGCATTTTCTGCAATTCTTCTCCTTTTATCATCTCTGCATCTTCTCCTACTACCCCTTTTATTTCCATTAATAATTTCTCCTGAATTTCTGGGTATTTAACCAAATTCGCTATTATCCATTGCAGACCTGTTGAGGTTGTCTCTGTTCCCCCATCGAATAATTCTGAGCGCAAACTAACAATTTCCTCTTCTTTCAGCTTTCTTTTCTCCTCAGGAAGCTCAAGATCTATCAACGTATCAATATACGACAAGACGTTTTTGGATTCTCCTCTTTCTTTCATCTCCTTTCTTGCTCTTATCAAAGGGATCAATACATTTTCCTGATTTGCTCGAATCTGCAAGAACTCTTTCCATAAATTCCTGAAAACGATCTTTGTTAAGCTAGGCCAGAACCCGAATAGGCTAAAATTAACATAATTCGATAAAAATTGACGCTGGACAATCTCGATCTTCTTGATCTGATCTTCGATAAGATTGTCGCCTATACACATGAGGGATAACAAGCAAAACATTGCATACTGAAAATGACCCATAACTGGTAGTTTGCCTTCAGACTCGGATTCAAGTCGGTTTTTCAGAATCTGCAGAACCCATTGCCGGGAGGGTGAAAAGGACTTAACCCTTGAAGGGTGGAGAATTTCAGTGGTTAGATTACGGCGTAGAAGGCGCCAAGTGGGTCCATAAGAAGCAGAACTGATAGTACGGCGGCGCTGACGGTGGATGGAAAGAAAAGGTTGATTAGGAACTTAAGGACGGCGGCGATAGAGATTGAGATGATGATGATAAGCCAAACCTCCATGATCGGAGAAAGTATTGAAATGATTAATTTTCAGGAGGAAGCATGGTAGAGCAAGAAAGTGGGCTTTTGATCGTCTTCACCCTTGCTTCTCTAAAAGGCAAAAATGCTAAACAGTATTCCTATTAATTTCAAACAAATTTTTATGCATTTTCTTTTTGATTTCTCTTAAAAGTTTAAGGGTTAATTATAAATCATATATGAATTATAGGGTAATTTTTAATCTATGCCCAACCAAAAAAAATTTGTTAATGTCACTCTCAAATTTCAAATATTTTTTCAATTTAAAAACTCAATTAATTTTTCCTTTAAAACTAACGAAAATTCAATTTAAAATAAATATTTGAAGTTTTAACAGAAAGATTCAACTTTTAATTTTTAAATAATTGAAAAGGATATTTGAAGTTAATTTGAGTCTAATACTGCAAGATTTTATTTTTATTTGGTATTATCATATTCAGGTCTAGTTTTGTAACTAATCCAAAATTTAAAGAGTAAATTTATCCTTTAATAAAAGGCAAATTAAAAAGAGATGTCAATAAATCTGAATTTTTTAAGGATATTTGACATGTTTTACTCAGCTTATTAAGAGTATGTAATAATTGTAAATAGATTTAAATATTAAAAATAAAACTTGTCATGGATTTAGTTTGGATACGAGTTTAGTACTTGGGATACCCGCTGCCTAAATAGTAAAAGAATAAATTTAAATAAATTTAGATACATAAAAATTAAACAGATTTGGTTGGCAATGGGGTCTTTTTTTTTTGAAGATATCCATCCCTTAAAATAACATACTTCTAGCCTTGCCTCTCATTTTTTATGAATTAGTTTGTCTTTTGCTTGCAGAGCCATTATTTTGTTACGATGTCTTTAGTTTGCTTTGCTTCCTTGAATGAATTTGATTTTCTTCATAAAACATATAAAAGGCAAGTTAAGTGCTAAGACTTATTTTCTTCCTTGAAAGCTAATCATCCTATTCCTTTCCCTGTTGCTACTGAATTAAGGTAGTGTTTGTTAACTTGGAAAGGTTGGAATGGAAAGAAAATAAAATCATTCCAATTTTTTCGATCTTTCCAAGCGTTTGTTAAAAAGAATGGATTCCACAAAAAAAATTTTTTTAACTACCTATATCTTGATATTTCAAGATATGCATATCTTGACATTGGGTTAAGATATGCATATCTTGATCTTTCAAGATAAAAAATAACTAAAAAATTGAAGAAATTTTATTTTTAATTCATCCCAAAAAATTTAACAAACGATTGGAAAAAATTTTCTGAATGCTTTCCAGTATTATCTTGACTATTTCATATCTTGGTTCGGAAAGTATTCCAGTTTTATCTGAAAACTTCTTATCTGGGTCGATTTAACAAACGCTACCTAAGGGGATTCTCTAATTTTCGTAGAAGCCTTGAAGAACAAGAGGGCTTATCACTCTGATCTTGGACCTTATTATTCATTACTGTCTTCAGTCTGAACTTTTTTAGTTTCTCTTTTGTGTTAAGATCAAACAATATTCCTCATAGCTGGTTTGCTTGTTCGTTACTCGTCACAAAAAAATTTCAAATTATCTCATCAAAATGCATTCTGCTAAATTATGTATTATTTATAAGACTTTTCTGAAGAAATTTCGAAATAAAATATAATACTTAATTGCACATTTAAAATACAAGCATATTCCTTTTATTTCTTCTAAAACTAATACACTTAAACATCGATAATAACTAAACTTTTATTTCATAGGAGATAAATCGACCATAGAAATTTTTTGCCTTAAAATTTTTCTATTCAAAGCTAATCCTGAATTGATATCCGGTAATTATTGATCTTTTAATACCATTTTTCTTCTACTGATCTAAGTTTAAACGTACTGATATATGTTATAAGCTTATAATTAATAAACTGAAGCACTAATTTGTCCTTCGAAAAATGAGAGCTTGCAATGGATACTTCATAAACACTGTAAACTCCTCCTCCTCACTCAAGTCAACTTCATCTCCTTCCACTGCTTTCCATTCATAACTCCATACCAAATTAGCCACAAAATACTCCAAATGAAGCATTGCCAATCCATAACCAGGGCACATCCTTCTCCCCAACCCAAAAGGCATCATCTTTACTTCTTTACTTCCAGTTATATCAAACACTCGTGACTCCCCTATTTCACTGCTCAAAAACCTTTCTGGCTTGAAGTCCATTGGATCATCCCACACCTCTAGGTCCCCCCCAGCCTCAGCTACCATGAAGGTAACTGTCCCTTTTTTTTGGGACTAAGTAGTTACCTAGTAATGTATCTTCAGTCACCGCATGTGGCAACAAAAGATGTGCAGGAGGGTGCCTTCTTAAACCTTCCAAGATCACAGCTTTCATGTATGGCATCTTCTGCAAATCATCTTCTTTTATCACTTCTGTCTCTCTATCTCCTACAATTCCTTTGATTTCCATATATAATTTCTCCATGATTTGTGGGTATTTGACCAGATTGGCCATTACCCATTGTAGGGTTGTGGAAGTAGCGTCTGTGCCTCCATTGAGAAACTCTGAGCATAAGCTCACCATTTCTTCTTCTTTGAGCTTTCTTTTCTCTTCAGGAAATTCCAAATCTATCAAAGTGTCAGCATAACACATAACTTCTTTAGCTTTCTCCTTCATCTCCTTTCTTGCTCTTATCAGAGGAAGAAAAATCTGTTCTTGACTTCTTCGAATTTCCATGTACTCCTCCCACAAATTTCTGAAAATAATCTTAGCCAATCTCGGCCAGCGGCTGAGTACACCAAATTTACCAAAACCAAGCTGGAATCTTCTCTGTGCATCTTCAATTTTATTAATGTGATCTTTGTCAATCTTATCACCAAAACACATAAGTACTAACAAATAGAACATGGTGTACGGAAAATGACCCATCACTTTCACGCTTCCTCCTCCATCTCTAGACTCTGATTCAAGACGGTTCTTTAATATTTGCAGAACCCATTTTCGGAGATTCGAATAGGACTTGACCCTAGAAGGGTGGAGGATTTCTGTGGTCAGGTTCCGCTGTAGAATGCGCCAATTCGGTCCATAGAAAGCAGAATTGGTAGTGTGTTGATTGCAAGAATAAATCTTTTCGATTCCGACAGCTGGTGCACGGTCGGCGAAGATGGAGCCGTTTTGGATTAAGGCGTGGTGGATAAGGGAGTGGTCAGCAACGAAAATGGCAGTCTGAGAGCCGATGTGAAGCGTTACAATTGGGCCGAGTTTGGAATGGAGGGAAAGGAGAATGGACTCGAGATTGGAAAGGGATTTGGTTAGCCATATCAAGTTGCCGATAATTGGAAAAGCGAGTGGGCCGGGAGGGAGTCGGTGGCCGGAGTTGTTGGAAGAGAAAATATGGTTGAATATGAGCTTAAGAATGGCAGTTATGGAAACAGAGAGAAGAATCAGTAACCAGGTTTCCATGCTTTTGTTTCAGAAGTTCCCAAAGTTTGTGCAGCTTGCTCAATCGTGCATGCCAAATAATATAAAGGAAAACAAATTCTATTTTTCCTTTTTTGTTTAATTAAATTGGTGATTTTTAAAAGAGAATAAAAGAATTTGTCCCTTTGTCGTATGCCCTTGGTCTTTTTGTACTACTATACCTCTAAAAAAAAGGCCTCCATATTTGATATTGCTAAAATATAATTTTTCTTAAAATCTAAATTTCAATTAATTTTTTCAATTAGTTCACTTTCATTGGTTGTTAGATCATCTTATAGAATTAATAAAATTTGAATTCAGTTCAAAGACGAAATTGACAATAACTTGGTTGACACAGATAGCAATTCAGATAATGAATTGGGGAATGACGAAGATATGACAATTTTGCTAAAAGATGGTCTCCTTAAACTGGATGTTTCAGAGAAACTGGAATCATAACTAGAACGACCTTGGAAGAAATCCATAGTTGTGCATTTATCAGGCAGAAACATCAGCTATAAGGTACTTTGTAACAGGTTGGACTCTCCTTGGTCTCCTAAAGGAAGCTATAAGGTTATTGATCGAGACAATAACTTCTTTTTGGTTTACTTTGATTTAATGGATGACTATATCAGTATTCTGATTGGAGGACCCTGGATTATTCTCGGACACTACCTCACAGTCTAGCCTTGGCACATTAGATTCTCCACGGATAACAATGCGCTTACATCGATTGTTGCCTACATTTGCTTCCCTCGGTGCGCTCTACATTATTATCACAAGCGTGTCCTAAGACAAATTGGAGCAAAGATTGGGAAGATGGTGAAGATCGATTACAACACCTCTATTTCGAAGAGAGCCAAATTTGCTCAGATGGCCATAGAACTGGATCTAACTAAGCCATTGGTATCTTAGATTCAAATTAAAGAAAAACTCATTAAGGTAGAATATGAGGGTCTTTACAAAATTTGCTTTAATTGTGGTAAATATGGTCACTTAAAGGAGCATTGTCCCATTGTTGTGGGCTCTCAACCAAAGCATAATGATCAGGAGGCTATTATGCTTTCCATTGGTAGTCACAGGACAGAATCGGATTCTACTAATACCCTGCAGCTAGACATGGGAAAGGACTCTCACTTCGGTCTTTGGATGGTGGCCCAAAGACGTGGTAGAAGAAATTTTGTTAGAAATGGTGGTCAGGGTAGTAAGACAGGAGACTCAAACAAGCGAATTTCAGGCTCAAGGTTTTCATCTCTTGCGGGCTTAAATGAGGAAAGGGGACAGATATATGAAAATTCAATTTCAGTTAATGTATTATCCATCAAGGTTTAACAGACCAAACATTAATTCGGTCCATGCTCAAATAGAGGAAGCAAACATCCGGACCAATGTGTTGTTTTCCAAGGTTACTAGCAGCGATTTAGAGATAATCTCCCATGATAATCAGGAACAGATCACTTCGGTATTGATTCGTCCCACTGAGTTAGGAGAATATGTGGGGAAGGAGAATGTGAATATTAATTTGTCTACGTTGTCCTCTGTTTAGGAACCTCATGTTAGGTATAACTGGAGGGTAAAGATGTAAATTTTCCCTAAGTTAGTTAAGTTAGTTATGGATATTAGAAGAGATTTTCAGAATTACTTTAGATTTTCTTTTTTTGGTGCACACGCCATTTTGGCTGTTTTTGCACCTCAGCAGAAAGTTTGTTGCTCATGCTTTGCTTATGCCTATTTGTACTAGTCCTTTAGGACCACTAATGATTACCAAATCAGAAAAAGGCAATTCTCATGTTTCTCTCTTCCTCCTTTCTTTTCTCTCTCTCTTTTCTGCTCTCTCTCCCATTCTAATCTTCTATTCTTTCTCTCAAACTCTACTCCTAATCTCTATTCTGGGATTCAACCCAGAATTTATTGTTCAATCCATCATTTGTTGGGAATTAAACCTAACAAACTGGTATCAGAGCAGCCACTATCTCTGGGTTAGATGGCGAAGAACACAGCAGCTAAGAGAAGCAAGGAAACTGAGGAATCAATGGTGTCTATGGGGGAGCTTGAAGAGCAACTTCGATTTTTGAGTTCCAAGTTTGACGAACAAATGGAGAACCGATTCAGTTCCTTTGAATCTAAGCTACAAGAGATGATGCTGGATCAAACCAGTATGAAGGCAGAGCAAAGGAAGAACCAAAGCCAATACAAAGAGCTCAAGCTGGAAAACCAAAAATCGGTGGCTTACTTGGCTCAGCTAATCTAAGGCCAAGCTCCAGCACCGGCTTCCAGCAGTAGCACTCCATTTCCTTCTGCTAACAGAGGTAAGGACACTATTAACTTCACTTCAGATGTTAGGAATGGAAGGGGGTTATTGCCTACTCCTCATGAAAGAGAAGGAGTAGAGGAAGTGTGCCAAGGGAAAACGTATTATAATAAGTTACTACCAAAGCTGGATTTACATAGCTTTGAAGGGACTGATGTTCAGAGCTGGATCTCTAAGTGTAGGAAGTATTTTCTTGTGTATGAAGTTACACCCGAGAGGCAGGTGGAATTGGCTAGCCTTTATCCACAAGGAAGGGCTGAAACATGATACCAGAATTGGAGTAGACAAAGGGAAGCAGTAGACTGGGAAGAATTTGCTGAAGCACTTGCTAAGAGGTTCAAGGAGATTGGAGAAGATAATGTGGTGGAAGAAATGCAAAGGCTCAGACAAAACACCTCGGTTGATGAGTATTTGGACAGATTTGAACTCCTTAAGCTCAAAATGGAGAGGTTATACCCCAACCAGCCTGAAAACTACTATGTTTACAGCTTCATTGGGGGCCTTAAAGATGAGATAAGATCCCTTGTTAAGATGTTCAAACCACCCAGCCTTTACACTGCCATTGAACAAGCCAAGCTGCAAGAGTCAAGCTGCAAGAGTCTCATTTGGAGGCCCTCAAACCTTAACATTCCTACAAACCCTCTACCCAAACATGGAACCCAAACAGCCAGACTTCCTTCAGCAGAAATTTTTCTCCAAACATGTCCACACCTAGACCACACAATCAACCCTCACCATCTACTAACCCAAGAACCCCCCAAGAACATAAGCCAAACACTGCTAACACCCCGTATAACCAACCTAAAACCAACCTCTCCAACATGAATAGAACCCCAGGATCCTGCTACAAATGCAGGGACAGGTATAGACCAGGCCATCAGTGCAATCCGAGAGGATTGAGGGCAGTACAAGTCACTGAAGGGGATGATTCTGGAGATGAAGATTGGCAGGAAGTTGAAGAGGAAGAACCGCCTATTGTGGAGGAGCATTCTGAAGAACATATAGCACTGTCCTTGAATGCTCTTGAAGGGGGACTCAACGATTACACAATTAAGGTTAAGGGGCAGCTCAATGGGAAACCTGTGATGATCCTAATTGACAATGGAAGTACTCACTGTTTTGTGGACTCTAAGATGGCTAAGAGTCTCAAACTCTCCTTCACCACAGTGCCTCCTGCTACTGTCGCAGTGGCAGATGGAAGAAGGGTCACGGTGGCAGTCAAATGCAACGGGGTGAGCTGGTTAATGCAAGGCAGCAAGTTCGAGTTTGATATGAGGCCATTGGAATTAGGAGAGTATGACATCATACTAGGGTCCGATTGGATGAAGTGTCACTCTCCAATAACTCTTGACTATGATGCCAATGAACTAACCATCAAGAAGGACGGCAGACCCTTCAGAATTAAAGGAATGACCGAACAATTGTCCCTCAAGGCGATTACAGCCAAACGTCTCACTAAGGCAGTGCAACAAGGCTGGAAGGGTCTCACTACTAAGCTGTTTCTCATCAGCTTAAAGCCTGAAATTAAGGAGGAGATACAGTCTGAAGAGAGTGCCATTCCTACTGAAATTTCAAGGTTGTTGCAGCAACACCAGGTTGTTTTCCAAGTTCCCACATCCCTACCCCTTCCTCGATCCCATGACCACAAAATCCCACTCAAACCTAACACTGAACCAGTGAATATCAGACCCTATAGGTATTCACACCAACAGAAATCTGAAATTGAAAGACTGGTGGCCGAAATGTTGGAGAACAACATCATCCAGCCTAGCACTAGCCCCTATGCCTCTCCGGTTTTGCTGGTCAAGAAGAAGGATGGCACTTGGAGATTTTGTGTCGACTATAGAGAGCTCAACCAGCATACCATCAAAGACAAGTTTCCTATTCCAATAATAGAGGATCTCCTAGACGAATTACATGGGGCAGCCTATTTCTCCAAGATCGATTTGCGGTCCGATTACCACCAAATCCGAATGTGAAGGGGGATACATTCAAGACAGCCTTCAAGACTCACTCAGGGCATTATGAATTTCGGGTTATGCCCTTTGGCCTAACCAATGCCCCAGCAACCTTTCAGTCACTCATGAACCACATCTTCCAGCCTTATCTCAGGAAGTTTGTGTTGGTTTTCTTTGATGATATCCTAGTCTACAGTCCCTCTTTGGAGCTCCATCTCAAGCACTTACAGCTAGTCTTCAAGAAGCTGCAGGAACAACAGCTATTTGCTAAGGAGTCCAAGTGTGAGTTTGGCAGACACAAGGTGAATTACTTGGGACATGTGATATCTTCTAAGGGAATATCGACTGACCCTAGCAAGGTTACAGCCATGCTTCAATGGCCTACTCCTAAAAACCTGAAGTCTTTAAGGGGATTCTTAGGGTTAACGGGTTACTACAGAAGATTTATTGCTGGATATGGGGTCATTTGCAAACCCCTCACTGAATTACTTAAAAAAGATCAATTCCTTTGGACCTCGGCTGCCCAAACAGCGTTTGAAGACCTCAAGAAGCTCATGATGCAAGCACCACTGCTAGCACTACCTGACTTCAAGGAGCCTTTTGTTTTAGAGTGTGATGCTAGTAACACTGGTTTGGGGGCTATTCTAATGCAGAAGGGAAGACCCTTAGCCTATATATCCAAGCCATTGAGTCCTAGAAACCAATAATTGTCTGCCTATGAGAGGGAGTTAATGGTCATCATACTAGCTGTGACAAAATGGAAGCATTATTTGGAAGGGTCCAGTTTCATCATCAAAACTGACCATGAAAGCATAAAACACCTCTTGGAGCAGCGGCTACATAACTACATCCAGCAGAAGGGGATCTCTAAGCTGCTCGGTTTGGACTACACCATCCACTACAAGAAAGGGACTGAAAATAGAGTGGCCGACGCCCTGTCTAGACAACATGAAGGGGCTTCCATACAACACCTCACCCTCTCTACATACACCCCAAGTTGGCTAACTGAAGTTATCAATTCTTATGAAGGAGATGACGTTCTTCGAGGGCTGATTACCACCTTATCTATCACACTCAGGATCTTCCTAATTACTCTCTATCCAAGGGCCTGGTTAAGTACAAGGGGCAACTGTATATTGGCTGTTTAACCCCCCTAAGGCAGCAGCTACTTGCCACTTGCCATGATTCTCCCATAGGTGGCCACTCGGGAGTTAGGGGCACACTCCAAAGGCTGCAGCAGAATTTTTACTGGCCTGGTATGCAGAGGGAGGTAGTCAAATGGATAGCACAGTGTGATGTTTGCAAGAGATGCAAGTCCGAATCAGTGGCATACCCGGGACTTCTTCAACCCCTACCAGTACCTTCCCACATTTGGAGAGATATCTCCATGGATTTTATTGAGAAGCTTCCTAAATCGGCTGGCAGGGATACTATCTTAGTAGTAGTTGACAGATTTTCCAAAATGGGCCATTTTCTTCCCGTCAAACACCCCTTCACTGCTGCAGAAGTTGCTCAACTATTCCTGGATCAGATTTTTAAGCTACATGGGATGCCTAACTCAATTGTTACGGATCGGGACAAGGTTTTTACAGGAGGATTTTGGAGAGAGCTGATGAAGCTTCTAGGCACCAAATTGCTTTTTAGTTCAGCCTACCACCCCCAAACCGATGGCCAGACCGAAAGGTTGAATCGGTGCCTTGAAACCTACTTACGATGCATGACTTTCCACCACCCCACCCACTGGTTCAGATGGCTTAGCTTGGCAGAGTACTGGTACAATACCGGTTACCATTTAGCAATCAACATGAGTCCTTTCCAGGCTGTTTATGGCTACGCTCCTAATTTACCAAATTTGCCAACCAAAACCAGTTCAATAGCAGCAGTGGAGGATTTCCTACAAACAAGAGAATCTTTGACAACCTATCTCAGGGACCGTTTGGCACACTCTCAGAACAAGATGAAGCAATTTGCTGACAGGGGAAGATCAAAGAGGGAATTTGCTGTAGGTGACTGGGTTTATCTTAAAATTCAGCCCTATAGACAGACTACCCTAGCCTTAAGAAGGTCTCTCAAGTTTGCTGCTAGATACTATGGACCATTCCAGGTGCTTCAAAGAGTCGGAAAGGTGGCTTACAAGTTGGAACTCCCTCCCAACTGTAAAATACACCCTGTCTTCCACGTCTCCCTACTCAAGAAGAGGGTGGAACCTAATTCTCCAGTCCAGGTCACTCTCCCTCCCCACACTGAGTCTGAGTTTGTGATTCTACCAGAAAAGGTGCTTAACACAAGAACAACTTTGATTAATGACTCTCACATTCAACAACTCCTCATCAAATGGTAGCACCTTCCAACTATCGATGCCACATGGGAAGACCGAGCCTTCATCCAACAACAATTTCCAGAATTTTATCATTCTTGGGGACAAGAATGTGCACAAGGGGAGGGTATTGTTAGGTATAACCGGAGGGTAAGGATGTAAATTTGCCCTAAGTTAGTTAAGTTAGTTATGGATATTAGAAGAGATTTTCATAATTACTTTAGATTTTCTTTTTTTGGTGCACACGCCATTTTGGCTGTTTTTGCACCTCAGCAGAAAGTTTGTTGCTCATGCTTTGGTTATGCCTATTTGTACTAGTCCTTTGGGACCACTAATGATTACCAAATCAGAAAAAGGCAATTCTCATGTTTCTCTCTTCCTCCTTTCTTTTCTCTCTCTCTTTTCTGCTCTCTCTCCCGTTCTAATCTTCTATTCTTTCTCTCAAACTCTACTCCTAATCTCTATTCTGGGATTCAACCCAAAATTTATTGTTCAATCCATCATTTGTTGGGAATTAAACCTAACACCTCATAAATCTCCTAACAGAGGTCAGGATGCTATTGGCAAATTCGATCAAAATTCCAACATTGTCTCTCCAATTTTAAATCAGAACACACATATGGCCATTTCAGTTCCTTGCCTCTACTACAACTGATTCGACAACGTCTATTTTGGATAGAAAGTTAATCCAAGCCTCAAGGTTCAAAAGTGCCCCTATTGCCTAGGGGAAACCACCTGATAAAGGTGTGTTAAAAAATGTTCAGGGTTTACGTTTTCAAAGGGTAAAAAGAAGAACAATGGGGTCCAATTTGAAAATAGGACTCTGCTGATCTTATTTCAGATTTGGTTTATGACGAACAACCACTGTTTCAGTTTGATGGGGCAATTCACAGTGCAACCAACATGTCAGGTGTGGACATCACTTCGATTACTCCTGCTGGAGTTTCTGGTTTTTAATTTCTCCTATCTCTTTATACATTTGCATATTATGTCGTGGAATTACCAGGGTGTTGGCAGTAAAGAGTTTGTTGTTTACACTTGACATTGGGTGAAGCTTTATAAAGTATCCATTCTTATTTTAATGGAAACTCGTGTTAGTGAGATTATTGTAGACAGAGTGATTAAAAGTTTGGGATTTTCCCATTATTTTATAGTTGAAGCTCTAGGTTTCTCTGTTGGTATTTGGATCCTTTGGGATCATGGAGTCGACATATCTGTTTAGGGGTGCATTTATCAGTTTATCCATTTTAAAGTGAGTTATAAAATGTCTCCTTTCTTTCTCACGGCTATCTATGACAATATGGCCAAAAGATTAATGGAAGGGAGGCTTGAGAGAGCAACGTGAGACCAGTCTCTACTATGTGCCTATGTCTTCTTTCGGAATAGCCATTGTGTTCAGGTGTATGAGGTGGTGTGGTGAGATGGGAGATACCATGGAGTGAAAGAAAGTCTTTTAGGCTAGTATATTCTCTACCATTATCAGAGTAAAGTGTTTATACTCTTCTTTGGAAATAATTTTCAATAATGGCTTTGAAACGAATGAAGATGTTTTTTACTTTAGATTTTCGTTGCATGGTGTAAAACCATATATATTTACTGAAATGATCAACAAAAATAACATACTATTTGAGGCCATCTGGAGATTGAATCAGGGAGGTCCAAACATCAGAGAAAATTATTTGTAGTGGATGATGAGAGACAAGAGATGAAGACAAAAACGGTAACTTGTGACTTTTATTACATAAACATGCATAACAAACAAGTTCTCTAGACAGAGAAGACGACAAATCTAATTGATAGTTAGCTAGAAGATGTCTCAAAATAGGATAGGCTGGATGACCTAAACGTTGATGCCAACATGAAGGTGAAAAGTTTGGAGGGGAACTGGTGAAATTGTTGCTTGGTGACACAGGAACAATGCGGTAAGATAGACATCTTTTGGCAGTATGACCCTGTATGCCACAAATCTGGCAGTAACCAAGGTACGGTTTGGAGGGTGGTCGTGAGCCACGAGATGGAGCATTGAAGTTTGAAGATTGTCTAGTAAAATTATTGCGGGTCTGTTGATTTGAAGGAGGATGCCAGTTATCAGGTGGTTGTTGATTGGAGTTAGGACGCCAGTTGGTGGATGTTTGTGAGTGGGGTTGGCAGTGATTGGAAAGGTGGTTTCAGATTTTGTGGGAGATGATATAGAGGTCTCAAATGTAAAAAGTTTTTCATGGAGTTCTTCAAATGTTATGGCTATATCTCTGGCTTGTACTACCTGAACCAGTTCCTTGTAGTCTTCACCCAATCCATCAAGTATCTTGTCAGTTAAATCATCTACATCCATTGGTGCTCCAAGGATTGCAAGTTCATATGCGTGTGCTTTGACAGAGTATAGAAATTCAGTGATACTCATGGTACCTTTGGTAGGATTTTTGAGACGATTTTTGACTTGCTTAATCCGTCCCCTTGATGGTTTAGCATATGTGTTAGCAAGAGTGGTCCATGCTTCATGAGAGGTTTTGGCTCTAGTAATAAATGGGATAATTTCAGGAGATAAGGATCCAATAAGGGCGTTGAGTATAAGTTGATCTTGGCGAAACCATATGTGAAAAGCTGGGTTTGGGTTGGTGATGTTGTTGTCAGTGATGGTTTTTGGAGGACAGGGTTTGGTGCCATCAATGTAGCCAAGAAGATCATATCCAATAAAGAGTGTTTCAAATTGGAGCTTCCATGATAAATAGTTACTCGACGTTAATTTGAGTGGAGCCTGTGCTGAGATTTTAATAGTGATAAGGTGGGATTGATGGGGATTGGGTGTTAACGCATGAATTGAATTGTGTATATCAGAAGGATTGGCCATGATGGGATGAGGAAGAGAAAGAAGATAATTAAGAGGTTGAAGAAACAGAATAAAGGAGCGTAGGCTCTGAGACCATATAGGAGTTTGGTGAATAAGATATTTTATTAATTGAGTTAAACTCATATTTATACAAGTAATACTTCCTTGAATGAAGGAATTCAAAATACAATAAGAATCCAGTTTAACTACACATCTAACAAACATATAACAAGAAATAACCGCGGAACTGATTTATCTTCTTAATTCAAATATGTACAAGCTGGCAATCGTAACTACTTTAGTTTATAGCAAATAGGCTCGAGGTTTGCACACTAATCTCAAGTGTTGATCGGGTTTGAAATGATTGTAGATAATAATTCACTGCTCGTAGTGATTTGGAGAAGATACAATTCAACAGATTTGGGTATCGTAATCGGTATTCAAACTCGAATACATAATTATAATCAATTAATTTTTTATGGAATTTTAATAATATAAAATACCTTAGCTGGATCTCATAATTGTTACAAACTTTGTCTGGCTTTGCTATCTCATTGAGTACCATCAATCTTATATTGTTGGCTTTGCAGAAATAATTTGCTATCTCTTAGAAAAATGCATTGAGTATCAAAAATGTTAGAAAAATACAGATATACATATCTAAATTTTAGTATTTAAATGTAAAATACCTGTTAGTTGTATGTGTCATTAAATTAAAATCGTATCTCATGCAACTGCACATGCAGAAAGGCCTCAGGAAATCAACTAATTTTAATTTAGTTATAATACATATAACCTAACTTTATAATATTAATGTGCCAATTAAAGATTTTGAAATAAATGAGAGGCCCACCTGAAGCACACCGTGATTTGAAAAATATTAACTGCACATTATTTGATACGGAATTAATTAACTCCACTTCTATTGCCAAAATTTTATTTTATATTGAAGTCTCTTTTAAACCTTATTTTATTATAGGATTAAAAAATTTATTTAGTTTTTTATTAAGTTTTCCTTTTTAAAAAATAGGCAATTAACGAAAGTTATATTTCAATACGTACAATGAATGGCACACATTGCATCTGAACCGTTTGTTAAAAAAAATATTTTTTTATTTTTTATCTCATAAAAAAATGAGATTTGGATGATATAGTGCATGATATGTCGTATAATCTATGTATTATTTAATTTAAACTAAAAAGAACTCATTTATTTTTTATTTAATAATGCACTTCATAAAGCATTTATACCATTCGCTTTATTGGTATAAAAAAAATAATCATTCAGATAATAATAAGCCAACACAAAAATATTACTAGTACATTTTATTTTCATTATCACTGACCAGAACGTAGAGATTGAATCATATGTTAATCATCACTAAACAAAAGCCAAACACACATTCAAAGTTTCTAATTAATACGGACAGCAACATTGCTGAACACATATCAAAGAGATTTTAGTAATATGCGATCTAATCTTCAATGAAATAACGGTGTACTATCCACTCAATTGGGTAAAACTAACAAGTACTCTTAGATGTCATTTCATGTAGCAATCGAACAGACGGAATCTCTTCTAAATCTTGACTATTAATCTTTTGGAAATAAAGAGAGTAATAATGATTTTTATTTTTCTTCCATATTCAATTTTGTCTCTTGAATCCTGTTCGTAAATTTCTTGGACGACGAGAGAGGGATGGTCGGCGATAGAGATTCTCTGCTGTAGAAATTCTGAATAACAGACAGCAATTCATGCTTGGATGGCAGAGTCTCGGTTATGAGCTGGAGTTGAGAAAAATTTAGCATCCACATGTGTATGTAAGGGTATTCATGAGTTTCAAATACTTTAACACACCCTACTTCTTCCACAACTTCTAACCACAAAATGATCCATCCAAGAGCAATGTCAACAAACCCAATTGACTCTCCTCCGAAGAACTTCTTCCCTTTCAACATTCCATCTATAATTGTTAATGCTTCTTTTGCTACTTTCACTTCTTTCTCTTTTTTCTCTCCTTTAAATGCTGCTATTCTCCTCACAGCTTTGTGCAACTATAACAAAAGATATGTATGTGTATAGCATCAATTTTATTTCTTTTAAACAGAAGCAGCAGCAGAATATAATAAAAAGAGATTGAAATTTAAAACGATAGAAGACTAAAGGACTAGAGAGAGCCAAATTGTAAAAAATTAAATGGTTTATTTAGAAATTAATTTGAAAATAACATAAAATTACAACTATCTTTTTGTGGAAAAAAAAAACTTGGCACCTTTCATTTACTTATATTTTTATTTAACAAAATGGTCAAATTCTTTCCCATATTTTTAATTCCCTCAAATAAGATATTATAGATAATAGTTAAAAAAAAACCATATTTTTTAATTCCATCTAGATTAAAAATTTAGAGATAATTGGTGCAAATTGCTGATGTCGGAATCATATGTATTTGTCACGTTACACCTCAAACAGTAAGAATATAAGAAGCACAGTAATATTGCCAAAAGAGAGAAAAAGAATACGAGAAAGAACAAGTATACAAAAGAATTAGCAAAGATTAATATGAGAAAAGGGCACCTTGTGCTCAATGAAATCGGCGCAGAAACGTGCAGTAGCTTTGTCGTAAGGATCCTGAGGCATTAACATGGGGCTATGGTTCCATGTCTCATCAATGTACTCGAGAATAGCAAGGGAATCAATGATGGGTTTACCACCATGAATAAGGACTGGAATTTTCTTGGTGATTGGGTTCAGATTAAGAAGAAGATGGCTTTTATTGGATAAATCTTCTTCCACAACTTCATATTCAATTCCCTTAAGCTTTAGTGCCCATTGCACTCTATGAGCATATGGGCTGAACCATGCACTCAACAGTATCACCTCGTGCCCCTTCATGTTCAGACATTTACAATTGTCGTCCTTAACTGCTTCATTGCAGACATATAAATAGAGGAAATTTCTTGCAAACGCTGGGTCCACCAAATCTCGTAGCATATATTTATATATATTATATATATGGAAGAAGTTCTACGAGTTATTATGCAAATGTAGTTTTTTCTTTTATAATATATAAAAATTAATTTTGAGACTATTATAAATTTAAAAAATTTTAAAAATAAGAAAATTATAGTAAAAGAACTTAATATGTAATTTTTAAAGTATAAGAATTCAATTAGGAGAAATCTAATAGTTGAGAGATTAGGGATGAGCATCAACCGGTTAACTAGTCTATGAGCAAAAACATTAATCAGTCCATCAATATCAAATTTTTAAAATCACTAACCATTAACCAATCCATTACATTCGGTTAACCAATCTATCAGTTTTAATTTTTCGATTTGGTTAACCAATATTTTTAGGTTAACCATTAAAATTTATAACATAAAATTATATTAAAAAAACTAGACAAATTTCAAGTCAATTTTAAATGTGCAAAATAATTTAATATAAAAATTACGAAATAAACAAAATTTACTAGCTAGCAAAATTCATATTATATAAATTAATAGCTAATATTATAAAATAGATTTGATATTTATTGAAAATTAATATGTATGATTCTAAGTCAAATAAACTTTTAAATAATATTAAATGTTATAACATAAACTCGAAAATATAAGAAAATGTAATTAAATGCTATTAAGTAAAATATGAACACTAATATATAATAAAAAATAATATATATAAAAGTTAATTTGATATTATATATAAATATTAATATATAATTAAAGAGAATGACACAATATAAATTTAGTTTATAGTATTATATAAATTTTATAGAAAAATATAAAAAATTAAGGCATAAAAAATTATATATATATATATATATATATATATATATATATATATATATATATATATATATATATACATACTTGTTAACCGGAACTTAAAAAAATGTAAATCTTAACAATTAATAAAAAATCTAAAAATTAAAAATCGTAATCTAGTCTATCAAATCAGTTAACCATAAAATTTTTTATATTTATTAAAGTACCAAAAATTTACAACAAAATTTACTGGCTAAAATTCATATTATATATGCAACACCCCATATCCAGTCAGTTAAAGACCCGGATATCGACGTCACATTCAGGTTTAGGTTTCTTATGTACAGATGAAGAATTTTAATTATGGTTACTATTCAATTATTAAAAATTTCGACAAAATTTTCCTTCTTTTTCGTCAAAACCCCCTATAAAAATAATTTCCTCAACATTTTTAATAATATCTACCCTACTATCCATCTTTGATTCAAACCCCAATACGGCAATTTTGCCCTTCCTCCTATATTTGTAAATCACAAGGATTTAAAAGCATGCAAGCAAGGGATAAGTGATTCTTGTCACTTTATAATTTACAAAGCATCTATCCGTAATAATATTTACATATATCTTTAATTTTTCAAGTACGGTATACATGCCAATAAAGTAACAAAAAGGTAATAAAAGGCTGTAGCGCTTTCACCTCAAGATTCTTCCACTTCACTGTGATGGTTCGAGCTCTTTTAGTGATGGTCCACTATCGTCTTCCACCGAAACCTTCTCTTGACCTACACGCTGAAACAAAACTATGCGCTAAGCATATAGCTTAGTGGTATTCAAGCAATTCTATTTTTCTGATAGAAATTGAATTTATTTAACTAAGCATATGCATAAGCAAAACAAGAATTCATATGCATCGACAGCTAGATCCATTTTCAGTGTTAACAACCAATCCATATAAACTAATTAACAAGTTTATATAAACACGAAATTTACACCATCACAAGTTCCATTAGTATGTCAACAAACATTACTTCAGAAGAGAAATAATTAAACCTGGTTTTCGGTTTCAGCATGACATAGCCATAATAAAAGTCAAATTAATATTTTTAGATTGCATTGTCCTGAGTAAAATTTGACGAAATTGTAAAACGAGTTGGATAAATGGGAGTCAAACGTAGGACCGAGTTCTCAAAACCATGCGATCCCTCGACATCATTTTCACTAAAGTAATATTTAATTACTCACATATTTATAGATACACACATTTATATATAAGTGTGTATATATATACACACACACACACATACACACACAGGTGGACTGAATTCTTGGAATCATGCAGCCCACTAACTCAATCAATTATACTCGCCGGAATAGCTCTCGAAGCCATGCATCTGGTAACCCTATTAAGACATAGTACTGCTACATTTTTCCCTTATTGGTATGCCAATCTTATCTTATTACTCCAATTCCTGGCTAGCTTTTATTAAGGACAATTAAATAATTTAACTTACAACATTATTTCTATTTAGCACTTACTTCTTCTATTTAATTGAATTCTTTCTCTAATTCTGCGTTACATATCCTTAAAGTTATCTATTTGACTGTCTTGCAGCGTCACAATTTGTCACGAAGCATTCTAAGCTCATCAATTAATCATACCTCATTCATTAATATAGGCCTAGGCATTTAGCCATATAAATCTCATATATAGTTGCATACACGTGCTCCATTATGTATCATTATTTAATTAACAACACTGCTCTAGCTTATAGAAGAACCCAGATGCAAATAACCGTAGTTTCCGTAGAGGTATAAGAGCGCTTTTATGGTGGAGAACAAAGTTGAAGACTTTGAAGAAGTTGGAGGCCGGTGATAATGGAATTTTAGTTTGTCAGCTAATGGCCACTTAGTTTGATCAAATGATTACAAGGGGAAAAAAAAGGATCCAACCTCCTCCCCTCTACATGTAGTTCTCGCCCAACTCCCATACTCAAAAACTGTTGGAGAAAATAGAAATAACAATAATAGTGCAGACGAATTTTAAACATTTAGATCATTTAAGATATAACATAAATTTAAGATGTAATTTGTGAGGGGAAAAAAAAGGCCATCATCTTTCCCTAACAAGTTAGATACGTCCATTCGGTTTCAGAAAAATCTTGAAAACCTTCCGCATTATGCTTGTGAACTCCTCAAGTTTTTAGCAAAAGGTAAGTTGGATTCAAAGGCAAAATCCACTGAATCTGCGGTTTGATACATTCCAGACAACGGTTTTCACAGGACATCTATTCCAGAAGCTACCTTTTATTCACTCTTTGCTTCGTTCACTCCTTCGAAGGAGAGCATCGTTGTCCAAAGACAAGTCTCATTCTTATGGACAATTTTCCCAGCTGACAATTATTTGTGATTCATCTAGTATTCAGATCAAATTCGCCAACTTCTCGCCACTCACCCTGGGCACCAATGTCTCCATTTTCAGTCTCCTCATCATTCAAGAAATCTTCAGATGGCTCCTTCTCATCTCGTTGTGCATTGTGTCCCCAACCATTCATCATCTGAACAGGGTTTACACCATGTTCTTGCTCTCCCATGTCATGGCCCATAGGAACATTGTTGCCTTGCGATCCAAGTGCACTTCCCCTGATTGGGGCTCGACCCATCATCTCTGCATGAGCATGTGATTCTGCACGAGCTTGCTCTGCATGAACCATGGCCGTCATTCTAAACTGAGCCTCCCTCCCAGCTTTCTCCCTGGCATCCATTTCGGTTTTCAGCTCCAAGAGAAGCCTCTTCTCGTCCTGAAGAAGGATCTGCTCTGCCATCAATCTCTCCTCAGAACGGAATTCCCCCAATGCTCGCTTACGGGTAATTATGTTAAAAGCTAAGGCCTGCTTCTCAAATGTGCCCGTGAACTCAGCAACTTTCGCTGCAATATTGTGATCCCACTGCTGAGATCGAGATGGCATCTGACCTGTTGTGTCAGAATCAAGGATTCTATCATCCTCCTCAGCTTCATAATCTGCTACTACATGGTAAGGTAGCAACCTGCACCAATTACGTATAGAAGAAAATAAAATGATGCCCAATCACTGCAGCAATTTCTCCTAAATGTCACTGCATAAATTGGTAACTACTAGCCCTAGACCATACTGCCCTGAACCACTAAGGAAAGCAGGTATCAGAAGTAAGGCGGCCAGGATAATATTCCCCAATTTTTATCACCTCCAGGAACAAATAATAAATGTACAAAAAGAAAACAATACTTAATCAAAATTGCACTATACTTGAGAAGATAACAGATTTGTATTTCGTGAGCTTCTGTTGACTCAATTGATTTAAAACAGAAAAAGAGATCCAAGATTATAGTGAAAAGGTTCAAGTTGCTTAGTCTTATGTTTTTGTCTTTAAATCTAGCATATTTAGTCAAATATCTATAAAAATTTTTCGAATGAACAATTTGGTCCGAATTGGTACAAACATAAAATTCACGGAAAGATTAAACTGATTGCTTGCGTTACACCAAAGATTAAAATGACAAAAATAACATATTAACCTTGAACATTTAGAAGGATAATTCCAATAAAGAATGAACAGACCCATTTGATCTCATTAACAAAATGGCATCATCCAACACCCTTTCCCTTGCTCTCGTTTTAGCAAAATTCAGCTCAAACCAAATGGATCCAAGTACTCATACTTTAAGAGAAGCCAGTATCTGAAACACATCATTGTGCTCAAATTTCAAAAGAAAAATGTAAAAGTTTCATATGCAATCATAAACTTCCCCCAGAATTTCTTTGGGACTGAGAGTAAATGAATGATTTAGCATCCTAGTTTCTAACAAAATCCATTTGACTATAGAATTCAAGCAAGACCTTCCCTCTTAGCATCTTTGTTTCTGACACCCAGCATCTATGTGCTGACTTATTATTCCCCCTATTCTCTGACTTTTGTGTTGCCAAAACTACAGAAAAAGGGATTCCATCTGCTAGTATTCTTTTCCATGTACTACATATAACTTAGCAGTCGGCACAACCCACTACATGCAAATTTAGATGCGTTACTTCTCAAGAAAATTACTAATTTCATGATTCATAGCAAGATATTAATATATGAACAGCTAAAGGTATTCATGTTAGCAGTAATAAGGATAAATGTGGGTACAAATTCATATATGTGCATGTACATATGCCAAAACATTCATCTATGTGCATTTGTAATAGCCAATAAATTATTTAGCCGCGCGACCAACTAAACCTGTACTTTTTTTTGCCAGTACAACTCCAGCTGATTCTTTTTATTTTATCAAAATGGATCGTGAACCTACCTCCATGATTTTATTTATTCTTCTTTTTTCCTTTTTCTCACCCTTCATTATCCTTTCCCTCACAAACACCACCACAAATGTAAGCTTTCCTCCATGATGATGCCACTCATCCACTGCCAACATACCAGAACTGCACAAAAAATACCAAATGAACCTAGATCACAAAGTAGAATCCCACAATCTAAAGCCAACATTGATCCACTCCACATAAGGCAGTAAATTGCCATCCAAAATAATAGCGATTCTTTCCCAAAAACTATTGATCTAACACTTGCACAGATCCAATTCTTTTATCTCCCTCTTTCAGGACATGTATCAGACTGGTTCCAATATCAGAAGTAAAAGGGTTGACATCATCATCCCGTCCTTGTTCACTGAGAAACTTAATCCCCTTCTCAAGTTAAGTACTATCCTCTCAAGAAGCCACATAAATACTCTTGAAAATGGAAGAAGAAAAATACCCACAATGAAGATCGTTACCACATGCTACTTGAATGCTTCAAAAAAGAAAGAAAGAAAGAAATAGTACAACCAAAACAACTTAATTCAATTTTGCTGATATAATGCTGCTGGACTTTTGAATTACTTGCCATGGAAGATCTATAGCTGGAATTGGGAGTTTAGACTAGTTTTCCAAAGCTTCAGTTGTCTATGAATAGACTTTCATGGCTAATAAGTACAGCCACCACTTGATGGTGAATGAATAACTGGTTGTGATTGGTTTTTAATTTGAGAAGAGGAAAGTGGTGGCCACTGAGTAGCAGGTAATGAAGCGAAGAAGAGAGAAAATGCTGGGAAATTCACAAAGGAAAGAAACACAGAAAGGAGAGGCGAAAGAAGGAATACCGGGAAAGGAAAGAAGGAAAAAGGAAAGTCAATAAGCTGGTGCCAGAAAGCAACAATTTTCGTTTTCAGGCAATGAACACAAAATCAAACCAATGGTGATTTTGGATGTTAAACCAAGTATGTTAATAAATATTCAGAAAATAGAAAGGCAACTTCAACAACCAATTCAACAAGGTTCTTCTAAGTTTAACAGAATAAAATCTAACTTTTGTAAGGTGATGTGCATCAGCATGATAAGTAGAATACCAAGGTGATATAGATGTTCCGCCATAAAAGAACTTCCTATGATGCATATTTTAAACTGCTGAAACCTATTGCATTAGTGATGCAACTAAAACAAAATATTGAAATCCACTTCAGTTTGTCAACCTGCCATAACCCTTTATCCAGGTGTACAAGACCCTACATCAAGAGGTGAGACTGCCCAGCTGCAATTCTTAGCAAAGTGAAGATGGTAAAGATCTATCTATATTCCTAGCATAATCCAGAAGTAAGACCGAACATATCCAAAGTTTTCTCCCTCCAACCACACTGGCCTGAAGCACCAACTATTTCCTCATTATAAGTTAGCATACTTCCCATCTCTCAGAGATTGCAGCTTCCCCATTATAAGTTAGTATATCTGCAATTTTTTATCCCACAACAAGCACGCAAATAATAAAATTTTACTCTGAATAGATTGCCACCAAATGCCACAGGACAAAAGTAAAACTATCAACCTCTTCCCTGTATCTACCCGCATAAAGATTCTGTTGATTTCGAGGATCCTTTATAAATCCTTCATATCTCTAACAAAGTGGACCAAAATTAAAAAATTGTAAAAGAAAAAACCCAGTTAGACTATTAGACCCCAGCTTACTTAATACTTAGAAAGAACGCTGCTCAATGCCAAGAAAAATAGAATCCAGGTAAGGCTAGGATCATAATGGCTTCTAAAATAAATAATTGTATAATAGAGATATGGCATCCGAAAAAAATAATAAAAAACCTTCAATTTCGTCCCTTATCATCAACCAACCCAGAATCCTTTTACCCCCTAAAAAGATAAAGCAGCGCGCATACAAATGTATGTCTGCAAAATATCAGCGCAATAACAATCCCGATCATCGGAAAGAAATCTCATAATCCCTAATTTCTCACCAACCACCAAAAAGAAAAAAAAATGAAATAGCCAAAGGATACAACAGCATACAGGCATAGGTAAGCAAAAGAATAACAATAAAGCACAAACCTTTCGCAAGCATCCTCAAGTGATGAAAAAGGCCGCTTAACATCGGGGTGGCAAACCCGCCAAGCATCCTGGTATGCCATCTGGAGCTCAACCTGGTTAACAGGAGGCCGAATCCCCTTCTGCTGCTGCTGCTGCAGCTGTTGCTGTTGCTGTTGATGCTGCAATTGCTGCGCATTTTGCCCCATATTGGGACCTTGCTGCTGCTGTAAACTGGAATTAGGGTTAGGGTTAGGGTTCTGCTGCTGGAGATTGAGGGGACGATGGAGGCCCGGAGGACGGAGGTGAGCGTCGATATTGGAAGGGAATCGAGAAATCGCGGCTGCTTGTTGTTGGTGATGTTGAGCTTGTTGGGTTTGCTTTTGTAATTGTTGAAGCAACAGAAATTGCTGTTGATGTTGCGCTTGTTGCTGCTGTTGCAATAGCAATTGCTGTTGCTGCTGCTGTTGTTGCTGTGCTTGTTGATCCATTTCTGTTCTGCCACAATACAAGAATCACCCTCGCCCTCTATTTTCTTGGATTGATTTTTTTTTTTCTGCGTCTTCTGCGAATTTCACAGGTTCCCCATTTCTCTGTTTTTCTACTTCTCTTCTTTATTATCTAAGCTGACTCTGTATCTTCCTTTACCTCAGCCATTGCTGTTTTTGGAAATTCATTTATGACTTGGTCTTTCATCGTAATTAATTATTGTTAGCTAGAAATTTTTTTTTTTTTCGGAGAAAAGCTAGAATTTATTTTCTTCTCTCCTTCATTCACGCTGATTTAATTTAATAGGACTATTGCATATATTATATGGTTTTCCAAACACGTCTAAATATCGTAAATGTTAACATATGCTTTTAATTTAAATGTTTTGCTGCTTTTATTTTTATAAATGGGACTCAATAATATTTTACAAATCAAATAGTAATAAAATTAATAATTAAAATAAATTACTATCTTTTTCGTTTACGGATTAGGAACAAAGAACCCCTTATTGTAGAAAATTGCAGCAGAAACTACCTGTTGAAGGTATACTGTAGAAAACCCTGTAATTTTTTTCAATTGAAGAAAACAATTAAATTACAGCTCAAATAAAAGCAGTTCACATATCCTCTAATGAAGTAAAGAGGCTGCAACAAAATTATGAATTGAATAGATATAGGGAAAAAAATTAAACATAAAGAAATAACAATTTGATGAAATGGAAAAATAATAAAATTCCTCCTCCGTATTCTGACCACGATTTATCCATTGCTTAGTGCAAATCTACTACATGGTAAAACATGCAGCATACTTAAGCCAGCATGCATGTTCTGAAGGTTCTAAGGAACAATGAAACTTCAGAAGCCTTAAATGAGCGTGCCTACATCGGCATAAATGTTCAAGTCTTGTGAGAGAGCTTCTATAGTACACGGCAACAATTGACAGTTGAAACCACAACCACTGAGCTACACTCAGCTCGGGATTGCCAAATTCAAACCCTTAGATGCAAGAAGAATAAGGTGAAGAAGAAATCAAGAGAATAATAGGCAAAGCAGTTGTTAATACTTTCTCAGATTTCTATAAGGAAGCAAATACTTACCAATCCAGACCTCATTCATTACACAGCTTTGCTTACGCCTACCTCTCTCTTTCACATCCCAATATGTGGAAGCATCGAAAACGCATCAAACAATCCAAACTAAACCAAAGAAAGGAGAAAAAAAGGAAGCTTCTCCCAAATTTAGAACCTCTAACAAAAGAAGGAACAAGATAAACAAACAAGAATGCACATAACCTAACAACGCCTATAAAATATTAGGGAGCTGAGAATCCAGTCTCTGTTGCAATTCCTTGATGTTCATGGACAGCTCTGCCTTCTGCTCCTTATAGCTCTGCAACAAGAACTCCTTCCCTTCAATTACTTCCTTCAATTCTCCCACTTCCCTCCTCAGCATGTCGACCCTCTCTCCATCTCCTCTTCCCTTTTCCGACAACAAAAAATTGCTGTCTGCATCCAAATACCCATTTGGATGACCATTTGACATATCAGATGGCCATATGGGGGCTGTCGAGGGTTTTCCATTGGTGACTGCATGGTTCACACAATGATCAGCTATTGCCTTCCTCAGACGCTGAATTTCTCTCTCAGAATCAAATAAATCTCTGTTAGCTGCATCAAGTTGTGATTGCAAATTTGCAGAATGTGCCAGCTGAGCATTAAGTGAATTCTGCATCTCCATTATCTGATCCTGCATCTCCATTATCATGTCATCTCTTCTCTTTAACTGCTGCCTCAGCTTCTGTATCACTTCTCGTTTGCTGAAGATGTCAGAGCCAGATTCTGAGACACATGGTGAGTCAGAGCAATTTGAATGGTGGAATGGCTTTGGAGGCAACTCAAGCCGATCAGGGGATGATACCCACATGACACCATTCTCCTTGGTGAACTCTGGGCCGGGAACTGTGACCAAAGGAAGAGCAACATCAGATTCTGACAGCATCTGGTCACTGGACTGGTGCTTCATATCAGCAATGCCTTCATTCCCTGTTTCATACATAAACTTGAACTGACATAAAAAAACAGAAAATATCTGCAACATTACATTAAAACTGACTCTAAGAATTGTAAGAGGTCAAATGAAATGCACAACACAAAATACACATGGCAATTGTATCTGTCAAAAAAGCACTCTTTCAAACACAGAAGCTAATTAAACTGCCACTAGAAGCATGAAACAAAAAGAAAGAGGAACACACACAATTTGCAATATGCAGATCTCAGGATTATCCCCAAAAATACAGAAAAAGGTGCACACCAAAATCCAGTGCCAAGCACCCAATAGAACTGAAAGAAAAGGACTTTGCAATATGAAGATCTCAGAATGATCCCCAACAATACAGATAAAGGTGCACACTGAAAACCCAGTGCCAACCAACCAGTAAAACTGAAAGAAAAGGACACTAAAAAATACAGCATTTGTAGTTTCAGATTCCATCACCAACAAATAAATATTAATATCAACATCTCCACAACAAAATCCAGCCACCCAGAGGGTTGCCCCTTTCCAGAAAGAAAATGAATAAATAAATAAAAGATGGCAGATTATAAGACTGGGTAGCATTATAATATCTAGTGGTGAGATGGTCAAAAAGCTGGAGTCGACAAGTTTTGAAAAAAATAATGACCATACCTGATAAGCAGTTGAAGCAACTATCTTCATCTTGTGTAAAGGAATAAATATTTGAATGCATATGGCAAACTCCTGTCCTCCTTCTGTCAGATGGCTTCTCATTCCCTAAAATTTATACACTTCAAAAGTCAAGCTCATGTTCACATCCAAAATAACATGCGACGCTATAATTTTACAAAGACCTTTCAAACTACTAGTAGCATTTGCCTGTTGCTTTGAATCCAGTGTCTGCTTCAGCTTGTATCCGAGGCGAATTGATAATGTACTTAATAAAGCACCACCTGCAATAAGAATCCAATTCGGTCCCTCACCCTGAATAATTTTCCCCTTCTGACCTCTAGGGACTCCAGTTGTCCTTGATTTCATTTTAATACCAAATACAGAACTGGCATGAAACTCTCAAACTCATCCAAACACGACCTACATCAGCATTGTGCCAAAAATTCTGCTATCTGCACTGCGATATAAGGACGTATTAGAAGAAAAGCACAGCTGAAAAGCTCAAAGGTTGCAAGTTTCTTATATAGAACATAACATGTACAAATAAATGCATTGTTTGCCTATGTAAAGACTGGCATGCATGCATGCAACTGTTTTATAAGCAAAAGATGTGAATTGAATGCCAAAGGAGAATTATCAGTAATAAAATCTACCATCTGTTTTCATCCAAGCTGAATTTCATATCATCAGCACTATTACAGTCCTATGCAGTACAACAATTTGTAATTCCAAGCAAATAGAAGACACCATAGAATATAATCTTTTGGCTTTTGAAAAATCTTTTAAGAAACAAATGTACCAACAAGGTCATCTAGTGGCTTCTGGGTATCAAGGTTTACTTTGCATCTCAAAATTTCACAACCAAAACATGTCAGATTTACCTTACAAACTTCTTTTGCCAGTCCACAAATTCATAATATTGCTTTTCTCAACAGCGGTTAAACTGCCAAACAAACCTTTGATCAGGTTTTCGTCATGCTCATGCCTAAATGACCCCCACAAATCCGACCAAACAGCTAACTCAATCAAGAAGATAATTTGGGACACAATTTGACCTTCCTAAGACCATTTTCCCCAAAATTAATCCAAACCTAGAACAACCTATTTCTCTCTTGCATTACCACAAGTAACCAAGAGATTAACCAAGAAAAAGATCAAAGAACTTCTAAAGGCAAAGATAAGCATCGCTAAACAGAAATTAAATGCATATAACTGAATAAAATACGTTCTTGCTTACTTCAGAACACCTCCCGCAGCAGCCAAACACCAAAACCTAACCACTACGTAACTGTTATTCATAATTCTCACTTACTCCAAGCAACTTCCAAGTCATTATTATTACTTCTATATTTATTAACTCAATTTGAGCTCAAAATCAACAAGCCGCTCAATAAAACGCCCCCATTGTTATCCTTTAGAATGGTTAAAATTAGAATCCATATATTAAAAAAAAAACATTAAACAAATTAATAGCTAACACATTTCACTTAACAAAAAATGCGTGAATAAAAAATACGGAAAACTCTAATATTCAAAAAATTACCCCACGCATCTTTACAACTATCGCCGGAAACCCCCAATAGAAGAAATGAAACTAAAAAATCTGATTATGCAAAATCAACTAAACCGAACCTACCATAACAATTATCTAGCCACTTCAAAGTGTCAACAAATTGAAAAGGGAGGAAGACAGAGCACCTGAATCCAAACAGTACATTCACTAAAATTAAAACGCAAGTTTCCCACATGGTGTATGCAAACACACACGGTACAGATTCCAAAAAGTTAGGATCAAAAAACTGTTATTTCGTTATATGTAATCATAGATAAACAAGAACCGATACAAACAAAGCAACAGAAGCACGAACCTCGTTGAACAGATTAGGGTTAGAAATTAGATTCTGTGTGTATCTCTCTCTGAAACTCCGAGGAGACTGGCTTATTTTCAAATATCGTTTACCATTTCCATAACCATATTTCTATAACAAAATCTCAGCAACACACAGTCCGTCACCAAAATTTTTACCTGACAGAGGGTGGAGGGGCACGAAATGGCGGCTTTTCGGCAACAAAATATTTGTTTTTTTATATATTTTCCCCCCTTGAGGAGAAGTAATTGCAGAGTGGTGGGGATTTAATTGGAATTTTGCATAAATTTTGTTGCTTTTTGCCAAATCAGCAGTACACGTGGCATTTTGCACCCTAGAGAAATTGGGAGCCTCATCTATTGTTCGTTGTCTCTGTCACCTATTCTCTCGCCCTCGGTGGTTTATGAGATCAATAATGTTTTTTTTTTCTTTTTTTCTTGATCTCCAAAATTAAAATAAAACAATAAAATATTACCATTTTGTGTAAAACTATAAGAATATTAGAGGATTAAAAAAATTATCATTTCATATGCCTTATTGCTTTCCATTCATTATATCATCTCCCGTAAAAAAATCATTTTTAAGAGTTTGAGAGTTTTTAATTATTTGTTGAATGCCTTTTATATAGTAAATGGTATAATTATTAGTCATTATCTTATGATATCTTTATTTTAAAACAATGAAAGGATAGGGTAGTAATTTAATGTGTGCGTGCATATAGGGTACACACATCTAAATTGTTAAATCGCATACAATTATTTGATCGAACAATCGAAATATATGCACAACACATGCATGTTATACCTATCTCATCCCGAAAGCATGCATAAATATCATTTAGAAAAGAGGGGAAAAAAAAAAAAGAAAAAGAATATAATTGTCATCTTTTGAATGGATGCTAACTAATGCATATGTGACCTTTAATAGGGAGAAATCATGTTGTAACCGTGACTTGTATTTGTCTCTAAGCATTAATAGTTGCATTTATCTAATATTTGATTGATTTTTTAAAGTCTTGCAACCCTAATACAATTATTATATAGCTAAAATTTTATTTAATTATATATGATTATCGAATAATTTTATATTAGTAATCCAGTTATTATTACTAGTTACCTAATAATGAAAGCTAATTGATAAGTCCAAAAATGTCAGAACTAAAAACGAGATGGTTTTTAAGGTGAAACGAGCTAACGCCAATTCTCAATAAGCAGCAGCCGATCTACAAGACAAATAAAGACTAACTCCTAGCGTGGCGAGGATTAACATTTCAAAACTTAAGTTAGAGAGTTTCTAAAGAGAGGAGGTAGAGAGAGAAAATGGATTCGTATATGAGACCTTCTTTTTAGACTTTTTCTACATTGATATAGTGTTTAGACGATGATTACACTTGAGTACCAAATTCCTAGTATCTGCAGTTTGTAGATTTAGAATATCTGACGTGATGGTTTGCAGGGCATAGCCTATGGATGTGACAAATTCAATTGACATTGGGTAGATCGACAGTAATGCCCGATCGATCCGATAGTGTGTTTAACCTATATAGGTAGTCAATGCACCTTTTAGGCTTTTGGCAAGCAATTAGGCCTGACTATTGGGTTGTCCCTCCATCATTTCAATGGGAATGGGTTTGAGCAAAAAAAAAAGCTAATGACATGCAATTGCCTTTTTGTATTTTGAATAACTTGAAATTGACAGTGTTTTCATAAATAACGCATAATTTCATATTTGGAGCCACTTCGATTAACACAGCATGACATAATGGCTTGGCCGTATGGCTCTTTCTTATTGGGCGCTAGTTTAAATTTCAAAATCTAGGCGTCGCTTATAAATACACATTTCCTTTTCCCTTACTAGTTTCTTTTCTCGCTTCTAAGTTTTTCTAGCAATTTATTTCTCAATTTACTTTCGCCTTTCTGTAATTCTTCATTCTTTCTTCAATTTCGAATCAAAAGCTTTGCTTTTCGAGTAAGCTTCCATTTTCAAACTTCTTTTCTTATTTTTCTTCTACAAACTTTGAATACAAAATGGTTGAATCTAGGGGTTTTTTGGGTTCATGGTATGGATATGAGTTTCTTGTCATAACATAAGGATAAGCCTATAATTATAGATCACGCCAAGCTTATTGAGGAAGAGGTTAAATCCTTTAGGAAATTGTATTGCTTTCCTCCTGGGTATTATGCTTACGTCTGTCTTTTGTCGATGTCCTATAAAGAAGAACCTTTTTTGAATGGCACATTCTTTATCCTTCACAGCATGAGTTTGGAATCTGGAATGAGGTTTCCTTTTTATAGGTTTGATACAGCTTTGTTAGAAGCCTATAGAGTAGCCTCTTATCTATTAAATCCCAATGCATAGAGAGCCATTGCATGTTTTAAAGCTATATGTAGGAACTATCAACCCAACATAGCCCCAACTCTCAAAGCATTCATCTATTTTTTCTTTATTTCCAAAAAGGTAGATGCACAATGTTTTTTCAATTTTACTAATATGAAAGATAGGAAACTTCTCTGATTCCCCACATCCTTAAAGGGTTTTAAGGATATACTTATGTTGGTCAGGGCAAGAAAGGGCTTTGGAGTTAATTTAGCCTGAGTAGATAAGCCAATCAACATATAACAAAATGGAGGACCATTGGACTCTAATTTATTGCTGCATGCATTACTCGATCTTTCAAAAGAGAGAAGAAGGGAGAAAGGTATACGGGTGTAGAGTAAAGTGCCAGTTCTCAAGTCAACATCTGTAGGCCACTAGGAGTAAAGTTTGAAGATAAATTTTGGTATATAGTCATTTTTGTATTATACGATATAAATTATATGTAATATATGTAATGAATAAATGTTGTAAATATTTTTTAAGTATCATAAGTTAATATATGTGTTTGTACATGTTACAAAATGGGAACTTGTATGTAACTAAACAGAGTAATTATACACATGGAAAAAACATCCTTTTAGAAGCCAATTCGTATTGGATCGGGTCTGTTGGGTTTCAAAATAAAATAAAAAAAATCGCAGCGGAAAATAGAAACCCACCACGTATCCAATTGATTCAATAGAAATAGTGTAACGATTACCAACCTCTCAAAGCGCAAACAAATTAAATTTGCAGGTGTGGCCTTACGCGAAACAACATCCTCTACCGATATCCATAAGCGAATGCAATGAACAAAATCACCCGAGGTGCTAGCTCCTTTCATTGGCGGTTAGGGTATAATTTTCTCTTATTTCTCAAAGATGTAAAAAAATGAATTTTCTCTCTTCTCCAAGTAATGGTTGCCACTCTCTTTTATATGCTTAATTAGGGTTTTAAAATATACATATCACTACATATATATATAGTTGACCTAATCCTAATTTAGAGAGAAAATTTTGGTTTCGCTTTTCTTATTAAAATAAGAAATACTTTATTTCTTATTTAAAATAAGAATAATAATATTAATCTTAAATATTATTATTATATTTTTTATTTATTTCGAATTTTAATTTATCACAAAATAAAATTCAAAATGCCTAAATTAACCCTTAGTCCATTCATCACATTCTATATGTGCAACCTAATAGGTTCATATTATATTAGCAGTGGGCGTCAATCCTATCACGGGCCCACAAGTCATAAGCAATCTCTAGCAAGATATTATGACTACACAAATAACATGAATATCGATAATTCGATTTTAACCTAATAGAACATATTTTAATCCCTTTGTCACACAATATCTTATTTGAATATAAGTCATGGTTCATGTCAAACTTATATAGTCCAAACATATAATTTCTCGATCACTAACTAGACTGATAATATCAAATGATATTGATCGCTCTATCGATTCATTTAAGCACGGCCATACATTTCTTAGTCCTACTTATCGAGGGACCCAATAGATATCTCTCTCATAAGAGAGGGATAAATTTTTTCTTGATTATTGACTATCCTCTACATGATTCTCATCACGTCCAATCATAATCTTTATGATTATTAAAGATAATGTTTGATTATGTCAAAACATAATATTTGTCATGTAGGATATTGAGACAATTTCAGGTCGAAGGATTGATAACATAATTATTATGAGGTCACTATTGACATTAACCCATATAATATCTTATAACGGGTCTATCCAGTACTCTATTCTCTAATAAGTACTTATAATTTTAATTCATATCACCATATATAATCATCCCATGATTATCAATCAAACTTATATTAGTCTTTATTTATCATTATTCATTTAATGATAAATGACTAGGGATAGTCAAAATAACATTAGATTGTTATTTACAAATATTATTATAATGTAACATGACAACAATATAATAACATGAAGAAAACCCAATTTTATATAATGAAATGTGACATTACATAAAGGACCAAATATTTGGCCTAGGGAATATCCACTAACAATGTCTTCATCGAGATGCATCCTAGCTTTTCCTTTATCTTTTTCTTCTCCGGGATCTAAATAGTTATATAAGCCTCTCTATAAGCTTTTTGATTGCCTCTCAGCATAACCACTTCTCCCTCTACTGACACCTTCACCACTATATACCTGATGCCCGTAACTGTACTAGTTTGGAAGAGCATTGGCCTACCAAAGATAACATTGTAGGCGAAAGGCATATCAATAATCATGAAGGTAAACTTACACATATGGACAATGGCTTTGTCCCCAAAGAGGTCTACAAAGCCTATGATAGGAATCGTGGCATTATTGGGGCTTATGAAAGGGATGCAGTTCAGTTGTAGCTCACTAATTAGAAATTTCATCTTTTTGTGTGCGTCTAAGGTTAGTACATTAATCATGCTTCCATTGCCCACCAAAATCCTCTTAACCTTAAAATTGTGAATTGCTACTTGTACCATAAAGGAATCGTTATGAGGAAATTTTAAATCTCATGTGTCTTGTGGGGATATGGTGAAAAAGGGTAAATTCTCATGTTGAGCTAAGAAGTATATCCCTTTTTATCCCTTCTTTCAATTAGCAAAATCTCCACCAAAAGATGATCCCCCGGTGATAACATTAATCACACCAGCACGTGTCTTAGTCAATCTAAATCACTTAGCTTTCTCCTATCTTCATACTCATCATCAAACTTTTCTTTGATGTCAATGGATTGGCACAGGCTCTTCGGCTTTTGCACTACAAATCTCTTTAATGATCCCCTTTGGATCAATCTTTCTATCTCTTCTTTCAGTGCCTTGCACTCATTAGTTGTATGGCCTAATCCCTATGGAAATTGTTGTATTTAGATATGTCCTTATGCATATTAGACTAATCAAACATCCTTTTTAGCCAGTTAAACATGTTATGATAGCTTTTAATCCACAACAATACTTTCGATGGTTCGATATTGAGCATAGTATAAACCTTCGTCAGAACACTTCCGTAATGATTAGAGTGACAACGCTCAAACTCTTTTCTTTTTCTAGAGCTCTTTAAAACTCTAACTTTTTCAGTCCTCCTAGATGTTTGGTTGCCCCAGCTAATCGGGTTGTATTCATCAAAAGCTTGTGGATCTGCCCTCAAGGCATCATCCAATTATATGAATTGAGTAGCTCTATCCATTAGATCACTAAAATCAGTATGGGAATTGGTCATCAGTGACTAAAATAATAGTAGATTCCTCACACTTCTAGCTAAGGCTGTAGTGGCCATTTCAGAATATAAGTTCTTAATCTCCAAAGGCAATGCCTAAAACCTATCAATATAGTCTCAAAGGATCTCATCTCGTCTGTGCTTTATGTTTGAAATCATTCATAGTCTTAGAAGCCTTCATCCGGATAATAAATCTAGTGGTGAATATATCTTAAATCTGTCAAAAATTGGAAATCGAGCTAAGAGAAAGGTTGTGGAACTAGTTTATGGCATCTCCTCCTAGGGCTGTAGGGAAAACTATAAAAAATGCTATGTCATCATAAAAGTACAATTGAATCTAAGTCAAGAACTCAAATATATGACTCTTTAGATTGATTTTGCCATTGTACCTGGCATTCTCATTTTTGTGAATCAAAGGGAAGTTTGATCTCTCTAATCTCCTAACAAAATAAAGAGACTGTGTTTCCATTAAACATAGGCTTTTTAGGGTGGCCTAACCTAAAATTTTTGATGGTCTGTAAGAACCATCTTTTATCTTTATTGGCAATTGGCCCATCCTGTAACACCCTTACTAAACAGTCTGACTGAAACATGTGATAAACCGAAATTTTTTTATATGTATACTGAACCTTAATTACTCCATCAACTGTAGACTTGTCCAATATGAAATACTTATAAATTAAGTACGCTGATTAAACTCTAATTGTCCAATTAACTAATCACCAAATAAAAATTCGGCAATATAATGCCTAAAAATTTATCTAATCCACCTGAAAACCAGACAATTTTCTCAGCCCTTCAGGGGCACAACAATACAAAAATAATTTCACTATAAATCTCATACATCCATTTTCATTATTAATCACATTTCCTAAGATGATTCAATATTACATATTACACTCTTAAACCACTATAATACTCCAAAATAAAAAGCAATTTACATTTAAATCGTCTCGCTACATCTGTGAACCTCAAAGGTGAATTGCCCACAACTAGATCCCCTCTTCTGATGGTTGAGCCATAGCAGCTGTCTACCCAGAAACAAGCCTATCCTATTACCTACACGGATAACAAAACTCGTGCTAAGCTATAAAGCTTAGTGGAGAACAGTATAATCTAAAGAAAATCTTTTTAACATGTAACAACAATTACATAAGTACCAAGTTTAATAATATTCCTAGTTGATACCTTCAATTACCCTAGACCCCAGTTTTTATATTCAGCAATAAATCACAAGCATAAACGAAGGAACATATTACTCATATAGGCAACACAACTTAATAACTCAATCAGTAATTCATCATTAATTGTTAACGCAGAAGATGTTTAGCATAATTCCTTCATACATATATACCATTTAAAATATAATATGCATTTTAATCTCACTTTCATGTAATCATTAAAACAATCTTAACAAGGTGAACTATATATTACATAACACCATATTGTGCCATATATTATGTACTTGATCTATAACAGAGTTATATACATACCTATATATATATATATATATATATATATATATATATAAACAAATATAACAAAGTAAGAAACTAGCTTATGACTTCCAGAAACAATATAATTATTGAAGATAAATTCTTAGTGTACAATACTTACTCATAATATATAGATATATAATGCTTATATAGTATTAAGGAATCACATGCTCATCAATGTTGTAACTTTCAATTTATTATCCATTTGCTATATATATATATATAAGAGGATAATTCTTATGCAAATTAGTTCTGAACTATAACATTTCTTATCTTTTACACTTTTTAACTTATTTTCATATTAATGCCCCTAGTACAAACCCAGCAGAAACTCTCAGACCAGATACATGAAATATGGATCCCATGGGCCCCATTAAAAGAGAAATGATTCTTAAGGAACCATTTCCAAACACTGCACTTTTCACTTTCACTTTACACTTAAGCTATGAAGATCAAAGATCCTACCCATAGCAAAGCAAGTCGCCATGACTTGCACCACGGTACAAGGTGTTCCTAAGGCTAGCCAACTATATCTAGAACTAGTTTTTACTGCCAGACTAATTCTAAGGGCACAGATTTCACTTACTTTCAAAATATTTATCAAATTTTTCATCATTTTAATTCCTTTTTAATCCAAAAAATACAGTTATTCAGAATCTTCAATATTTTTGTACAGTTCGTGAACCATCTTTCACTTACGAATTATTTCACGATAATTCAGTAAATTCTCTTTAAAATATTCTTTAGTCGTTAAAGGAATCTACTTTATATAGATTCTTTCATATTACTTTAAACATTATAATAACCATATGTTGACAATACTTGTACTAATCATGATAGTTCATACATGACTATTTTATGTTCATAAGAATGAATTCATATACAATTATTTAGATCATTGGTGCAAGAATCAACATATAAACACATAACCACTATAAAAAGACATACCTGTATGGTTCATCATAAACATCTCTCGTGCTCCACTATACTTAATTTAATCATCAAACATTCATACTCAATTACTATATTTGATACTTGCATTCAATATATCATCCTTAATTGAGATGTCTATATATGCATATAAATTTAATATCAGTTTCTCATGATGTCATAAAAGCACAAGCATACCACTATATCTACTCCATTAAAATATAACGATGTTCCTAATTGTTATTCAAGTACCAAGCAAGAATTTATCAAGGGAATTAAATGTTTGACATTTATACCAATAGCTTGCCATTATACTAATTACATTATTATTTACTTTGTATTATAACATTATAATTCTCACGTATAGTCTATTCAATTATGGGGATCAATAATTTATTTAAATAATAACTATTCAATACATTTGTTTCCAATAGGATAACATAAAGAATTCTTACTAAAATCCTTGGATTTTTATATCATTAAGTTTATACAACAAGCTTTATTTCAAAACAAGTTCACATTTTGGAATTAAAACTCCATCATCTAATAGTAACTTACCTTTAAACATCCTTAAGTAAATTTAATACTAATAACCCATTAAATCTCAACTTATTTCAGAAATTCCAATTAAAATTCAATTATAATCTACATCTTAAGCCCGTTGACAAATAATAACTCTTTAATCTAATAATAATTTTAACATGTAACTAAAATTTACCAACCAACTACTTATGATCAATGCTTATCAAACTTCAAAGGTTGCTATAAGGTTAATTATACATTAATTTTATGATTATATGTCTTTATTGCTCAAAACAAATTAAGTGAACGCATGATACAGTATTATTACCTCTCGATTAAGAGCAAGAAACTATAATTCCCCAATTCAACCTACAAACTCAAAGTATGATCTTTTACCTAAAACTACTAATTTTCAGCATTGTTTTCTATTACTATCTATGAAATTTCCCCTGATTAACTTTTTAAAACTTCAACTATAACCTATTTAGAGATTAATTCCAAGAATTAATCAAGACAGCATTACAAGTTTCAAAAGTAAAATGAAATATTTTATTTATATTTCAGTAAGTTACACCCTCAATTCCATTAAAAATAATTGAAACTTCTATCTTATTAACCTATACAATTTATTGTTCTTTAGTTATATTATAAACACTTAAAAACAATGAAATCTAAAATTCTATCATGCATACTCCATCTTAAATAATTCAATTCAATTCAAGAATTACACATATGAAAACAAATTTTCTCATTATCATATTGATTCATTTGCTTTGACTCCACCGTTACCCAACTCAACCCAAGGGATTTGCATGTAAGATTAAACACCCTATCACTACTTTAATTTCAATAAACTTATGTAAATCCCATATCATAAATTTTACTTAAAATTCTAATAAAATCACATCTTAAATTTACTACCAAATAATAGTTTCAAAGTTTGTCAATAACTCTTACATGCCATTAATGTTTATTAATAATTCTCATGATCCTTTTACCATAAGTTCAATCATATCTGATAACAAAACTAAATCAATAACTCAACTAGATAAATTTACAACTCCTTACATTAAGTTATTCGTTCCTTTTTCATCTCCAGCATTTTTTTCCTTATGTTATCAATTCGTAAGCCTTGAAATCATCCCATAACAATTTCATAATTTACCATTCAATTAAACTTAATTCCTGTATTCTATCAATTTACACATACAGAGGCAAACATTTATATTAAACATACAATAAATTTCTCATTAAAATTCAAAATTTATTGAACTAAATTGAGGGAGATAATTTTAGTATCCCATACCTATATAGAGTCAAAAATCAGCTTCAATCTACCGTTTATCGTTGCTCGCCGGATCGATCACCAGAGCTTCACTGGAGCCTCACCGGAGATGCACGGTTAGTGTCGAAATGGAGTCACGCCACTCCAAACCTGCCGACGGTGGTCACACGCCTTACCACCGTCCCAATCCGTTGAAAAACATGTTAAAAGGTAGTGGCCACCACACTTCTGATCACCCTAACGCCGGCGAGAAGGGAGGAACAAAGGACATCGGAGCTTCATCTCATCCTCAGAAGTCCTATAGTACCACCCTTATCACCTCTCATCGACGAAGTTGATAAAAAAAAAGCAAAGAAAATGGATTGGGAAGAGAGAGAGAAATCGGGATCTACCTGGAGCTGCGATCTATTTGAGGCGAGTGATGGTCACGATGGAGAAGAGTACTCGCAAGGGCCATCAACAACGGAGCTACCACTGGACGATCGTCGGTACTGGTGACCCACCACTGACGTTCCCTTCCACCTTCTCCCCTCTTACTTCTTCATTTTTCTTTCTCTTTTTAATGTCTTCATTTGCTTTTTATTAATAACCCTTTTTTTTAATTGTAGACCCAATCTTTTGGTCTAAATAAAATGCCTAATAATATTTTCCTATAACCTCCACTAACTCCCACTCTTGTTTTCACTGCATCCTTATTCTTAAATATACTATAATTATCACTTAACTAATTAATTAACATTTAATTAACAAATATATCATGAAATGACATTCATTTCTATTAGGATCAAACCTGGGACATTACACATCCTTCCTGTACTTGGATTTGTTTAGGTACATATGGATGACAAGTGATCATGCACCAAATGTCAATTAGAATGAGAGGGGAGGTAATCATCATCCTCTCCTAAGTCGTTCTCATCATTATAAGATCGAGCATCAAGGGGATTCATCTTTCCTTTTCCCTTACCCTCATAATAATGTTCTTACATCCATGAGTAAGTACCCAAGTGATTTCTTTCTTCATTGATCACTACCCTTTTTACCCTATAATGAGGTTGGGCTCTTTCCTCATTTCTTAGTCTGCTTTGTGCCTCGTTATCCTCGATAAATGTATGAGATTTCTTACTTTTTCTGAATCAAATACAAGATTTTTTCTTGTAACTTACCGCCAAAGCCTTTTATGAAAGCTTTGAGATCTTTTGCAATGATAGGAATAAAGTCATTGATGAGCTAGTTAAAGGCATCAAATAGCTCATCATCATCAAAAACAGCAAAGGTCCTGAGACAATTTATCTATTTGTGCATTGGATTTCTCTCATATGGCTACCTCTTGTCAGTCTGATTTGTCATTTCGCCTTTAAGATCTATCCATCTTTGCTCTCAACAAAAGCACTAAATTATAAGTCTCAAAAGTTTAGACTCAAAGCGAGATGGTTTTTAATGTGAAATAAGCTAATGTAAATCCTTAATAAGTAGCGACCGATCTACAAGAAAAATGAACACTAACCCTTAGAATGCAGGGGATTAGAAGTTCAAACTTAAGTTAGAGAGTTTTTAGAGAGGAAAAATGGATGTGTGTATGATACCTCTCGTTTTACTCTTTTTCTATATTTATATGGTGTCTAAACAGTGTGTGACACTTGCTGGAGCCCGTTCAATTCCAGTTGGGTTCTCGGAGGCTCGTTTTTAGGGTCTAACAATGGATGAGGCTTACTTAAACTCATAAACTGGCCACTTCACAATAGAAAGGATTTTAGGCTCAATTTATTGTTGATGGTTAACCCATGAATGCGTCCAATGTGGGCTCAAAAAAGGCAAGTATCATGAAGTCACCACTCAATAGAATGTTAGAAAATGAATCTCAACCTTTTTGATGTCCAAACAGAGATTGGTATTTGGAACATTACTCTTACTTGGCATCTCGGTTAGGTGTTTTTTATAATTAGATTTTTATTATTAATTCACTACCTCCCTTCTAACACGATGCAATATAATTTAAATTAAATAAGCATACCAAACAATTTAAAGAAGGCAGTAAATAAGCAGTAAATAAACAAAATCCTACTTAAGCTATTACAAAAGCAAATCGACCAACTAAAAAAGATAAGAGTTATATATAAATCAAGGCATTTATTAAGTTGGAAACATTGATTTTCTCATGCATATTTACAAAAAAAAAAACTCTTTTTCTTATTTTGTGATTAGTAAAAAGTGATTTTAAGTGAAATTTATATTTAACATGAGAAAGTCATTTTATTACTACCTATTATATCCCCAAAATAAATACATCCAAATAAAGTAATAAAAATAAAGGCAATAAATAAAGGGATATAAATGAAGGAAATAAAGTAAACAAAATAAATAAAAATGGCAAGCCATCCATAGTACATTGGCCTCAAACTCCCCAAATAGTACATGCAAACAAAATTAGTTGCTCACTAACACAAAAAAAATAAATAGTTAGCATTTATGACAAATAAAATAAATATTAAAGTAAAATAAAATAAAATATGCATTCTAGGATAAAAAAAATAATAGATAAACAGAATGTAAAGCATGCAAATAGAATTAAAAAAAACTAAAAATACAATTAATCATGCAAATAGGATTAATGCAAGAAATCATGCAAAAATGACATTAAAAAGGCTAAGATGGACTCACAGACGGCCTAAAAAGGAGATAGACGGCTAAATAAGGAAGAACAATGAGACAAAAAGGAGATCCCGTGACATCCCATCGGTTGGTGTGATCAATAAGCATCAGTCGGGGTCTTCTTTCCATCTATCACTCGACAAACAAGTAGAAATGCAGAAAAGCACACAATAAATGAGGAAAATCTATTCTTAACTTAATCATGCATTGTGACACTTACTACACATACTATATTGCACATCACTAAACATATGATAATTTTTTGCATAGTTATCAGCACAACATTGGATCATTTCTCAAACAACATAATGATTGAAAAGACTGCAAATAGATACTTTTATACAGCATAATTTATAATGTTCTATTATATTTACATCGCAATTCATTTAGTACAAAATAGTGATTACATTAGCAAAAATAAAAGATATTATATTCGTACTTTGACTCTTCCTAATACTGGCATTGGCTTTGTCGTTGTAGATCTTTTCCTAGCTTGAGTACCTATACGGATAAATAACCATGCTAAGCTACACAGCTTAGTGAGAAATATTTAATATGTGAACAACCACTTATAATGATTGTTCATACACATATAAGCATGCATAAAGTACAAGTTTATATTTATATTAATCATGAAAGAAAACTACACACACAAGGAGGAACAATGTCAATGCAATGTTTGTAAAATAAGCTTAATCATACTTAGCACATTAATTTAGAATGTATCTTATTTTCTTATCATCTTCTGTGGATGCCTACCTATGTTATGTGGGTGTGGATAACAAGTGTTGTGTATACCCGTAGGTATTTAACCTATGGATACCCGAAGATATCAAACCTATAGACCCAAATGAGGACTAACTGTAGAACTAAACGGGGTCAAGACTGTGATCCCAAACGGGGTCAAAACTATAGTCCCAAATGAGAACTAACTGTGGACCCAAATAAGGACTAATTATGGATCCAAACGGGGTCAAACCATAACAGCTGCATCTGTACCTTATAGGCATGTCTATCTATCCACAACCAAGCTCTATATATAGGCATTAATTCCTTTTTACATCATTCTTTTTTACATATAAGTATCTATGAATTATTATAATAGCATAGCTTTGATCCTTGACATATATTAACATTTTCGTATTCTTGATGATACATTTGAAGTAACAACAATACCATGTATGTACAACATTAACACATGTTTATATAGTCCCAATCCAACTATAAATAGATTCTTAGTCAAGCATTTACTATATTAGACTTCTAAATAAACACAATGTATTTGTAGGTCTTTTAATAAGAATTTATGGTAAGAGTGCATTTGGGTACTTTGGGCTATAAGGTTAGTGTTTAAAAAGCAAGAAAATAAACTTTGGGTTAATGACGAGTCGTTAAGGGTGGTGACGACTCATTACAGAGGCCCAGGGTGCAAACTTGCCATAAGTGTGCCGACTCGTGACAAGACGGCTTTCTTAGTTCATTTTGTTTTGCATTTTTGACCTATTTCCAGCAAGATTCAGATAAAATGGTCTTCTAGAAAGTTATTCCCTATGTTTCTAGTTTTCAAATAATTAAGAATCATCTCATTTTCACTTCAATATCTCAACATATTCACAAATTACTGTTGATTGTTGTAATACCCTTAATGGTACCTTAAGAGGGGTAGATGATCATTTCACATGAGACAAAGGTTGATTATGTGACTAATTTAGGGAAATTACAAATTAGGGATTTAATTGAAAAGTTAAAGAAAAAATTTTGAGGTAGAAATGTGAATTGTGAAAGATGAGAGACCAAAGTAAGAGATATAAGTTTAAAGAGGGACCAAAATGAACTTTGCCAAAATGTTTGTGAGCCACCAATAGAAATGAAGCAAGTGGATGGCTAGAAAGAGAGAAGAAAATCTGATTTTCTTCCTTGAGTTGGTCGGCCATCCTTGGAAAAGAGACTCATCTTTGGTTTTGTTCTTCTCTTCTTTTTCTTCTCTTCTTTTGTTTTTCTCTTCTCCTCAATTCTATGAAAATAAAAATTATGCTCTAAGAAAATAAAAGATGTAGATGGTAGAGAGAAGGGTTTTGCAGCAACCTACGATAAAGAACAAGAGAGAGAAAGGAAAAAGGAGGAAGATAAGTAAGAGAGGAGGATAGGTAGAGCCTTAAAAGGTATGGGAACTTTTCCTTTATTGTGTGTATGTTTGATATGTATATGATGTGAGATTAGTAATATGTGATTTTATAGTAAGTGATTATCATGATAAATTAAGGTTAAACATGATTGAACTTCGAAATTAGGAAGCTCTCTTCAAGAAAGTGAAAATTGTTTTAGAGTTCACAGGACCAGTCAGCACTCTTTTAATGATATCTTGAGTTATAGTGATTGTAATTGAGAAATTCTAGTTTTATAAGAAAATAGACTCATATATCTTCATTTCATATGAAGAACACAGAACTTGAATCAAATTTTAGGATAGAGAAAATTTGCCTTGAATTCGGGTTAGGACTGATGCCCTGTCATTGGGAGCAGTCAGTGGTTTTTATGGGATATCTTGAGATTTATAAGTCGTATTTGAGTATTTTTTATGTTTTAGAAACTAGAAATACAGATATACAACGTTATAGAAGCTAGTTTTCCCTTAAAATGATATTTTATAGGTCAAAAATGACATAAAAATCGAGATAAAAAATCTGTCTCTAGGAGGTTTGGGCCTCATAGTTACTAGATTTTTCATAGTAACCATAAGGTACCCCAATTTTAAGTCCATACCCAAAAGATGACCTATCTCACCGTTACTAAGCTTTTCATAGTAACCGTGACCCCTTTAAAAAGTATAGAATACGGTTATTACTCATCCGATAATGACCATAAGGTAGTCCGGTATAGTCCAGACCCAAAAAGTAACCTAGGTCACGATTACCATGAATTTGGTAGTAACCGTGACCCCTATATCATGTCTTGGGCCACAGTTACCATGAATTGGCAGTAACCGTGATCCTCCTTCATAGTTCAAAACTTAAAACTATAAGATGTCTTATGAGGCCTAAAGTTACTTTAACTCTTCCTAAGCCTTATAAATTATATTGAACATATAGATATGATAAGATAATGTACAATATTCACTATACTAATTGTATAAGAAATGCAAAGGCAATATTTATGTTATAGTATACGATACTTGTATGAGTTTACTCGAATGTGAATTTATGAATACAATACAATTATACGATAGTGATTGTTGTATATATATTGTGATAGTTGAGAACTATAGTATATTATATATATTTTGAATTATTCTACTTTATAGTGAAATGCATTAATATGAATTGATGACATATGTGATATAATTATTTGCCTACATATAGAACTTGGTTGTGGATAGATAGGCATGCTTATAGGGTTATAGTCTCAGCTGCTATATGTTCGACCTTATATAGGTCTCTATGATTCGACCTTATATAGGTCCCCATGATTCGGCCTCTTGTAGGTCCCCATGATTTGGCCCATTTGGGTCCCCATGATTGATACCTTCGAGTATCCTTTCGTACCTTCGGATACTACAGTACAGTATCACCCGTTATCCATACTCACAGGACTTTAGCAGGTATTTCACAGTATATAATTTACAGTATACAATAAACAGTATATGAATACATGTGTAACGATGATAGAGACTTGATTATTCATTAAATATGATTGTTATAAATTAAGTATGTTATGTGGATTTAGATTGTAATCCTTGCATATTGATTTCCATATTTGATATTAATGCCATTTTATAGTGGTTGTTCATATATGTATTGTTTTCCACTAAGCTTTATAGCTTAGCACGGGTGTTTATCCGTGTAGGTTCAAGGTAGGTTGTTGCTTCAGGGACAAGGCTAACACCAGCTAGGAAGAGAAGTTAGGATGTCTAAAATGTACTATTTTTATCTTTTTGATTTATATAAATTCTATATAAAAATAATGTAATGAACATGTTTTATAATTTTTAACTCAAAATATGATTATGATGTAACAAAGTATATGTTTATGTAACTTTTTCTAATGTATGAATTATAAAGTCAAAGTATAACCAATGGAATGACAAATGAACACCTCATTAGTATTATATATATTATTTATTAAAAATATTAAAATAAGTAACAGGAATCTAGGTAGTAGTATGATCCTTACAACTGCTCCCAATGATAGGGCAGCAGATAACCTCACAGTTCAAGTCTGATTTTGACAATATTAGAGGCAAAATTAGTCTCGACTTCTTCACATGAAATTTAGGTCTATGAGTCTAGTTTCCATCCCAACTAGAATTACTCAATTTGCATTCCTATAGCTCAGGTTATAATCAAAACAATCCAGATTGGTCAGATGAGCCCTAAGATAATTTTTAGCTATTTAAAGAACAACTTCCCTATTTCAGTTCTCAAGTACTATTAAACATAATTTCCATGATAATACCTCATTCTAGCATCTAATATTTCATTCACCATGGCACATACACAAACATGCACATTCAAAGTCATGAGTAATTTCCATACCTTTTAGTAAGCCAAAAACACTTTCTTCAATCCATTTACACCTCTTTCTCTTTTCCCCTACTTGATTTTCCTTCTACATAGAAAAGATTATATATATATATATAATATAAATCTTTTCTACGTAGTATATTCCCTCAAATCAATTCTCATCATAAGAAACAAAAGAAAAAGAGAAGAAGAAAAAGTTAATACCTTAAAACACCAACCACTAAATTCTCTCTCCTCTCAAGTGTCAAATTAAATTTTTAGGGGTTATTTTGTGGGTTATTTAGGAGTTATTTAGGGGCTATTTAGGGAGAAGAGTGGCTACATTTCTACCCTTAAATGGCCGACCAATTCTTTTTCTTAAATCCCTTGCATTTTCTTCTTGTTTCATGAGAAATCTAAAGAGGCTAGGTGTCAACATCCCATTGGTCCACTTTATTTGTAACACCCTTATCACTAGACCTAACAGAACAGTGTAAAAAGCCAAAAAAAATTTTTTTGCATTTACTTAACCCTTATTTCTATTTCCAAATCCATTACTACAACCTTAAGTTATATTGTCGTTGACCTATAACTGTCCAACGTTACTATTTATTTTACCAAAATTCGACAATATAATGGTTATAAATCTAATTAGCCCTTTGAAACGTGGACAAAGCACAACCTCTCAGAGGCACAACAATATAGTAAACATTAATATACATAAGTCCACTATACATAACTTATGTCCAAACAATCCCATTCATATCCACCTCATGCTTAATTCAATATTCACATACTTCTTTATACATTTACAATAAATATCTTTTACTACAATCTCCAACATTTATACATAAATATATACACATGCCAAAACGATCCCAATATATGTGTCTTAACAAAACTTTTTTGCCGAATGTGCACTATTGCTCCTGCTCCCCGGTACCTGCATGCAATAAAATCTACGTGCTGAGCATTAATCATGCCCAGCGGTGACTAACAATCCTAATATTTTCCTTTACCATACTATTATTCTATACATAAAACAAATAAGTTAAACAACTTACGATATAATTTCCAATTAGGCACATTTCTCTCATTTCCATTTCAAAAGCAACTTTATTCTATTATTAGCAACTCTTTTTACTTAATATCAAACTTTAATTAATTTTTCAATTAGGTCCCTAATATTATATTTATTTTCAAAATTGCCCTTTTTGACCAATATTTATAAAATTGCCATTATATTCATTTGTTTTCATTTTTACCCTATAACTTAACTCATAAATTACAAATTACTCCTTATTTTAATATTTTCATGTAAAATTATGCTTTTGGTCCTTATGTCTTATAAAACTTCATTTTGACACTGTCGAGACACTAAATTACCATTTTACCCTTTATAATCATTTCTTAATCATATTTACTCATTAAATACCAGCTTTGATAAAATTACTGTTTTATTCCTAAACTTTTTTTCCTTTCAATTAGGTCCTTTTTTACATTAAACTTCATTTTTATCTTTCTTTTATCTTATTTTCACTATAATGCCCCTAGTATAATCTCAGCAGAAACTGTCAGACTGGATATACGGAACATGGACCCTACAAGACCACATACAGACTGAGAAATGACCCTAAAGGACCTTTTCTTACATAACAAATTTCAGAACAGACAGAGGCTATGAAGATCAATGATCCTACCATAGCAAAGCAAGTCATCATGACTTGCACCGCAATACAGATGTCCCTATGGCTAGCTAATTATAACTTGAGCTAGATTTTGACTGTCTGACTATTTTTAAGGGCACAATCTCATTAAATTTCAATTCATTATTCCATTTTTCCACCATTTCATTATTTATTTTGACTTACTTCAATTATCAGTCAAATTTTTTAATCTTTTTACACAACTTGTGAATTATTTCACCATAGTTAACCATTTTCTCATCTAAAATATTCATTTAATTTTTATAAAAATTCATGGGTGTGTTATTTCATCTCTATTATCCATTTAAGACTTAATTTCATCAAATTACACCAAATAAATATTATTTCTCCTTAAGGTAATATTCGGCCAACATGGGAAGTTCACTATATACAAGTCTTAAAATTAATTTAAGCATTTTATTATGCTTATTCAAGGTTTAATTGCATTATTCTAGTGTCAATTTCAATAACACAGACTTTTATTAATTTTTTCCTAATTACATAAAGAAAAATCACTAAAAATTTAGGAAAATAATAGAATTCATTAGTCACTAACCTCTTTTCCTTGGTCTAGCTTGCCTAGACTTCCTTTTCTTTTTCTTTGGTCTTGAGAGCTTGAGTTTCCCCTTGATTACCTACTATGGCCGAAATTTTCATCCATTAAAATCCTAGTTTTTTTTATCTTAAATGCACAAACTAACATCATAAATGGATTCTAAACGCCTAAAACTAGTTAGAAACATCTTAGAAACAATTTAACATCAAGAATCCATCTTACCTCTTTTTGACACCCAAATTTAATTCTTTGAAATCTCTTGCTTCCTTGGCTCAAATCAAAGTATGGAGGCTTAATTAAATGCCCAAAGGGGTAGAATTAGAGTTAGGATGCTTGGTTATAGGGAGAAATTTAAGGAATTAAGAAGAAAATTTAAGAGAGAGGGAGAAAGAGAGTTTCAGCCAAGAGAGGGGCTGAGGATGGAGGTGAGTTCTTCTGGTATCTTCCAAAAATTTTCGCTTAAACCCCTCTCCTTAATGGCCAAAGGTTGGGCCAAACTAATGGGCTCAATCACATCCATCAAGCCCACTAATTGCCCACTCAAAGCCTCTAATTAATTTCTTTCATTTTCCCACTTTAAATCACTCCAATTTTAATTTCATTACTCTTAACACATTAAAAATAAGTTGTACACAAAATTTCAGCTCAATCAAAGTCCGTTATCGGTCCGATTCAATTAAATCGGTCCAATTCAATAACTACCGATATCACCAAAAATTTTATTTTTAATACCAAAATATTTTACATGAAATTTCATTAAGATCTGAAAAATATGGTAATTTTTGAAGTTTATTTACTATTTTTAAAATTTCAGTCAAAGTTAGTCAACTCTTCATGCAAAGAAAATTAACTAGCTAGATTTTTCGTATTTTTGACTTTTTGAGGTCTATATGACTTCGGTTTCACCTCAAATTTCAACCCCAGACTTAGCATGCCCAATACTTTCTAATAGTCAAATAAAATATTTTTCACTTCCGGATACAATTTTCAGCTCGAAAATACTATTTACTATCAAAAATTTACTGTTCATTGCTAAGCCAGTGTTAAGGCCATTACATTGTTGACCCTAGTTAAATTGCACTTAGCTCCCTACTTCTCTTTAATTTCTTATTCTTACCACAAAACTTACATTTTCTTATTTCAATTGAGCCCTTCAATACCATATTCTCTCTCAATTTATGCACATATATGACTTAATATGAAATTACCGTTTTTCCCCTTTCTTATAAAAAATTTACCTCTAATTCCCAACTTACAATAAAATCAACTAAACAAGTACATATAAATCATATTATCAATTAAACACATATGTTACATAGTAAATCTTCTAGGATATAAATAGGATCTCACATGTATATTTGTACATCCTAAAACATGCCAAAATTATTGTAAAATATCAAAACATATTTAAATCATGTTAAAACAATTAAATTAGCATAAAAATAGAATTTTAATTAAGAAAAACAATTGAGCATCAATAGTAAAAAATCTAAAACATACCTTTCTAATGTATTTTAATTAGATTCATATAATCATGCTAAATATTGAAATAATATCTAATTAAAATAATCATGGCATAAAAAATAAGAACAAATAGACAATACTTCTACATAATGGATTAACACATCTACATGGCAATTAATCTATTAATAAAATAAAAGTAGAATAAAAACCTATAATATTACCCTCAGTTACCTTTTGAGAACGTTAGAGAACTGTACTCCAAGTTCCTCTTCTTAAAATACTGTACTCCAAGTTTCACTTCAATTGATTTCTACAGTTGAAAAAATAATAATAATAATATTTTGGTGTTATAAAAAGATGTAAAGAAACCTTTTTATTCTTAAGAGATAAAAATCAACTTTTTACTCTCAAGAATAAATGGCTGTCTCTCTAAAATTCCCTTAATTGAAAGATCAATTTTTTTAGCCACCAAAGAAAGAAGAAATCCCCCAAATCCTAGGGCTTTTCCTATTTATTTGAGAGACTTTTTGAGTTCCCTTAAAACTCTTAATTTTAAGGTCTAAATCCCTGATTTGATCCTAAGTGATCAGATCAGATTTGAGATAAAAATCATCCAAAAAAGTTTTCCTCTCTTACTCAAAAAATGTAGAAAGTAAATCTGAAAATTGCACAACAAACGAGCAAGACGTCTATCATCACAAACTGGCAGCCTGTCTGTCAATTAGAAAAATGTGATTTTTGCCATTAAAAGCTCGTTTTAGCTTCGAAAAAAATACAAAAGGACAAAACCTGATAAAAATCTTAAAAAATTTTGTGAAATTCAAGGATATGATTCAAAGTTTTCGTTTCCCTTTTGCAATACGAACAATATTTTCTCATCAAGTAACTATGATCTAAGTTGTCTCGGGATCCATTGTCTACACGGCGGTTACACTCGAGTATCAGATCTCCTAGTATCTGCAATTTGCAAGTCTATAGTGTCTGATGTGACAGCTTACAAGATATAACATATAAATGTAACACGTTCGATTGATATTGGATAGATCGACAACAATGCACAATGGATCCAACAATGTGTTTAACCTGTGTAGATAGTAAATGGGCATTTTAGGCTTTTGATGTTAGGTATTATCACTAATGATATAGATATATATTATTTACAAAATATTAATCCTTTTATCCTTATGATATAATAAAATATACAAAAGAACAAATAAGAAAATAATCAATTAAGAATATAGGAAATTTTAAATTCAATTTCTTCTAATAACGTTTAAAATTGTAATTAGACATAATACATGCGTCTTATAACCAAAAAAGTCACTGATGCACATCCAAAAAGAGTGTGTTTAAGCATCGAAATGGATCCCATTGAGTGCAAGGCAAATTCAAAAACGGGACTTTAAAAAATAAAAATATTGTTTTAACTTCCTAAAAAAAATACTGTTATCTTTGATTTGATAAAAATATAATAACTAGTAAATCAATGAAAAAAAATAATTATTGAATTAATGAAATAAATTAAATATTTTATTAAAAATAGAGTGTCTCCTAAATGCTATGTAATAGTTTAAGTTCAGCTTTACTATATAGAATATTGATAGATTATTTATTTACTTGGAATGAAATAATATGGGAACTTTGGAAGCCATTTTAGAAAGGTTAGTAATTTTTTTTCCCTATTGTATAGGATATAAAGCCAACGTCAATCCATAAGTTCAATTTTCAAGATCTAAATAATTTAAGCATTTGAAAATTTGTGCATGATGTTTTTATTTTATCTTAATAATTAAATGTCTACAATTAAGTATGCATTAAACGGGTCGTTTATGCTTCTTAATTTATACTACTATATATTAAATGAAAAGCAATAATTCAACTCCCCAAAGCAAAAGAAAAATATTTATGAATTGTCTTTTTTTTTTTTTTAGAAGACACAAATATTTATGAATTGTCACTTTCTTTCCTACAACAGATATAATGTACGTCGTTGGGGCTTGGGCCTTTGGGACAAAAGCATGTTTGGAAGTTAATGGCAAATTGGCAATTAAAAACAAAACAGCATAATATATATAATCATAAAAAATTGTCATCACCCTCCCGATATTTAGGAATAAAACATAGGTGTGTGTATATGTGGACCGATAAATCAAACGGTATAAATCTACGCATATTACAGTAACGTATTTATTGAATTACTGCTCTAATATTTCATAATTTAAGCTTCAAAAAGATTTTATAATTACAAAAATGTTATATATATGATTTTCCTCCCGAGAAAAAAATAAAAGTAGAAACGGTTGCTTTGGCTTTTCTTTATTTCCTTTATTTTCTTTGATAGATTCTTTGTTTCCTTCAGTAGACTATATTTCTTGCAGATTATGCCTCGTCCATTTTTGTCTTTCAATGACTCTGTTTCTTTAATTTTAAGCAAGAAAATACTTTATGTTTTCCTTCTCTTCTCACCATTTAATTTAGGGTGTATATATATATATATATATATATATATATATATATATATATATATATATATATATATATATATATATATATGAGCGCAATTATAAAATAATTTTATTAAAATGAGTCAAGTGGAGCCTCTAATAATGTAATAGCTGGCTAATCTTGAATTTAATAATAATAATAATAATAATAATAATCCATGTCATGATGATTGATGCATTTCAACCTAAGCACACACCCAACTTTACTTTTTATTATTTTTTTTGTATTTTTTTATCTATCACTTTTGAGTAAAATTCAAATTATATTTATCTGTTATTTTTAAATTTTTAATATAATTTAATTTATTTTTTCAATTTATTTTTCTTTTTCAATAAAGTCAAAACCAATCAATTTGATAATTTAGTCTTAATCACGTAATTTAATATTAAATTTAAGTCTATATATTATTTTTTAATTTTAATAAAAACAACAAAAATGACTAATAAAAAAGAACTTAGAAAGTAATAAATGGCATTTATTCTAATCAATTCAACCTTTCTTAATTATTTGTTTTTGGAATTTTCTGATCAATTATTTATAAACACATACTATAATACAAAAGAAGAGAAATATTAATTTAAAACACAACATGTATTAAATGGAAGGAATCAATTCTTCTACAAGACTTGTAATTCTAAGCTTTTTATTACAAATTTCCCCACAAAATGAACTTGTCGATGTGGATTAATTATTAGAGTTACCCTTGATCATGTGTGCACGTTGAGTGAACCAAATTGGGCAGCTGGGGCTTTCGACATGTAATGATAGCGAACTTAATAACACCTTTCTTGTATCCTTGAATCATCAATGGCATCACCAGTGCTCCCTTTATGGATTTTAGACCTAAAAATCAATCATCACCCATCTTAACATCACAATTTTTAATACACCTATATACCCATCAAATTCTATTAAGAAATTAATTAAGCTTACCGCTGCGCAATAGTGATGTGAGGCCCTTCCATGTTAGAGCCGACCGAATCACTGCCGGCCAGAAAGGGGCTACGTACTCGGACCAATCTGCTGTTTTTATATCCTGCAAAATATAGTCAATACATTCATTTTTATGTTATGATTTAGTTTTATTCATTAAATTTTTCTAGTTTAAACCTGATGTATTATCGAATAAGATTGACCAAATAAAATGCAAATTAAATTGTTTTAAGTACATGATATTGAAACAGCAAGCTTGATATAGGCGGAGATCACAGTTAAAGCTCAAACCCAAATAAATAAATATAAAAGTTAATTTTATTTATATTCACTTAACTTATGCTTAGCCTGCGAAAAAATAACCAAAGAAATTTTAATTTTGCAAAAAATTACCGAATTTAATACTTTTGTATACAAAAATAACTTTAACTATTCTCAGTGAAAATACTCGCGAAAAGTTTAGATGGCATTTCAAGTTAGTACTGTATGTGCACGTGAACTTGCACCTAATACCACATCATTAGACGATGTGGCATTGTTAACATGTCGGTTGCCAAATGGACCAATGGAGATTGGATTTTGCCACATCAACACGCCGCACGTGGACATGTCCACGTAGTATATATTAATCGTACCTATAATTCAATATAATTGTGACACATGTGCATATAATGATAAATTGATGTGCTACCTGTACTTTCAAGCAAGGGTATTCACTAAAAAACAGTTAAAGTCAAATTGACAAGCTATGCATCTTAATGAGTTAAGCAGTTGAATTTAATAACCTGAAGGGAAAGAGAGTGAAGTAATTGGACATAATCAGCAGCACAGCACCAATCAGGAAGATAATATGCATCACAAATCTTCTTCAGGTGTTGTTTCTCCCATGTCTGTAAAGATTCTTCAGAAGGACCTAGATCCCTATGGCACCATGTTACTATTATAATTCTGGCTCCAGGTGCTGCTACTCTAACCAATTCACTAACGAACTGCCATTTTTCTCAATTAAAAGATTGTTTTATGTCAATGGTTATTCATGAATCAAACTATAAATAACGGCTAACAATGGCAACCTTTTTCTTGTCAGGCATGTGTTCTCCACTCTCCATTGACCATACCAGATCAAATTGCCCATCTGGAAATGGTTGGTCTAAAGCATCTCCCACTTGAAAAGAAGCCTGTCAAATGTATGGCACCAAAAATTGCTATATAGATGCCAAGAAAAGCACCAGCTCTGGTAAACAAGAAAAGCTGAAAAATGAAGGAAAAAGGAGGAGGACCTTGTCGGCCAATCCTTGAGCAGCAGCTAATGCATTAGCCCTCTCGGCTTGGACAGGGCTGAGAGTGATGCCTTGGCATTTTGCTCCATATTTCTTTGCCAAGTACCTTGAGCTCCCTCCTATTCCACACCCAACATCAACCACATTCTTTGGCCACTTTTCTGGATCCTCTGAAAATAACCACCAAAATAAATAATGGATCTTAGGTTTATTTACAGATAGTAATGCCCTAATGATTACGCCACCAATAAATTTTAGTTGAGTGATACTAGTTTTTGTAATTAGTGTCGTTCGATCTCAAATTTAAGTTTCAACTGACCCTTTTAACAAAAATATAAAAATAAAAAATTACTTATTTATATAATAACCAATGGTTACAATATAGGTACTCGACATATAAGACATTAGCCATTAATAGCAGTCTATATATATAGGGATAGGAAGTCTTCAACTAAACTCTCTGCAATCTAATTTCTCTAAAATTACTTTTTCTCTCTCTGCTGACTTTATGGACGAAAAATTTCTCCTAAAAATTTATCAGAAATTAAAAAAAAAAAACCCTCAGAAAATCGAACTGTTATCACCGTACAATCGAATTACTTTGTTATCCGTGCAAACCACCGCATGAAATGAACGCAATGTGAAAGAACAAAGTAACAAAGTAAATCAAAGTTAACAGTTAAAAAACAAATCTGAGACTGAGAGTCAAGTGGGGCCAACTGACCCCACTCAACTTAAAAAAAAAATTGTAACTTCAACCTTTTTTAAAAATGATCCCACTTAATTTTAAAGAAAAAATAAAAAACAGCTTGTAATTTCATTCTTTAAAAAAAAAAATTGACCCACTAAAATATAAAAATGAGTTACTGAACTATTTTTTTTAAATATTAAAAATAGTATAAATTCATTTTTAAATTTAAAAAAAAATATATCAAAATATTAAAAATTATATAAATTTACTCTTATTTGGTAATTGAGGGACGAATATAGATAATTATAAATACTAAATATTTATACAATTTTAATATTTTATAAATAAATTTAGCCTTTATCTCTATTTTCAATGTGAATCAATTTTAATTTTTGACTCCATTGGATAAGATTCCTGGCTACGGGTGTTCTCTATAGAACAAGACAGAAAATAGAAATAATTCTTTATTATTTACCAAGTATTATAGAATATAGATCTAGAATATAAAAATTACAAACATCTTAATAATAATATTATAATTAAGCTTATATTGCTCTAATATTATAATTCATAGTTGGAAATTTGTAATAATATTTATGTCAATTTATCTACAGTTTAATTGTAAATATGCTAAAACTTAGATTCTTAAGTGTCTTTAATGGTTTACCAATTATGGAAAACGTAACATTCTCTTAATAAAATATAATTTATAGAGATAATTATTAAAGATATAGAAAAAGAAAATAAGGATATAGTATATATGGTAGCAAGAAATTGAAAACCAGAAACGCCGGCGAAACGGAGAGCCTCCTCTATCATACGAATCTGAGCAGCTCTGTGATCAGAAACCGAACCCGAAACTTCAGATTTAGGGTCATAGAAACCATGATGCATATGGTCCCCCCATATATCTTCCCACATACCAGACGACTCGTCATACAACTCAGCTATGCCTTTCTTCAGCACTTGATTATCCATTTCTACAGCAATGGCGACACTTGTCGAGCGACCACTGGAAGCGATTGAAATTGGACGGCGGAGAGAGTTAAAATACGACGGAGGAGTTGGCTGACCGGAGCGGAGGTGACAGTGGAGAATTTGTGGCTGAATGGAGCCGCAGTGGAGCATTATTGTAGCCAGCGGTGGTTGCTAGAAATGAATAAAATATTAACGGGAACCAGTTAGTTATTAGGTATGGGCTGCCATTAGTTATAGAAATAATGCAAGTTCGTAAATGGCCCACGTGGATATAATATGCCCATGTCTAAAATATTAGGGCTAACTTTGAACAATTTTCCAAATAAACTATATACCTGTTTATTCGTTAATTGGATTAAACCACTTCGTTCACAATTTTATTAGAATTATCCTTTTTTATTAAAAAAAATATATTCTTTGAGTTTTTATTTAATATTAAATATAATTGAAATTTAATAATAATTTTATTCTCATATTTAAGAATTAAATAGGGGCACTTCTTGTCGTTTTGCTTCTTTCATCCACAACCCTTCCATTCACAATTCCAATTGAATTAATTAAAATTTCAGCTTTTTATTAAAAATTATTTTTTTAATTTTTATTTTTTATAATTAAATATGGCCACTTTTTCTAGTTTGCTACTTTTATTCAATTATATAGTTAATACTCTAAAAAATGCCAAGATATTTTTACTAATTAAACATGTGAACAATGATTTTTAAGACAAGTTAAATTAAAAAAAATTGAAAATTATTGTTATAAAAATGATAAAAATATGTTAATGATAAAAATATATTATTGATAAAAAATTATTGTTAAATATGTGAACATGAATTATCCTTTCGGAATCAAATTATTATTATTATTATTATTATTATTATTATTATTATTATTATTATTGGTTGCGCCCATCCTGTTCCGTTCAGCTTTTCTTGTTTGATTTTAATTTATGTATCAGCAAACTTGTACGGTTGTCCCAAACAATTGGCTCCAAAAGAAAAAAAAAATAGTTCCTTTATATGTAAAGGGACCAACATTTTCTGCTATATTTTTCTTCCATTCCTTTATAGGCTTAATAAATTCCTTTATGGCAATCATTCACCTGTATATATCATACAATGACAATAATGATGATGATGATGATGATGTGATTCTTATAAAAAATTAAAAATTTAGAGTTATATTAAGGATATTTTAAAATACGTTAAGACCGTCAGTTTCAAGTATCGGTGGATCCCAATAATTAGCATAAAATTGCATTTTAACGATAAACAAGTACAAGTTCATGGTTAATGGGAAAAGTTTCTTCTACAAATTCTTAACAGTTTAAAGACACTTTTGATTCCAAGGATTGCAAAAACTCATCCAATCAGCTTGTAAACACATATCCTCCCTCACAAATAGATCTGTTCAAAATTCAGACTTCGGATTTACGTGGTTTTTTAAACGTTTATTTCGATCTAAATTCTGTCCATGATCGAAGTCTACTCAAATTGTACTAAAAACCCAAAGGAGTCTACCAATTCTCTTTTCCTTCAAATCAAACATACTGTTAGTAAATGGACATTTCCCAAGCCCAACCAAATAAAATGGAAATAGAATGAAGCAAAGACAAACAAAACAGCCAAATGTTCTGCAATAATGTGATTTTAGTAAAACAGTTGGAAATGGATAAAAAAATAACAATATATATTTTTTAAATTTTAATCCAATGATCCAGATTGCTGCATACTGATACTTCCGCATACCAAATGAGTACTCAATCAATTTTTACTTCAAAACTATGGGGGTTCTCGAATAACAGCATATAAAGGGCAAATTTCCTGTCAATAGTCTAACAGCAAAGTTGGCATAACGTGAACTTGCACGTAAAGCAAAGCATTCAACTTCACCCATCTGTCATCTTGCTTGTGACAATGTTAAGAATCCATTCAAAGGAATATATGCACATCTAATAACAAAACAAGCATAGAGAACCCCTGATGCTATGGAAATTATACTAAGCTCTAGTTATTATGCCACCTTTCTACAGGGGGGAATGCAGAAATAATAATTTTGAACTCTTCTTTCATGGGCCTAAAACACTCTTATAGTAGCACAAGTATTTTTTGAAAAAAAAAAACCCCTCAAATTCAAACAATCCGCAAAGTTTCAGTAAGGGAATGTCTCAATGATCTGAATAACGATCAATGCATAAATACTTAATGCATTCTCATTCAACAGTCCCTGGATATTAGCAATATTTTCAGACCAAGAATAGAATTGGCTACCAAAAATGCAGAAAGCTTAATTTCAATTGCTCAATAGCTTTTACTTCGGAAACTAAGTATACTTTAATCCTCAAGTAGTAATTTCATGCTTTAAGCATTGAAATGAAATTATTAAAAAGAAAAAAATTTGCCAAATGAGGCAGGAGCAATTTTAGACCCATCCAATTGAATCCCATTGATTCAGTAAAAGCTCTTAACTCATATAGTGCCCAGTCAGCTACAACACCGAATGAGATTGCCTCCATCGATGTTTTTGTTACAAAAGAGCCAACTTATCGGTGGTTTAGTACCAAGAGTATGCTCCGTTGGACACTCTAGCATGCGTGCATATTTTATGCTATCTCTACACAACAGAATTTGACTCTTCCTCAGTAACTTCCACCAAGCAAACAAATAAAAGATAATTGCTATCCCATCCAAATTTTCATATTCTCTGTGCGCTTCAAATTCACCCAACTGATACATTCATCAAATAAGAACACCGAACAAATTCAGAGGTAAGAAAAAAGCCAACACTTCTGAAAGAGAATATATCAAAACATAAAAAGTCACCAGAAAAATCAGAGATCAAACTCAGTTAACTATAACTTCCCCCAGATTCACAATGAAAATACCATTTCCACCAGACAACCCAATTTCACACAGAAACCATAGAACCCCAAAAGCGTCCAAAATCATGTAAGTATTTAAGTACCATTTCTCGTTCTTTAACCTAATTTCAAGAAATTAGAATAATCTACCAAATAAGAAAATGAACAGGAACCATTACAAAAACAAAGCACGATGAACTGAGAGACTTTACATGGAGTTTAAACATTAATAAAATAATTTCATCGCCCAATTCAACAGCAGAACCATTAAAGAGTTATCTATTGCCAGCGTAGCTTCCACAAAAAACACACATCCTCTTGAACATTTAATATTTAAATAGTTTAAATTGGGCAATAAAATCATTTTATCTTAGTTCAATGTTTTCTTACAATCTGATATGTGGTTAAGTTCCAGTATGGAATTTGAATGTTGTTTCCTTACTTGTTTTTCCTCTACCTGCATACTCATTCTACTATGTTTCAGTATTTATCTTCTAGTCCAGAATATTTCTCCCTCATTCATAAATTTCTAAGCTTTACTGTTTCAGTATGTCTTCACTTAGTTGTTGCTTTTCAGAACCTAAACTTCTGTAGGTGCATGCATACAGTTCCATTGGTCTTTACGGTTAGCTTGGTATCTCTCTTGGCAAAAGAAGGAACGTACACAATTCCATTAAACCGCAATACCTTAAAACTGTTTGGTTGCAAGTCTTGCAAGGGGAGTGTGCTAAATCCATTAACTCCACAATTTGCCTAAATATAAGAAGACTTTATCTTTAGACATTCCACAGAAGCCACATTCGATCCATGCTCTCAAGCAGATTCTGGTGTAAGGATTTCAAGACCAGATCCACCAATCCTACGCAAAGGAAGCTGATCAATAACTCTGGGATTTAACCAATTGTGGTTGGTGTGAGTGGTAAGGCACTCTCATCCCTTAAGTGAGGTCAGGGGTTCGATCCCCCTCACGTACGGAGCAACACATTGGCCAGCACACTACCCCTTAATTGGGCCGACACGGTGCGAACGAGGATTAGTCTGGATGTGGTACGGGCTTAAAGGTGCCTTCCACAGTTGGAGCCCATCCAGGATACCCCGTGCATTTCGCAAAAAAAAAAAAATAACTCTGGGATTTGAGAAAAAGTGACTTTTCTCAGTAAAATGGACCATACTAAACAATCATTAAAGCAATTTTAAAACTTTCAACAAATTAATAAGCTATAGGAATCAGCAGTAAATAGCAATTCTAAAATAAAAAATTCAAACAAACAGAAAACACTGTTGAAAACCTTAAATCAGGGTAAAAGGCCCTAAAAAATGGAAAAAACAAATAAATAAAATTAAACAAACACCAACACCAGAGTGAATGAGTAGATAATTTGTCAAAGGGTGCATATTCATGTCAAGCATGTTCAAACATATCTAGAGTCCCTTATATAATCCAAAAAATACAGATGTGAATTTACCTTCAATTCATACACATCCACCAAGCAGATAACATCTGCCACTTGAACCACAGCTATATTAATTTGGGATTCCGCCACCGTTTTTGTGCTTAATCTGTGAGAGAAATCAGAGAAACTTTATTAGAAATCAAAGGGCTTGAAGCAATTCAAGAGAGAATAGTTTTCAATGGCTAGAAAAGACAAAAAAGAAAAATTTTCTGTATGAATTTAATTTGGAACAGAAGAACACCTTATCCTTTTAAAGCTGTTCTTTGAGGGTGAATCGTCATCATCTTCATCATGATCAGTAGCATACCAACTCTCACTTTAATCAAGATCAGATCTAAGCAACTAATTTGCAGCGGATTTGTTGCAGTTGGTGTTGATAACTGCAGCTTTTTTGAAATGAATATCTCTCCAAAATTACAATTCTGATCCAATTATTGCTTTCAAATTGATTATCTCTTTTTTCATTTAATTTGTCCACTACCTCCGTTTATTAGGGTGTGCTTCTGATGAGAAACTGTTTTTAGACAAACACAACTATATTTTGAACAAATAACTGTTATACTGTTATTCTTCCTTGTGGCTATTTCTTTTTCTACCATTTGGCTTAATGAGAGGCCAAACTTTTCTCCATTTATAATAATAATAATGTATATACCATAAACTCCAAAGAACACTAGATTCCTTCACATCAGGGAATCTTAAAGGCTACTCTTGCATTCAACTTTATAAGAAAATCACATCCAAAATAAAAATTGGTGCAAAACACATAGCTTCCCTCACAATCAATTGCAATTACTCGCTATACCATTAATACAATAAACAATACACTAAAACATTTTCAAGGCAATTCATATGCCTATGTGCTACCTAATACAATCAGATATATAGCTCTGCAAAGAAGCATCACAACTCTTGGATACACCAAACAAATTTAGGATAAAGAATAGATCAATATAACATAAAGGAAAATGGTTTAATTATATTAACTGTGTATTTAAACTTAAAATTCTAGTACCATCATCTGATGCTTGCTTGATTTTGATCTAGGTTTCCAAAACCTTCTTCTTCTCATTCATGTACTCTTCCATCTCCTTCAACCACAAGTCTGCAAACTCACAATTCTTCCATGCTTCAAACCATGGTCCTCCACGAGTATAATGTATTGCTTTAGGAAATGTTGTTTTGTCACCCTCCACAACCTTGTTATGGCCTTCAAGAAAATTCCACACAAATGGGATCGAACCAATGTCTTCATCCTCGAGCCACTGAAACCTATGAAGAAAGGCACCTGTTTGAGTATTCACAACCTCAGGTGTCAAAACCTTGTTCTTTGGATGGCCACAATTGTAGAGAACCATGGAAGACCAATTCTTCCTTGGATAAACAGTTTGCACAGCTCCATCCATTTTCGTGGTCTCTTTCGGGGTATAGTCATGTTGCACGCACATAATAGCATATTTATCATCTATCAAATCCCTCAGTTCCTTAATGTCAGCCAAGTAGAGAAAATCACAATCAACAAACATGGCCCAGCCCTCATAATTGGCAAGGTATGGGGTCAGGAATCGGGTAAAGGAGAACTCTGTGCTCTCCAATTTTCCTCTCTCACGCCAGTAGAGGTTTTTATTCCTAAGTTCTGATTGAATGATGGGGTGGATCTCAACTGGGATTGAAGATCGCTTATTGATCGAATGGCGACAAACCTCATAAGCAATATCTTCGCGTGGATCGTAACCCACAAAGATTTTCAAGGATTTCTCATTTGTTATGCCCCCATTAGTACCAACTGTCTGAACCTCACCATTGGTAATGGTCATTGTAGCGGCTGCTAATAACGAATCAGGATCAGAGATTCGGCAATTTAACTGTTCATATCACAAATGGAAAAGAAAAATACATTCATTAAACCTAGCAACAGAATCATTGAATTACTATAACCATTATTATCAACAATCTCAGAATTGGTGATTAAACAACCAAGATAAAACCAAAAAAAAAAAAAACAGAAGAGTACCCCAAATATGTATGACTAACCACAGAGTTTCAACCAATGTTTTCATAAACGAACCAGATGTCGACTCAACTTGACAACACGAACCTATAACTTGACAATATCCCGTCTGCTGATCTAAAAAAAAAAAACAAAGAGATTTGAACCGAAGCAGCCCCTTATTTCCTACAGAACTTTAATCTCAATGTTTTTCATAATACATTTTAGGCTATTATGCTTGACAACACGATTAATAATTAACTTGGGCGGTATATGTAATTTTTATATTTACAGTTAACATTTGAAGGAAAAATGCAGAATGCGAGATCTGCAACTAAACAATAATGGTAACTAACACGAAATTCTAAAAGTGAAACCCATAATAGTGATTAAAGCAAAAAGGAACAGATGAAATGGAGAAAGAGAGAGTACCTGGAAAAATGGGAATGCAGATCTCGCAGAAGAAAGTAAAATTGAAAATAATGAAGTAAAAAGTAAAGCCTTTTGGTTCTCAGATTTGAGTCCAATTAGTAGCGGGCCGAAGGAGAGAAAATACAGGGGTGAGATAATGTGTGCCTGCGGGGTGTCGGTGATTTATAGGGGCACCCCTCCTCAGACAAAGTCAAAATATGTATATAATTTTAGCAAGTTTTATAGTAAACTGTGGATCATAATTCCATGGGTGATGGGTACTTTTAGTGGAGTTCTAAATTTCGATTCCATGCCAACTGGCCTCCGATAATACATGGGTGTAAAAAAGCAATCGAAAAGAATTGTTAATCGCAAAATCCAAATTTAATGTTATTCCATCCATTGCTGTAGATTTAGATTTGTAATGAATTGCGGGCCAAGCCAAGGCAAGTGTGAGTGGGCCCTGGCCTCCTCACAATCACAAATCTTAAAGACCGACGGATAAATCTTAGCTGCTCTTTTCATTAATAAATTTTTTTTTAATTTTTTATTTTTTTCATTTCGGGACAATTTTATAAATAATGCATATTGTAAAAACAATTTGGAAAATGGAGTATTTTGAAAAATATTTGGAAAATTTAGGATTTAAATATTGCTGTGCCGTTTTCCACCACTTCAAATTCAAGTCCACAGCTAATCTAATCAAACTCTCTTCTTCCTTTTTAAATCTTTTCCTCTGCTCTTAACATTTTGTTTTTTTTTTTTGTGTTATTATTATTATTACGCAAGAGGCTGACGAATTGAGGGTGGATGAATCTTAGCTGCTCTTTCTTGTAATTATCTGGCTTTTTTTTCTCATTACGTTCTTCATTCCATATGTGAAGTTATTAAAAATTGTTTCAGGAGACTCGCTTTTGAATAATGGTGTATTAATATAAATAAAATATTAGAAATACTAAATTTTATCATATTTTATATTATTTTCAAATTAATTTTTTTAAAAAATTTTCAAAATATTCACATTACCATGTATTATATTATGCTATTTTACTTACAATATCGTTAAAAAAAAAAAAGTGAGCTAAAACACATTTTGAGATGCTTGAACTTACAGTGTTATTATTGCATCAGTAAATTTTTATTGTATTAGTTTAAATTGGATCTAAAACTTTATTTCAAAATTTTAATACATATGGAAAATTAATAAGGACTTGATATAACAAAGGCATACAATTTATACTGCGACAATATTATTATTTTATCCATATTTAATAAAATTGAACTCAAGTTATGCGAAAAGTTCAACAATGCACACACAATAGATTTAACAGACTCCATTTTTAGACTATATATATATATATATATATAATTCAAGAAGAAAACGCTTTTTACCTATTTACAATAAAACGTTGCAAGGAAATTCTCAAAAAGTCATTATGTCTTAAAAAGAATTAATCTTTTAAGCGAGTCTCAGAATTTATTTTTCTTTGGGAAAAAATCCATATTTTACCATATAAAAATCTGAATACAACCTGCCAGTGCATTCCACTTTCCACATACAGATACAGCCACATAAATGAATGTGTCGGTGGCCAATAGGGGTTTTCAACCACACATGCTCTGTTAAATAAAAATATCTATCGGTAACTATAGTTATCTGAAATTTAATAATAACTTATTAAATGTTTAAATTTAACTTTATAATTCATTTGATCACATGAAATCTAATAATAACTTGTAACTGTTTCAAAAAAAAAAAACCTTATACCTATAATAACCTTCTACCTATAATAAACAATTTTACAAATAATAAATATTAAAATTTTTGAAAAATTAAGACGGACGCACATCGATATGATATTTAAACTATTGTATCCAAATCACATGCGTACAATAAAATTGCCAAAAATTAAAGATTCAAATAGATTATTTTTTTTAATTTTGATATTATGCAATGTTTCATAAGTACTATTAAATATTACACTCTAATATTTCAAAAAATAGTATAAATTTATATTTATTATTTATAAAATTAATGAGTACATATGTTTAATAAATTATTATTATTATTACATTTTAAATATTGAAATAAATTATAAAATTAAATTTAGATACTTCGTAATCTGGTATATTTAAGCTCATTTCCTAAAGTCTTAAGATGCGTTTACTTACAGAAAATAATTTTTTGTTTTTTTTCTTAAAAAATTGGAGTATTTATTTTCCGTAAAAAATTTAGAAAACTCGTTTATTTATCAATAAATAAAAAACTGCAACGTTTATTTGTGTGTGTGTGTATATATATATACATACATACAGATATTACACGTATATGTATGCGTACATACATATATACATACATACATTTATATATGCATGTGTGTATGTATATATATATGTATATATATGTGCATACATACATATGTATATGTATATGCATATGTATGCGAATATATGTACATACATACACATATATTTATGAATACATACATATGTTGTAACACTCTTATCAGAACAGTATTTTTCAATGCGCAACTTAGCAGTAAACGGTAAAATTTTTTTTTTCAAACTTCAATCATTGCCAAACAATTTTGATACAATTTAATATTTTATCCAATTTACGAAATTTCGGCAGCACAATGGCTAGAACTTACTAGCCTCCTGAAAAATTCAAACAATCCACACAGCCTCTCAGAGGCACAACAAATCATATATCAATGATAGTCATTTACAACTCTTTAACTGACATTATCATAACAGCAACAATATTTATTATTTAACAAAAAGTATCTTTAATACAGTTCAATTCTATACTCTCACTGTCTAAGTATATACATGCCATAAATACTAAAAATAAAAGTACAACTAACTTTCTTCATCTTCGCATTCTGCTTCTCCGTGTATCAAGCTCCATCAATACTTCAAAACCTGCACGCAGTAAACACTACGTGCTGAGCACTAGAAATGCTCAGTGGTGACTATTAATCCTAAAATTTTTCAATTTCAACATAATTACATAAATTGTGCAAACTTCTATTTTTATTTATCAGAAATTTACTTTTAATTTCTTTCACACTATTTTCATTGTTTACCAACATTTTTGGTAATCATTTTACTTTGTTCGTATACTTTTGCATCACTTGACATAGTTATCGTTTCATTTTAAGAGTTACATGGAATACTCATGTCTTTAATGACAAGTTTTCTGTTCCTAGTTCCATTAGGTAATTCAAATACGATTTTCATTATCTATTCTTTTCATTCACTTTAATCTTTAGGCTTATAATCTTTATTGCAAAGTGATGTAAGTATTTTGGATCACTCTGCATACAAATTTTTATTTTCTTTTCTTTTTAAATGAAACTTTTTCATTTTAACTAAACAATCGTTTGTCTTTTGATCATTTTACTTTTTACTTCCTCTTTACTTCCAGTATTTATTATTTAGTCATATGTTTACACTTAAATACAGTATTGTCATGTTTGACTTTAAATACATAATTAGCACTATTTTTCGAACTCTTTATTTTCTTAAAATAATAATTGGTACACAAATTATAAATTCAATCTCATGGGTCTTTTCATAAATATTTTATTTTTATAACCATTTCCTTGTCATTATTGCTTATTAATTACAACCTTTAGGAACAATTTCAATTTTATCCCAAAGTTTTTATTTTCTTTCAATCAAGTTCTTTTTCATTTATAACATTTGCATTCAATTACTTTCACACTTTCAATTTATTCCTTTTAATATGCCCCTAATGCAATATGACAGGACTCTCAAAAAGGATATACGGAACATGGACCCAAAGGTCCCACTAAACAGGTAGAGAAATGATCTCGGAAGATCAAATCTCACAGAGCAGAAAACAGATACACTTTCACTTTCACTTTACACTAAAACTATGGAGATCAAAGATCCTACCCATAGCAAAGCAAGTCGTCATGACTTGCACCGCGGTACAGAGGTGTCCCTATGGCTAGCCAATTATATCCTGAAAAAGAATATCACTACCTGACTATTGTTAAGGGCAAAAACAGTCAAAAACTTTCTGAATGATTTTCAAACTTCAATAATTTTAATTTCTTTTATTTTGCTTAAAACAGTGCATTTTGTCAATCGCACTCTTTTTAGTGCTATTGACTATACAATAACTTTTTCTTTTTGTTTTCTTTTTCTTTCCAATCACTTTTGCGTGAATTATTTGACAATAATTCACTATAAATAATTTAATTAATTATTTTCTCGATATATATATATATATATTTCCATATTTTGTGAATTATATCAGAATAATTCACTCTTTTCTTTCTAGGCACTTATTGAATTATTTCTTTACAATTCAAAAATATACTTTTACAGTCATTTTATTCACTTTTTGACTCTTAGTAAATCTCTTACTCTTTCGGTCTAAATTTGCGATTATTTGAAAATTGCAATACGTTATACGAGTTGTGAATTACTTATAATAATTCACCATTTTATTCGAATTATGAATTATTTTGTAATCCTTTGGGTACTGTTCATTTATACGGTTACTCTTCACTCATACGATTACTATTCACAAATCATTTACTATGATTAATTTATTCACTATATTTTTTTATTTTCTGCAAATTTATCATTTAATCTCTTTTTTTTTTGTTTTTCCTTATACAAAATGTACATTAAATTACATTAAATTATCAGCTTTTAATTGTTTATTGGATTATTTCGCAATAATTCAATATTTCAATTAAGCATATTCCCTATTTATTTTCTAACTTAATTCATATATCACATAAATTTCGTAAAAATTTATGTGAACATTGCTTTTCAATTATTGTCATATTTTCTTATTTCATGAAATATTTTAACATAATTCATCATATACCATACACTTAACAATTCTCTAAATTTCCATAAATTTCATTAAAAATTCATGGCAATTTATTTTACGCTTATTATCATTATATAACATAATCAACAAAAATTCTCTACTTTATCAATTTTATTATTCAATACATATTCCAAAATAATCATATAAATTTCTATAAATTCCATAACAATTTATGGATATATATATATTTCATCTTCTATCAATTAGGACTTAATTTCATTAATTTATAACACAATAATTCATTTCTTTAACAAGGAAATTTTTGATTCACAAAGAAAATTTCTTAATAAATCTCCTTAACTCAATTTATACACTATATTAGGCTTAATTAAAATTTAATTGAACAATAATAACATTAATTTCAATATTAATCAATAATTCAATATTTTTCCTTAATAAATTTAAAGGAAAAATTCAACAATTTAAGGAAAATTAAAAGATTTCGTAGTCACATACCTTAACGGTCGGTTTCGCTTCGATTTACTTAACATTTGCTCACCGGATCGGTCGTCGGAACGTCGCCGGAGCGTCACCGGAATCTCGCCGGTGACAATCCGACACTGTCACCTTGTAGATCGGGATTTCCTCTTTCATTTTTTGGTGGTCACGCGCCCAAATTCTTTCTTGGTTGGCCGGAATCTTGACTTGAATCACCCGCCAAACCCATTTTCGATCTACCGATCGCCGGCGTTTTAGAAGCGATGGAATACATCGGAAGACTCCACTCGTCGCCGGGAGTTGATCGATGGTGGTGGTGTCCCCATCCGACGCCTTGATTCGCCGGAACGAACAAAAAACCCATTTAAAATAAAAATAGAAAAACTCGACGATCGGACCACCACAACGGAGGCCGGACGCCGGTGAGAAGAAGAGGACACGCCGCTCGTCGCCGTTGCGGTGGTGGTCGGCGTGAAGGGTGGCCGGTGACCCTCCCTTCCTCTCTTCTTTCCCTTTCTTTTTTTCTTTCTTTTTTCTTCTTAGTGGTCGGCGACCACTGATTCCCTTTTCATTTCTCTTTTTTTCTTTCTCTTTTTTTTTCGTCACTTGTTTCTTTTTCTTTTTTTTTTCTTTTACATATATATATTTATTTATATATTTTTTTTATCCAAAATTTTACTATTTTGGTCCCTAAAACTTTTCCTATTACTTTTAAAGCTCCTATTCACATTAAAATCGATTCCATAATTTTTATCACATAAAAAATAGGTGGGACATAAATTTTCAACTCAATCGGAGCCCATTATCGGTCCGATTTAAATTTATCAGTCCAATCCAAAAATACCGATGTTATAGAAAAATTTACTTTTTGCAGCCAAAATAATCTATATATTATTTTAGTCTTAACTGCATTTTTTGGTAATTTTTTGGAGTCCGTTTACTATTTTTAAATATTTATACAAAGTTGAGTCAATTTTCCAATAATAAAAATTGACTCGCTACCTTTTTCGTATTTTTAACTTTTGAATATACTTTTCGATCCAGAAAATACTATTCACTGTCAAAAAATACTGTTCACGGCTAACCCAGTGTTGAGGCCGTTACAATTCTCCCATACTAAAAAAAATTTCGTCCTCGAAATTTACTTATATCGACAAGTAGAGGATAATATACAGTTGTCAGATCGAAACTTCTTTTTCATTCAATAGTTCCGAAGCAACTTTGCTACTGGAACCCATATACTTTTAAGCCAACCAACCTGATATCAAAAATCTTTATCAGTCACTTTTCACAAGTCATATAACCCTTTGTGCAGATTTCTTTCTGACATTACATTGAACTTGATACAGCCTCTACTAAGAGCAAGTACTTTTCACAAGCATTCTTTTATTATCTAAATTATATACTCTGACTGATCATCAGTACAAGGGTGGATCACTATGCTAATATTGAGATTATCGCAAATCTCTTATCTAGCATCTTCTCTCTTAAAAGTATAGACAATCTAATATCAGAATCTCTGATCACATTATCCCATTTCTAGTCAGATACCATTATAAGTCGAAGCAAGTCCCGAAGGCATCTAATGCTTCGCTTTCCTTTGCTGACACATCAAACATTCACTTACAATACCTGTCAAGTTACACTTTCAACCTGACTTTCAATACTAAGCTTGTAATTTTGATACATCTGATAATTGTCAGGATGCAAAGTATTACTATCTCAATGGGCTTCAGTAAGAATCTTTCAACTTATTCACAATGACTATTATACAAACATTCTCTTTCTGAACCATTTTGTTCCTACCCAATATACAATATCGATTTTACTTATAACTCAACTAAGAATGCCCCTATCTAGAGCCACACTTAAATTGATATTCACGGCTTGAAGAATCGAAAACATTATATGTAATCATTCTTACTCCTTATTCAGTCATACATATTCACTTAAATGCATTCACCTTATCACATACAGATTCCTTTGCTGAGTGTTCCGACCACTTCGTTAACTTTTCTACAGTACCCGGCTAAATTCAGGAATTCCACACTGAACCACATGTTACATTCACTAAACTGAGCAATTAGTTATTTTTCTTTCAATACTTGCAGAACAATTTTCAAATACTTATCATATTCTTTCTGTATCTCAGACCATACCGAATGGTGATTACTCAAATCCACTACAATTCACAAAGGTGATTGGTGCGTTAGCAAATCTAACTGACACGGCCAATAACTTATAAGGGCTACATCAGATACATAAAATAATCGTGAGTACACAATTTCTCGTCTCATTCTTAGGTCGTCCCTATGCTCATCATATCCCTTATCAGTTTCATCCTATCAAGTGGGGCCTATACACATAGTATGATGCAGATCAGATGCTGTCAAACAAGGTGAAATGTTATGCAATAAATGTATGATTTCATGTATGCAATAGAATACTGTCACGTATTCTCATATAATGCAGATGTTACAACCCATCCCGATACTATGTCATGTACAATCAAATCCCCACATCTAGAAATGAATAACTGACAGGTATATAGAGCATCTTAAATAACTTCAACTTTTTATCAATTTGCTCAATAACACAATCCAGTCAAGGTATCTCTGTGTCCCTTACAATTTATCTGAACCCAATATACAATTCCATTTTAACTTCCTGGCATACTCTTTATTTTGTCCTTCTTTGGACTGTTTCTCATCCATATAGGCACTTAAATTCTCACATTTACATTCAGTTTCAGTCAATACTTCATTTTCCTGCTTTGACCTCCAAGAAGCCTCAAGCAGCAATACTTTCATTCTCACCCACTACTGTCTTTACTATACAGAATCAGTCCTTTCACATCAGATAATCTCGATCAAACATTAACTTTTCCTATTTAAAATAAAGAGGGGAGCACGTACACGTCATATTCCTAACACTTATCCACCTATAACTGGCATGTATATACAGACAAACTTATCACTTAACCTTATCCCATTCCGATCTTAGAACCACTTAAACCTTTGCTCTGATACCACTAAATGTAACACCCTTATCAGAACAGTATTTTTCGATGCGCAACTTAGCAGTAAACGGTAAAATTTTTTTTTTCAAACTTCAATCATTGCCAAACAATTTTTATACAATTTAATATTTTATCCAATTTACGAAATTTCGGCAGCACAATGGCTAGGACTTACTAGCCTCCTGAAAAATTCAAACAATCCACACTGCCTCTCAGAGGCACAACAAATCATATATCAATGATAGTCATTTACAACTCTTTAACTGACATTATCAGAACAGCAACAATATTTATTATTTAACAAAAAGTACCTTTAATACAGTTCAATTCTATACTCTCACTGTCTAAGTATATACATGCCATAAATACTAAAAATAAAAGTACAACTAACTTTCTTCATCTTCGCATTCTGCTTCTCCGTGTATCAAGCTCCATCAACACTTCAAAACCTGCACGCAGTAAACACTACGTGCTGAGCACTAGAAATGCTCAGTGGTGACTATTAATCCTAAAATTTTTCAATTTCAACATAATTACATAAATTGTGCAAACTTCTATTTTTATTTATCAAAAATTTACTTTTAATTTCTTTCACACTATTTTCATTGTTTACTAACATTTTTGGTAATCATTTTACTTTGTTCGTATACTTTTGCATCACTTGACGTAGTTGTCGTTTCATTTTACGAGTTACATGGAATACTCATGCCTTTAATGATAAGTTTTCTGTTCCTAGTTACATATTCATATGTACGTATGTATACATATATTACATATACATATACATGCACATGCATATATTTATGTATATATGCACATACAAAAATTTACATATGCATGCATATGTATATATATGTATGTACATATATACATATGTATATATATTAATATTATTTAAAAAATTTGAAAAATATATTTTATTAGTTTTTTAATTTCTTTTTTATTTTAAAAAACTTAAAAATTCATTTTTTAAATTTTTTGTTTTCTATTTTAAAAAACTGATAAAAATAAACATAATCTTTATTTTCTATGAAAAATTTTTCTGAAAAATTGAAACAGTTTTCTGTAAGTAAACATGCGCTTATTGCCTGCGCAGTTGCTTGGGAAAGTCCCCACGTGGATGCCCTATATGTTCTTTAATCCAATAACACACCCAACCGCTCCTCTATATTCAGAAATTTATACCTGTATTTTTCTAACATTCTGAGAGATATTTATACACCAAACAGACCCTTTATATCTGGCACAGGAAGGTGAACAAAGCTCACAACATGTTTTGATACTTATTAGTTCTTATCAACATGCAGACACGTAAAATGACATAATTTTCTTTGTCAAATTAAAATGACAAATGATTAATTTATTCAATAACTGTTCCAACTCGACGCAAGAATAATGGAGATGAAAATGATTAATACCAAATGGCCCTTAGGATCTTTTCAAAATCTCTCTTTTACTTTCAATTTTATTCCATTTTCAGAATTACATGGTAATTTGTTTTTTCGAAGAAACAAAAAAGTTAAAGGAGCTTGGAATTCTTTATACAAAGTTAATTAAAGTCAGCAGGAAAATAAAAGGATAACTTGATTGCATCAAACTGACCTCTATATTTTCAACGTTGCAATGAGGTGAACAATTGCATAAAACGACAGTTGAAGCAGGAAAATGGTACCTCAGTAATAATTAATGCATGCTGCTAGAGTCCAAAGGCCACTCTCTGGACGTAATCAGGGCGTCTCTTGCCTCGCATCCGTATAAGTCCTGTAATCTGTAGCTCCTTCACTGCGTTACAAAACCTCGCTCTGTGAAAAACGAGTTAAAGAATCTTCATGCTGATTGGGCATCTCACTTTTGTACTATATTTTACACATTATAGGGGGCAGGTGGGAGCTCTGTTCCTTTCATACGCTTTGCAAATATAAAGCATGAAAGCACATGTTTCATTTTGTTACACATTATACAAATTCACCAAACAAACAAAAAAATTATCATAATATCTAATTATTTGCTCCTTTCACATCAACATCCATGCCCTGCAATGTAAAGTATGAAGTCCATGTCTGGTCTTACTAGATAATCAAATTCAATACAATCAATCTCTCAAGATCCCAAACATTATATAAATTGACCGATAAAAAATTATTACCATAACAAATAATTATTTATATTATAATAATTTTTTTATAATCTTAATTTATATAACCATCATGGGTGAATATTTTCTCCAGTTATGCAGAAATAATATAATATTATTTCGAATTTGAAATAATATCTGCTTTCACATTCACTACCACCATTCTGGTCAAATATGGTCATTCTCAAAATTTATAAACAGAGTTAGCAACTTCATTTTTTGTGGACAATTAAGCTTCACAGCTTCATGAAAGAAACAAGCTCATCTGCCAAAAAGTGCAAATCATTGATGACGAGTATAAAAGCTATAGTGCAAATCAGTTAACTTTAGAGGGTGACTAGCTAAATAAACAATCATATGCGCAATGGTGGGAAACTAAAAGCCAAGAATGTAAATAATGCAGCTAAATAAGGTTTATGTGATTCACCAGCGAAAGGAGGAAAAGAAAAGGGAAATCCTGTCAGAATTTGAATGCAATGCATTTCCAACAAGACTAAAGTAACTGAAAAAATGAATTAAAAATGTAATGAGCTATGAATAGGAACATTCCAAGAGGATACTGAATTGAAGCTGCACTTGGCTTTGCAGGTTCTGCTGTAACTTTCCTTTTCTTTGGTGATGGAGAATGCCTTGTCCTATGTTTCCGTTTATCACTAGAGCTAAGAATTACAGTTTTGAATGATTGATACCAGTCATGGAGATTAATAAGATCACCATGCTCCTGAGCCAAGGTATACCTATAGAAAACAAAAGCAATGATATCATTAAAGGTAAAGAAAGATTAATTATTTTGCTACAAATACAGGTGCGATATAAGGTGTTTCTGGAGAATTCTAAAACCAACCTGCATAATGTGACTCAAATTTTGAACAATCTTAGCTCATCCCAGAACCATGTTTTCGGATCTTGTTGTTCAATACTAAAAAGATGACTCAATGCCAATCTAATTGTTCTTTGTTTTTCTGTCATAGTAATGGGAAGTACATCTACAAAGTGTCATAAAAGTACATCTAGACAATCAACTGTAGGAATTGTTATCTCACGAAGAAAGTATGTCTTGGACTTGTTGGAAGAGAAAAGAAAGTTAGACTGTAAACCTATAGACACTCCCATTAAAAATCCCTCATAGGTATCGGAGGCTAGTTGGAAGATTAAATTACCTAACACACACACAACCAGACATTTCTTTTGCAGCCAGTGTGGTAAGTCAATTTCTTCAAGCTAGAATGCAGTCATCCGTATCCTTAGATATCTCAAAGGAGCTCCAGCAAAAGGATTACTATGTGAAGATAAGAGTGATGATTAGATAATTGGATACTCTGATGTTGATTGGGCAGGTTCTCTTCAGATAAACGGTCTACTTCAAGATACTGTGTCATGATCGGACGTAATCTTATTTCTTGGAAAAGTAAAAAGCATGACGTGGTTGCTAGATAGAGTGCAAAAGCAGAATATCGAGCCATAGCACTTGTAACTTGTGAACTCATTTGGCTAAAAAAAACTTCAAGAATTAAGATGGAAAGAAGTCAAAATTATGAAGCTGATTTCTAACAATCAAGCTGCCCTTCACATTGCCTCTAAGTCTGATCCAATTTTTCATGAAAGAAACAAGTACATAAAAGTTAACTGCCAGTTTATCAGACAAAAAATAGAGTCCGGATGTATTACTACAGATTTTGCCAACTTTGCTAATCAATTGGTGGACATTCTCACCAAGTCTCATTAGAGGAACTTGAAGAAATGCAGAGTAATATTTCTTACTTTGTATTTACAACTAAAATGTATTTATACAACAAATTGAATGAATGAAAACTAAGTAAGTCAATAAAAGAAGCTCCTAAATCAGCTCCTAACATCTAGTAGAGACTAACAAATTCAAACATAGGGATAACAAATTCAAACATAACAGCTATCAACAGCTGTCAAGAAATAATAGTCAACACTCTCCCTCATGTTGATGCAAAGATATTACACATGCCCAACTTGCAAACTAAGGTGTGAAAGGTTCGACTATTGAGTCCTTTTGTGAAAACATCAGCTATTTGTCTTTCCAATGTCACATAGAATAAGCTCAAGACACCATCAGTTAGCTTTTTTTTATGAAGTGTCGATCAGTTTCGATGTGCTTCGTTCAGTCATATTGAACAAGATTATGAGCAATACTGATTGCAGCTTTGTTATCATAATACAAGGATAGCTTGTCTTTTTCGGCCAATTTCAGTTCTGTCAGCAACTTCTGTAGCCATAAAATCTCACAGACACCCTGAGCCATAGCTCTGTATTCTGCTTCTGCACTTAATCTAGCAACCATACTTTGTTTCTTGTTTCTCCAAGTGACTAAGTTACCTCCTACAAGTGTACCCAAAGGTGGATCTTCTATCATCTAGAGATTCAGCCCAATATGCATCTGTAAAGGCTTCAATTCGAAGATAACCATGTTCAAAGAAAAGAAGATCTTTTCCTGGAGCTAACTTTAAATACCGCAAAATACGAAAAACGGGCTGAAGGTGAAACTCTCTAGGATCATGCATAAACTGACTCACTAAACTAACTGCATAAGCAATATCTGGTTTGGTGTGAGAGAGATAGATGAGCCTTCCAACTAGTCTCTGATATCTACCTTTATCAACTGATTTTTCAGTACTTGATTGCAACTTATGGTTGCTTTCAATGGGAGATTCTACAAGTTTACACCCTAACATACCAGTTTCATCCAAAAGATCCAAAATGTATTTCCTATGGGAAATAAAAATTCCTTTGTTGATCTGCCAACTTCAATTCCCAATAAGTATTATAACTTTCCTAGATCCTTTATCTCAAACTCTTGCGCCAACAGTTTCTTCAGCCGAGCTATTTCTTCCTTATCATCTCCTGTCATCACTATATCATCAACATAAATAGCAAGAAGAGTGATCTTACCCTTGGAGTGTCTCATACAAAGGGTATAATCAACATTGCTTTGTTGATATCCAAAGGAGATCATGGCTTTTCTGAATCTATCAAATTAAGTTCTTGGAGATTGTTTCAATCCATACAGGGCTTTCTTCAATCTTCACACCTTTCCTTGAGTTCTCTCATCATCAAAAGGAATCTCCATGTAAACTTCTTCCAGATCTCCATAAAGGAATGTGTTTTTTACATCAAATTGCTGCAAATTTCAATTCAAGTTAGCTGCACAGGACAATAATATTTTAATTGTATTCATTTTGGCAACAGGTGCAAATGTCTCCTAATAATCAACTCCATAAATCTGAGTAAATCCCTTTGCTACTAATCTTGCTTTGAATCTCTCAATCGAACCATCAGCTTTGTGTTTTACTGTGAATGCCCACTTGCAGCCAACTAGCTTCTTGTCTGGATGAGCAACTAGTTCCCAAGTTTCATTTTTGGCAAGAGCTTTCATTTCTTCTATGTTGGTTAATGTATTTTGTTAGATAATAGATTGTAATTAAGGATAGAATAGTAATTTTTCTTTTAGTACTTGTAAACCTATAAATATACCCTTGTATCATTATTTTAGGTTAATTCGAGATAATAGAAATTCTTGAGTTCACAAAATCTTCATGGTATCAGAGCCACTGCCGTTTCGAAGGTCGAGTTAACTCCCTTCTGCAGTTGGTTATTTTTTTGGTAACCCTTCTTTTTCTGGCGAGTCTAGGAGGTCGTGTTTCAGCCCTCCTCTTTCGACACCGCCCCCATAGGAAGATAAATCGGGTCAAGTTCGGCTTGTACCCAGAATTCCAGCGCCGTCAGAAGCCGCGCGTGAGCACACGCGCCGCCTTCAGTTTCTGTCCAGTCTCCACGCGCCGGCGCGTGACTCCACCTCCAGCCACATTTTTGCTGCCATTTTTCTTCCGACCTGATCGCCGCTCTTTTCCGCCTCCAACCCACTAATCCCCGGTGACTTCCGACCACCTCGGTTTCTGGGTCACGCATGAACAGGTTCTGTTTTTCCTGGGTTTCTTTTGCCTACTGTTTTTGATCCTTTTTTGGCTTGTTCATTATGTCAAATATTAAGGATGATCATAAGGAAGTTGAGAAACATTATTCCATTAATGACAGTCTCTATTCTCAAATTAGCCCAGTTAAACTTGAGGGGAGCAATACTTATTTAGCCTGGTCTAGATCGTGTTTATTGTGGATCAAGGCTAGAAGGTTACAAGCCTATATCGATGAAAGTAAAAAACCACCATCTGTCACAGATCCTAATTTTAATCAATGGGACTCAGATAATTCACTGGTTATGTCTTGACTCCTAAATTCTATGCATCCTAAGATCTCTAGACAGTATTTATTTCTTGACAATGCAAAGAAGATATGGAAAGCTGCAAAAATCACCTACTCTCGAATGGGAAATGATGCTCGTATTTTTGAACTCAGGAACAAAGTTCATGGTACAAAACAAGGTGAGCTTACCGTTTAAGATTATTTCTCTGAATTGGGTAGTTTGTGGCAGGAACTGGATTATTATAAGAATTTTCAATCAAAATGTGTTGATGATGCGGTGCTGATTCAAAAGATGATTGAAAAGGAGAGGGTTTATGATTTTCTGGTTGGTTTAAATCCTGAATTTGATCAAGTGCGAGTTCAAGTTATTGGCAGAACTCCTTTTCCTTCACTTGAGGAGGCACATTCTTTAATTCAGCAGGAAGAGACCAGGAGAGGTGCTATGCTTTATACTGCACCTATTGACAAGTTGAGTTTGACTGCTCATACCTCTTGAGCAACCAAAAGGGATTCTTTCTGATAAAGATCATTTGCTCTGTGATTACTGTGGTAAGCCAAGGCACACTAAAGAGACTTGCTGGAAGTTGCATGGGAGACCTAGTAGGGGTCGTGGGGGAAAACGAGTTAATCCAACAAGGACTCAAGCACATGTGATAGAAACAGTGGAATCATCTAAGGAGTCGGCTTCAGTTGAGAGTCTCTCATCTGATGAGATTTTGCATTTCAGGCGTCTCCTGTTTCAGCTTCCTCCAGTGCTATTTGGTCAAGTCAGGTACTACTTTCTCTCATCATAATTTATGGATTATTGATTCTGGTGCGAATAGACATATGACAGGCATTTCAAAAGGTTTTCTTAACTACTCTTCTTGTTTAAAAAGGGATAGTGTCAGGGTGGCTGATGGATCATTAACCCCTATTTCTGGGATAGGTTCTGTTGTTTGTACTCATAATATTAAATTGTCTTCTGTTTTTCATGTTCCTCAATTCCCTGTCAATCTTTTATCTGTCAGTGCTATCACTAAAACTCTTAACTGTAAGGTTGAATTTTTTCCTGATTTTTGTATTCTTCAGGATCTTCAAACAGGAAAGAGAATTGGCAGTGATAGAGAGCATGATGGCTTATATATGCTGGAAGACAATCAAGAGTTGGCTCTTTTTGGGGGATATCAGGATGTCAACCAGGAGATCATTCAGTGGCATAGGCGATTAGGACACCCGTCATTTTTTGTTTTAGAAATATCCTAGCTTATTTGTTAGAACTCGATTTGATTCTTTATATTGTGATGCTTGTGAGTATGCTAAACATACTAAAAACTCTTATCCTTTGAGTGATAATAAAGCCAGTGAGCCATTTATGATTGTTCATTCTGATGTTTGGGGGACTACACAAATTGCCTCTTTGTCTGAAAATCGATGGTTTGTTACTTTCATTGATTATTGCACTAGAATGACGTGGGTGTATTTGATTAAGGTAAAGAGTGATGTTTTCTCTTGTTTTCAACTTTTCCATAAAATGGTTGACACCCAATTTGATTCTAAAATAAAAGATTTGCGGTCAGATAATGGGACAGAATATATGAATAGTAGGTTTGGTACTTATTTGGAGTCTCATGTGATTATTTACCAAACTAGTTGTCCTTATACTAATACTCAAAATGGTGTAGCCGAAAGAAAAAATAGGCATTTGTTAGAAGTTGCTATATCTCTTATGTTTACTATGCATGTTCCAAAGTCATATTGGGGGGATGTTGTACTAGCGGCTGCCTATCTTATTTATCGAATGCCTCTCAAAGCTCTTAATTTTAGGACTCCTGTAGAAGCCTTAACAGGAAAAACTGGCTATACTGTTCCACCAAAGATTTTTGGATGTGTTTGCTTTGTTCATACTAGAAATATTGGGAAATTAGATCCGAGAGCACTGAGATGTGTGTTCGTTGGATATTCTCCAACTCAAAAGGGATATAAGTGTTATCATCCTCAATCTAGGAAATTCTATGCGAGTATGGATGTTACCTTTCGGGAGTCTGAACCTTATTTTGGCAGTATCCAATCACCTCTTCAGGGGGAGAATAGTGAAGAAGTGGTGATTGTTGGTTAATCTATCTTGTAATATAATTTTGTAATTAAGGCTAAAATAGGAATTTCCCTTTAGTCTACTTGTATGCCTATAAATGTCTTTGTATCATTTTTTATGTAACCTAGAGATAATAAGAAAATTTAGAATTCGAGAAATCTTCATGGTATCAGAGCCGCTGCCGTTTCGAAGGTCAAGTTAACTCCCTTTAGCAGTGGTTATTTTTCCGGTAACCCTTTTTTTCCGGCGAGTCTAGAAGGTCTTGTTTCCGCCCTTCTTTTCCGACACCGCCCCCATTGGAAGATAGATCGGGTAGAGTTCGGCCTGTACCCAGAATTCCGACGCCGTAAGAAGCCGCGCGTGAGCACACGCGCCGCCGCCAGTTTCTGTCCGTTCTCCACGCGCCGGCACATGAGGCGCATGACTCCACCTCCGGTCATTTTTTTGCTGCCATTTTTCTTCCGACCTGCTCGCCGCTCTTTTCCACTTCTAACCCACTGATTTCCGGTGACTGCCGACGTCCTTGGTTTCCAGGTCACACGTGAACAGGTTTCTTTTTCTGGGTTATTTTTCCTGCTGTTTTCGGACTCTTTTTTGGCTGTTCCAGTATGGCAAATATTAAGGATGATAATAAGGAAATTGAGAAATAATATCCTATTAATGACAGTCCCTATTCTCAAATTAGTCCAGTCAAACTTGAAAGCAGCACTTATTTAGCCTGGTCTAGATCATGTTTATTGTCGATCAAGGCTAGGAGGTTGCAGGCTTATATTGATGGAAGTAAAAAATCACCATCTGTCACCAATCCTAATTTTAATCAATGGGACCCGGATAATTCACTGGTTATGTCTTGGCTCTTGAATTCTATGCATCCTAAAATCTCTAGACAGTATTAATTGCTTGGCACTGCAGAGAAGATATGGAAAGCTGCAAAAACCACCTATTCTCGAATGGGAAATGATGCTCGTATCTTTGAGGAACAAAGTTCATGGTACAAAACAAGGTGAGCTTACTGTTTCAGATTATTTCTCTGAGCTGGGTAGTTTATTGCAAGAACTGGATTATTATCAGGATTTTCAAGCAAAGTGTGTTGATGATGCGGTACTGATTCAAAAGATGATTGAAAAGAAGAGGGTTTATGATTTTTTGGCTGGTCTAAATCCTGAATTTGATCAAGTGCTAGTTCAAGTTATTGGCAAAACTCCATTTCCTTCACTTGAGGAGGCACACTCTTTAATCCAGCAGGAAGAGACCAGAAGGAGTGCTATGCTTTATACTGCACCTATTGATAAGTCGGGTTTGACTGCTCATACCTCTCTTGAGCAACAAAAAGGTATTATTTCTGATAAAAATCATTTGCATTGTGATTATTGTGGTAAGCCAAGGCACACTAAAAAGACCTGCTGGAAGTTGCATGGGAGACCTAGTAGGGGCCGTGGGGAAAAACGAGTTAATCCAACAAGGACTCAAGCACATGTATTAGAAACAGTGGAATCATCTAAGGAGTTGGCTTCAGTTGAGAGTCTCTCTTCTGATGAGATTGTGCATTTCAGGCGTCTCCTGTCTCAGCTCACTCCTTCCTCCAATGCTACCTCTAATTTGGTCAAGTCAGGTACTACTTTTTCTCCTCATAATTCATGGATTATTGATTCTGGTGCGAATAGACATATAACAGGCATTTCTAAAGACTTTCTTAACTACTCTCCTTGTTTAAAAAGGGATAGTGTCAGGATAGCTGATGGGTCTTTAACCCCTATTTCTGGAACAGGTTCTGTTGTTTGTACTCAAGGTGTTTATGAGTTGTTATGGTTGCAGAAGTTATTAGCAGAGTTGAATTTGGCTGAAAAAGACCGACTATTTTTGTATTGCGACAACAAAGCTGCAATCAGTATTGCTCATAATCCAGTTCAACATGACAGGACAAAATATATAGAAATTGATCGACACTTCATCAAAGAAAAATTATCTGATGGTGTTTTAAGCCTATTTCATGTAACGTCAGACAGACAATTAGCTGATGTTTTTACAAAAAGACTCGGTAGTCGAGCTTTTCACGCCATAGTTTGCAAGTTGGACATGTGTAATATCTTTGCACCAACTTGAGGGGAAGTGTTGGTTAATGTATTTTGTTATATAATAGATTGTAATTAAGGGTAGAATACTAATTTTTCTTTTACTACTTGTATACCTATAAATATACCCTTGTATCATTATTTTAGGTTAATTCGAGATAATAGAAATTCTTGAGTTCATAAAATCTTCATTCTATCATGGCTTTTTTCCACTTTGGGTCTGTGAAAGCTTCTCGCCAATCCTGTGGAATAGACACAGAGGAAAGAGACAATACAAAAACTCTATAGGAAGAAAACAAGGAATCATAAGAGACAAAGTTAGAAATAGGATGATTTGTACAAGACCTGACCCCTTTCCTTTGAGCAATGGGTAAATTCAAATCAGAGTTAGAAGATAACTCACCCGAGGATTTTTGCAGTGTAGGATGCATGATAGCTTCTTCAGACCTATTTTTCCAAAAATATCTCAACAAATCAGGTCTATTTAATCTCCTAGTAACACTCTCTCCCTCAACATCAACATTATCAACCTGCGCATGCTCGTCAGTCTCCCCCTGAACCAGATCATTAACCTCAACATTATCAACCTTCGCATTCTTATGAGTCTCCCCTTGAACCAGATCATTAAGGAGTGTAGGATTCACTAATGCAGGCATCACTTCTACTTCACAATTCTCCCCCTCAAGAGGTGACTGGGTATTACCAAAGTAAGGCTCGGACTTTCGAAAAGTAACATCCATACTGATATAGAATTTCCTAGATGGAGGGTAATAACACTTATATCCCTTTTGGGTTGGTAAATACCCGATGAACACACATCTCAGTGCTCTCGAATCGAATTTCCCAACATTTCTAGTACGGACAAAGCAAACACACCCAAAAATTTTTGGTGGAACAATGTAGCCATTTTTTCCAGTTAAAACTTCTAAAACAGTCTTAAAGTTGAGAGTTTTGAGAGACATTCTATTAATGATATAGGTAGCCACTAGTATAGCATCCCCCCAATATGGCTTTGGAACATTCATAATAAACATAAGGGATCTAGCAACTTCCAACAAATGTCTATTTTTTCTTTCAGCTACACCATTTTGAGCATTAGTATAAGGACAACTAATTTGATGAACAATCCCCCGAAACTCTAAATAAGTTTCAAATTTACTATCCATATATTCTGTCCCATTATCAATTCTTAAAATCTTTATTTTGGCATCAAACTGGGTGTGGACCATTTTATGAAAAGATTAAAATCAAGAGAAAACATCACTTTTTGCTTTAATCAAATACACCCAAGTCATTCTGGTGCAACAATCAATAAAGGTAACAAACCATCGATTTTCAGATAAAGAAGGTGTCTGTGTAGGCCCCCAAACATCAGAATGAATAAACAGAAAAGGAACAGCGGCTTTATTATCACTTAAAGGATAAGAGTTTTTTGTATGGTTAGCATACTCACATGCATCACAAGATAAAGACTCAAACCGAGTTTTAGAAAATAAGCCAGGATATAGTTTTTCTAAAACAAAAAAGGATGGATATCCTAATCGCCTATGCCACTGTATTATTTCCTGGTTGATATCCTTATGTCCTCCAAACAAGGCTAAGCCTTGACAGTCTTCCATCATGTATAAGCCATCATGCTCTCTGTCACTGCCAATCATCTTCCCTGTTTGAAGATACTGAAAGATACAATAATCAGAAAAAAAAAAACTCAACTTTACATTTTGGAGTTTTAGTTATAACACTGACAGATTTATTGACAGAAAATTGAGGAACATGAAGCACAGAAGACAACTTAATATTTGGAGTACAGACAATGGAACCTATTCCAGAAATAGGAGTAAATGACCCATCAGCTATCCTGACACTCTCTTTTAAGACAAGGAGAGTAGTTAAGAAAGTTTTTAGAAGTGCCTGTCATATGTCTATTCGCACCAGAATCAATAATCCAAGAGTCAGGATGAGCAAGTGTGTTACCTGTTTCGACCAAATTTGAGGTAGCACTAGATAAAAGGTTGAGCTGTGACATAAGACGTCTAAAATGTTGAATTTTATCAGAAGAGAGGCTTTCAACTGGAACCGTCTCCTTGGATGTTTCTAACATATTTGCTTGAACCCTTGTTGGGTTGACTCGTTTTCCCCCACGACTTCTAGTAGGTTTCCCATATAACTTCTAGCAAGTCTCCTTTGTATGCCTTGGCTTTCCACAATATTCACAGTGCAAATGATCTTTATCCAAAGTAACACCCTTGGACTGCTCTTGAGTAAAATGACCAATTAAGCCCGATTTTTCAACCGGTGTAGTGTATAGCATGGCACTTCTTCTGGTCTCATCTTGTTGGATATAGAAATGTGCCTCTTCAAGAGATGGAAAAAGGAATCTGCCAATAACTTGAACTCTTAATTGATCAAATTCAGGATTTAAGCCAACTAAAAAATCATACACCCGTTCCTTTTCAATCATTTTTTGAATTAGTATAGCATCATCAGTACACTTGGCTTGAAAATCTTGATAGTAATTCAATTCCTGCCATAAACTACTCAACTCAGAAAAATAATCTGAAACAGTAAGTTCACCTTGTTTTGTGCCATGAATTTTATTTCTAAGTTTAAAGATCCGAGCATTATTTCCCATACGAGAATAGGTGCTTTTTGTAGCCTTCCATATCTTTTCTGCAGTGTCAAGTAGTAAATATTGTCTGGAGATCTTAGGGTGCATAGAATTAAGAAGCCAAGACATAATTAATGAGTTATTAGAATCCCATGGACTAAAAGTAGGATCTGTGATAGGCGGTGGTTTTTTATTTCCATCAATATAACCCTGCAACCTTCTAGCCTTAATAGACAATAAACATGATCTAAATCAGGCTAAATAAGTACTGTTTTCATCTAGTTTAACAGGGCTAATTTGAAAATATGGACTGTCATTAATAAAATAATATTTCTCTGCTTCCATATTAGTGTTCTTAGTATCAGACATAATGACAAATAGGAGTTGAAAGGCAAGGAACACCCAAACAACAAGAAAACAACCAAGCAGCAAGGAAAAAACTCCAAGACACGAGTAACAGAACCTGTTACATGGGACCTAGAATATCAAGAAGTTGGAAGTCACTGGAAAGATGTTGGTCGGAGTCGCAGGAGACCGGCGAACAGGTGTAGGCAAGATCCGGTGACAGAAGATAGCCGGAGGAAGCTACACGCGCCGGCGCATGGAGGGAGGTGCCGAAATGCTCTGGCGGCGCGTGGGCTCACACGCTTGGTCTGACGACACCAGAAATCTGAGTACCCGCCGAACTTGACCTAGTCTCTTCTCCGGTGAGGGCGGTGTTGTCAGCAAAAGGACAAAAAAGTGTCCTCTTTGCTGCTGCCTAAAAAAAAATGCTTCCTAGATTTTTTTTTTCTTTAAGAACAGACCTACTGCAACGAAGATAACTCAACCTTCAATGGCAGTGGCTCTGATACCATGAAGAAATTCAGAGTAGTATTTCTTACTTTGTATTTACAACTAACATGTATTTATACAACAAATTAAATGAACGAAAACTAAGTCAATAAAAGAAGCTCCTAAATCAGCTCCTAACATCTAGTAGAGCCTAACAAATTCAAACATAACAGCTATCAACAGCTGTCAAGAAATAATAGTCAACAGAACTTAAACAAAGTATATCTGCAACCAGCTTGGAGCCTATGATTTGCATGCTCCAGCTTGATGAAGATTATTAAGATTAGCTGTCTGACTGCTATAATTTAGGGACTGCAGACTGTAATTAAGTGATTATGTTTGATTATGTGTATGTGTGAATAGTAGCTGCATGAGTTAAATTTACAGTAGCTGCATATTTCCTTTTTAAGCTGTAAAACTCTGTATATAAACCCTTGGCTGTAGGAGAGATTCAAGTAAAAAAAATCAGTAAAATTATCTCTACTTTTTCTCTTTTTCTGACATTTCTCAAGTAGAAACATATTTGGTTCTCTTATCTTGATATCTTAAAGAGAGAAATTTGCTACAGTGAGTGAAGATCGGACAGTATTTTTAACTCATCTTCTTATTTCATTTATCAAGGATATATTTTTTTGTGATTGGACAAATAGCATAAAACACCAAAATCAATATGGACATCAAATAGACCCTAAGCTAAAAGCATCCTGCTATTTGATAATCCAAGGCCTTTCAGTCTCCATGTATTTTTGTGGATTATTTTCTGTTAGCCATGTTTCTTCACCATTAAAGTTGTGAAGCATTGACCCAAGTTTGAACCAATAAGATCATCTAAAGACCACCTCAGGGATCTATGGAATGATTAGCCAGCAAGTAATGTATACGGGGACCACGTATGGATATTATTATTGCATTACTTAACTCACTGAAAATTACACTTATTAACAAAGCTGAAGAAAAAATGCCTAATGGAGAATCTGCAACTGGGAAGGGGAAAAGCAGTGCTGGTAAAAGTTCAATATGTGTCAAGTGAAAAATGCAACAAACCATGAGTTGTCAGCTAATATCGGACTATATGGGTTATTGTCATTCCATTTAACATAGCTCTATTTAATTAATTGCCAAATAGATAAAGAATGAGAAAACGCTTACATAATTGAGGAATCATGCATGGATGGCAAAAGGGTGCTAATGCTCCTGCTGCAGCAACTGCATTGCATGATAGTGTGGAATTCCAGAAGATCAACCTGAATCCTTCTTCTTGGGTCTCCAATTAAAGCCTAATATATTTTTGAAGAAATAAAAGAAAAGAAATTGGAAATCTAACAATTTCAAGGAGAGTCAAATATTTTGGCACCAGAATAAAAAAAAATTCATATCGAAACTTTTTAGCACATTACTAAATTAAGCCACTTCTTCTAATTTTATCAATTTGATTTTAACCTCCAGCATGAGAAACAATTTCGACTGAAAGGGGGGGGGGGGGGAGTGGGAAGAAGGATCTTTCTATAACGTAGTCAAATATAATGTTCATTTTAATTATTATTGTCAAATTTAGAAAAAGAGTCCATTAATAAAACATATTGGTATCCTATTTGAATAACAAAAATATATCCTTTCTCTAATTTCAATCATGTTGCTCAACTGATACAAATATCAAAGATGGTAAAAGCAAAAGGAAAGAGCAGAAAAATAAAATAAAAAGTTTGGATTGTCAATGCAAAATTGGCCTACTTGAGTAATTTCACAAATTAAGTTATTGTAGTGGATTGATAAAAATTCAGAATAATTTCTACATTTTCACAATCAGAGCCTCAGTTTATTGTGATGTTATCCTGCATAATGTCAATATTGAGCAACTTTAGCTGATTGAGAGAAGATTGCTCACAAACTGTAATCTGCTACCTACTTTTTCCTGAAGTATATCAAATTTTGTTTGCATGCAGCAACCCAATAACTTATGCAAAAATCTTCAAATACTTACTGCATGAAGTTTGTCGACATTCTTAAAGCAGACTATTTCATGGAAAGCTATGTTCTCAGTGGGCTTCATAAAATTTCTGTTCCACGAGAGGATCATATATCAGAAAAACTCTCCAGATTGGTCATTTACATTACCCAGAAATATATGTACAAGTAAGAAAACCAAAGGCAAAGATTGAACCATTTTATCAAAATATATGCGAAAAAAGCATAATCCATCAAAAAATTTCAGCATTGACAAGTTCCCATAACTTGTATCAAACCCGAATATCTTGATAGCTACCAATTCCAAAGATTAATTTGCTGAAATTTTAGTAATTTTGTAAAAGGTCTCTACACATTTGCCAAAAAAATCCTCTCTTTTTTCTGATGTTTAGATAATGCAGTGGATATGTCAAAGTATATAAAATTGCATTCGCATACACTGTCTGAAAGAGAAAACAATGAAAAAAAAAAGGAACAGAGACAGAATGTCCTACCTAACCATATATTCTACTAGTCTTGCAGCTTTTTCATTTGATGCTTTGGGGTCCTTTTCAAAATTCAAATGGCCACGAGATGATTGTCTCCTGTCATTTTTAGCAAAGATGATTCCATAACAACCAGTTATTTCATCACCTCTCAATGGAATTTACACAATACATGCACAACAACAACAATAACAAAACAAAAGCCAACCAACAATAATTTGATCCACCAAAAGAATGTTAAGATGCAATTCTAAGAAATCTTTACTGTGAGGATGCAGTACGTTTGCTTATTATCCTACTATCCTAGATGTTAAAATAGAGAATATTGAAATGAAATAGACATAAAAGGCTTGGAAGAATAGCCAAGGAAATAAAGAGATCAATGCGGACAAACATATCAAAGGATCCTCAATGATATCGAGTAGATTTTATGACATAAATTTATATCAAGAACTTTTACCTCAATTTCAATTGTAGCATCATCATGCAACAGCATGCTTTTGAAATCCAACTAGATTCCTCTACTAAAATCACAAGCATGTGGTCAGCATAATATCATAAAGATCCTTTCCACCCCAAGGCCCAACCATTGTCTTTGATCAACAAGATGAGAAAACACACTACAAAACTCCTAAGTTAATTTACAAATATCAATTTCTTGCATTAATTCCAGGTCAAAGGGACAGAATTAAGGCCAACAATCTTCATACAGGACTCTAAGTTACACCACCATAACAAGTTATCATCAAGCAAACCAGCCAAAGTATCAACTTAGATACAGATATACAGAACAGTATCATATCAAGTAAATCTAAAAATGTTATATGTTGCTACAGACTCAGCTGATAACTTGAAAAGGCAGTTAAATGTAACAACTAAAATGAAAGGCAAATACTTTCTGGACATCATAGCAATATAGAGAGAAAGAGACAATTACTTGGGTACATCAAGCAAATCTTTCTTCAAACTTTTCTTATCCTCACAGTTCAGCGTCGCTTGCAACTCTTTCAATTTGACATGGATCTAATATGAACTAACAAAAATGAGAATGAGTTGACACATATTTGAAATCATATCAAGGATAAATAAGCAAAGAAGGAGAGACCAGATAACTGGGCACATAAATCAACCTAGTTCATATCACACTTGACGTGATAATCAAAGAAGTATCTGAATCCCATAAGACAAAACGAAAAATAAAACTGAAACTATACTTTTTGATCCTTACAATACACACTCAGGAATGTATCATCTTCAGTACAACATCCATCTATCACAATGCCAAATAAAATAAAAAGTCAAGCATCATCTTCCTAAACGTTTTTAAGTCCATATACCCTAAGGTAGCTTTTTTCGTTCCATTAAGAAAAATTATAATCAAATGAAAGTATATAAAGATTAACAGTAACATGCTCAAAAAATTTTCTCATTAATTAGCATCGCATACAAACATATCTGTTGTATAATCTAGCAAACCCTTAAATCCAATCACAGTTTGTACATGCATGCGGGTATGTGCATTCACACGTGCAGTACTGTGTTTGCACACATATATCTATTCATGCATGTACATATATACATGCATAATCAAATACATGTCATTTTGGCACAAACCAAAAGTCCCAAGGCTTCAAATGTGTATCCCATTGGCAGCAGCAGAATTTCATATGCTCAGTCATTCACAAACAGACCCTAATGCAACTTTGTCGATATCCAACATGCAGAAAGGGGAACAAATGCTGAATTCCTACACATATAATTAAATAAAACTTGAAACCATTCTTTTAAAGACTAGCCAAGCAGTCAAACATGGTTGCTCAAAATCTTAATAGAGCATTGAAGTCAAAGCAAAACCCTTTTTTTTTAGCCAAAGGCAAGTTTTGGGGGAAGCAAAGTGGGGAGCATATTGTTTATTTGTTTTGGGCTATTTGGAAAAGAAGAAATGCTTTTCTTTTCCAGGAGGAACCAAGTTGATCTGATCGCCGTGGTTCTATATGTAGATAACACTTGTAATGAATTTTAGTATGCTAATTTGAGAATGGGTAGTGATAGAGCCAGCCCGAGAATGTAAGATTAGCAAGTCCGGATCAAGCCTTGTAGATCTGTTTTCAAATGTTACTCGGATGCTGCTTTTGATGTGCAGAAGTCTTTGGCTTTTTCAGTGTGTGGGGTTCTGTGATTCTAAAGGCCTACTTGCAGATGGAGGTTTTTGGTAAATAGTTTGTTAGCTCTACGTTGATGGGGTAGGCTCTACCTATGCATGAAGCAGTGTTTTTGGCCAAGAACAGAAGTCTTCAAAATGCTGTTTTTGAGTCAGATTCAAAGATACTGAAATTCTGTGATTGATTGCCAGCAAGCACCTGCTGAAATTAGAACTATTATTGACAATATCTGTAACACTGTTTCTAATTTTGTTTCTGCTGTTTTTGTCCATATCCATAGGAATGCAAATCATGGGGCTGATTGTTTTGCAAGGCTTTGTAAAATTGCATTTTGATGATTTTAATTCTTAATGAGATACTTCCCATTTAAAAATATATACATATATATAACTAAAGGCCAAACTGCTTCATCTAGAGCAAAAGATTGTTTGCGTCTAATACAAGCAATGAACTTGAGTTAAATAAAACTATCTTGCATGAGAACTGTATTCCAAATCTCTTCAAACTATTGCCATACCTGAGGGACATCCAACACATGTTTTTCCCAACCTTCAAGCAACTTATACAGTTGCCCCGCTGAAAGCTCCCTAATCAAATTCAAACTTTAGTGTTCTTGGAAATAAGTAAGAAACAATTAGAAGACTAATAAAACAACAATTCAATTATAAAGGTTTCTATAGCCATTACACTTCGGATTTGATGAAAGAACAAATAGAGGGAAATCCAAGTCACTAACATTGCATTGGAGAAAATAAGGCTTTCACTTCAAGGCAGTGAGATTATCAAATCACTTGCAGCATGAAGTCGGCAAGGCAAAGAAAACCAAAAAGACATTCATTAATTTATTTACATATTTACAACTTACAACTCCGAGGAGACTGAATTAATTTAGGATTGATCAAACGAAAATAAAATATTATGGAAGCAGAGTTAAAACTTAAATTTCCAAAAAAAAAGGTAAATAAACAGCAATGGCAACCCTGATGAAGCTGGGTTGGGATGATAATGGTAGCAGGGGAATCATGCAGGTGGTTGATGATAGTTACAGCAAGGTGGTGCTGCTGAAGTGCAGAAAGAGACAACAGCATGTCAGCCAGTGGTGTGGATTGAGGTGATAGCAGCATAAATGGCGATGCAACTGGTTGCAGTCACCAGTAAATGTGACGGCGGTGGCAATAGCAGTGATGTGGCAGTATTGCCACCTACTGGAAATGAATGGTTGCATAATTGCTATATTTCAAATATGCAATTTTTATAGTATATGGGACCTATTAACATATTTGACAAATTGAGAGGAATATTTACTTTGCAAATTCCAGAAAAACAATATGCCTAAAAAACCTGATTACTGAGACTCATAATATGGAATTGCAATAAATTCTTTTCCCTAAGGTGACACCAAAAACAGCAGCCAAAAGAAGATATACATCAAATTGGAGAATGGATTTCTTCACGTTCCATGCAATAAATAAACATTCCTAATTTGCAGAAAAGAGGTCGCACCAAATCTCAAAAGAAGGGCTAGCTTGCTTGCTACGTAGCAATATTCTCAAAAAGACACTGTCAGAATTATCTTTCCTAAGTTACGGGAAAAGGATGCCACCAAAGAATCATCTAAATGCAAAGCTTGAAAATAAAGACAGAATGGTAGCCCACCAAATTTTGTGACCATCCTCAAGCAACCATCAAAAGGATAAAAATTTAGACAAGTGAAGTCTATTCTAAAATATTTTCTACTTACCTCACCCTGCGAATTGCTTGACAAACAAAGCCACCCTTTAGAGAGCTTGGATATGTTTTAGGGGCATCTTTATTTGATACAGACAAATCTTTTTGCAAGCCCTTGTGAGGATCAGATGCCCTTTGCTTGTCTGAGTCTGGATCAAGGGCCTCACAAAACAAGTCTAATAGTTGGATTTTATCAGACTTCACAGCTTCATATAGACACTGGGGGCAGTGAGAAACAGAAGAACTAAGTCCAAATTGTAAAACAAGAGCACAATTAGTAGCAACTAACATCATCCCTGAAGACAATCATTATGGGACATCTCTACTAAAATTTCTACATCAAAGAAACATAATTCGTTCAACCCTTCATGCCAATCTTAAGAACATACACCTGAAATTACAAATAGTAGAGACGGCAGGAGAGCAGAAACCACAAAAGAAAGGACATCCAACTTACAATTGGACCCTGGACAAAATGAAGTACACCAGAGGATATGTAAGCTCTCAAAATGCTTAATGAAAACCTTACCATAACTACAGCGCTCCATTGTCTCTGCAATTTCTTCAATTCTGATAATCCATCAACCAACGTGTTACATATCTGCCCAGTTCCTTTATTGCTGGCAAAATAACATGCATTCTAACTCAACAATCAAGTTCCTTGTTGAACATTTGTCTTGATAGTTGAAACATAAACTGATCTCTTAAAGTACCTCATGTAAGATGGAAGCTCAAAAGCATGCTTGAGCATTGCTTCTGGAGACAGTCCATAACTTTCACCATCTATCAACTTCAGTACAAAAAGAGAAAAAATAAAAGTCAAATTTTGATATAAAAGCAGCTTAAAAAGTAGAAACCACTCATCGATAGCTGTTTATTGATTTCAAAATTATCAAGACGCATGTATGAATTGTTTAGAAGAAATAGGACAAGCAGATAAAGACACCAGAGGAAAAATCCACTCCATGAATTGATCAAGACAACAGACAGAAAAACACGGTCCATTAATGAAGTGATGAAGAAATCAGAGGTAAACCATGAGGAATATTATGATATTAATAAATGCACCTTTTAATATAGCATGTGCACAAAAGCAAATCCAGTCTCACATAAAAAAGTGAAAGAAAACAACCAAAGTGATGCATTCTAAGATGCAGGAAAATAGAATTCAACGCCGTGAATAGCTCGCTAGAGGAAAAAAAAAACACTGAGAATTGAGAAAATGATGGGAAATATTACCTCACTGTCTTCTTCAAGAAGAAACCATAGGAGTATGAAGCTTAGAGGTTCCATGGAAAAATGTTGAGCACATGCTATCTACGAAGCAATTTTCAAAAATCAATCCATCATTAATTTTTTTATATTCTCCACCAAGAAAAATCATGCTGCTGTTAAGCACATTAATGGCAGTCATTATATCCAGACAAAAGCATATTGCTAACCTTTAAAGCTCTTATGATAGACGTTATCGTCCCATCCTGGCTTAGAAAGTAATTTCTCATAAAAACAGCCACTTTATGGCTTACACAGAATCCAGAACAGTGCTTCACAAGAACAGCCTCAACAACTGCATCCATTCTCTCAAACGGGGTTCCCAAAATGAATTTGCAAGGGCACAGATGATGTAGCGTAGTTGACGGAAGTATGTTTCTCAAGGCATCAAGTGTTGTTGTAACTCCCATTATCAAAATCATTGGGATTTTTAATACCCACTCACTAAAGAGAGAGAGAGAAGAGTCAAAAGCCAAAACTACATGAATAAACTTAAAAATCTTAACAAAATGCACCACTACTACAGACAATAGCAGTAAGAGCAAACAAAACAAAATCGAGATAGGATACAATCCATAGTGTTAGAAATCCAAAAAGAAGTATGCATATTGCCGGACCAACATTGATCAAACGTAACGAAGCATAATTTATTGCACTGAAAGATAAACAAATAGTACCTGAAAAGAACCCTAAAATTTAGGGTAATTGAGCAACGTAGAATAAACACAAGATACAAAGAGAGTGGTCATATTTGGGAAGATGATACACGGTGCATGAAAGTACCTCAACATCAAAATGAAATCAGACAAGATGGCCCCGCAACACCTCTCCACATCTTCCACAATAACTACAACCGGACTACTAAAGTTTCCTTGTTCTCTGTACCAGGTAGCTAAGATGGATATATCAGGTGCCTGTGCAAAAGATACACTACAAATCAGTATTTATTGTATGACTCCTAAACAAAAAGGTGTTAACGTGTATAAAAATGGTTTTGTAACTTCTTACATCCAAAGTAACCATTACAAGCTGCCTCAATAAACTTCTTAGACATCCACCAATACCATTTTTCACTGTGAAGTCCAGTGAGGTAAGGTTAGCCACATGGCATCCTTCAGATTTCAAATGTAAGCCGAGCTCTTCAAATGTCAGCAGATCATCAACGAATTCCATATTCTCTGCCAATCATTTGTCCATAAATAAACCTTTGTTATTGAAATAAAACAATAAGCAATAACAATATCATGCTACAATGCAAATCAAGTCATTCATAAAACCAAGACCAAAAAAAAAAAAAGACGAAGGAAGGAGAACCAAAATCAAATCTCAGAGCAAGGATAAACCACAATCCCATAGCAAGTTTCTAATGCATATCCTTTCACATACAACAATTACATCCATCCCAAAAAATTTTAAAGTGGCAGAACAAGTAGAAGTGACAGAAGTGTCTTAAGGGCTGCAGAACAACAAATATGACTATAAAATTATGCCTACCATTGGACAATTCGGTTTATTCAATCCTAAATATCATAAGTTAACAGTAGAAGGTTTTCCAACTAATATATTTTCTAATTGGAGTGCATCTAACTAAAAGTAAGTCAACTTTTGTTCACCACTCCAATTGCAGCTCAGACTGAAATGATCAATTGGAAAACTCACTGGTGAGAACAAACCCTGTGAACAGTTGTTTAGAAGCAGCATCCTTTACAACAGGAAAAGATCGAGTTGCTTCAGGAAAAGAAAGTGTTCCAAGTGATGAAGTGGTGTTGAAAGATTCACGAACCCACTGATGTATCTCATTGAATATGGCTATATTAAGATTCCTCAAAACATCCTACAAAAAGGATTAAAATTATTCCATTCTTCAAAGATGTGCATAAATGCAAGGTTAATTGATGAGAAAACTACACATAATGAAGGAACTATTAGCAATGCTTCTTCAATCTCAACTATCAAAAGAATGACAAGTGGGGTTGGAAAAGATAGCTGCTCCATTATAACAAGTAGCCCATTATATTGGAACCACTAAAATTGTGCCACTTAAAAATACAACGAAGCATTTATCTTGATGCAGACAACTGATTGTCAACCAGTCATGAACCTTCAATTATAAAGCCTCTTCTCAAGTTATGTCCCCACAGTTTAAACAGAACCTAAAACTTAAAAGCAAGGGAAGGGGAGAGGAGGAAGAAAACTGCAGCTTAATGCAAGGAAGGATTGGGGTTTGTACTCTAATGGTTGACTCAATCTTTGACCAAACAGCCTCGAAAGCTCCCATTCGCCTCATGACACATTTTCGATCATCTTCCTCTTCTGCCTTCTCAATCTCTAGATTTTCACCATTCTTAGGTTGTAAGGGAGGTAAATCAATTCGCCGCCTGGTTTTTGCAGTTCTGTTTGAACTTTTATTAGATTTTTGCAACGAGCCCCTGTGTAGAACAAAAAAGGGCTGCAGACAGATAAAAAAATTAAAAAACCGAGAAAAGATTGAAGAATATTATCCATGCATTCCTTCATCAGAAAATAGCGAAATTCATTATTTCTTAAAATTCACGTTTCTACATAGCCAGTATCTCAATACGATCATTTTCATATTTGTTTTTTTTTTTTTTAATTTTCTTTGAACTTCTATCAATACAAATATAAAGCAAAAAAATAATAAAAAAAGGACCACCGGTGAAGTATCTATAAACCTCAATTCCAATTTCGATTTCAATAAAACAAACGGCGGCATGATAAAACCAAAATCATGAAGAGAAGGAAGAGATCACGAATAATACAAACATATAGATAAGCTAAGAGTATCGTTCTCTCTTACAAATATTCCTCTTGTGATTTTCTCAGTGGACACCGAACAAACAGAAATGCAATGAGAAGCAGGAAAGCGTACCTGGAGGTTGTTCTCAGTAAGCTCCCGGGCGGAATGTGTAGGCGAATCGGAAGCAGAGGGCGCCATTTTCAGATATCGAAAAGGAGAGGAAAATTTTCCGGTATCGTTAGGGTTTTAGCAGCATCCCGTTGTTATTTAGCCGGCTTCGTCATTTTTGGCGGGAAATTCCTCGAAGGGTAACATTGTCCTTCGACGCATTTCCTTTCCCCTCGCATCACCTTTTTGGGGTTCTGGACTTTTCTTTACAATCTCTTAATCCGGCCCATCAATGAACAAAGGCTTCTTTTTCTTTTTCTTTTTCTTTTTCTCTCTTTACTATATTTTATTATCAACTCCAGCGGCGTTAATTGGGACAAATTTTTAATAATATAATTTTAATAATTATTTACAAAATTAAAATATGTCAAAAACTATTTACATTTTTTGAGTTTTTTATAAAACTGTTACCAAGTATAGCAGTTTTGTTAGTGTGTCAACTGGGCATAGGGGAACAATCTACAGTGAAATAGTTGAGATAATAGTTTCAGGTTTGAAACAGCTGTCCCTCTCAATGGTTTCACTGCAGAAAATCAGACCCCCCACCCCTAACATGGTTCAAAAAGATTTTTCTTTCGTCTATATAAATATTACCCAATCATTTTCATTTCCTTCACACCTATATATTATAAGTTGCTTCTACTCCAATTGTTATTATTGTCTTTCAATGATTACTTATGAAATTTTTATAAATTATGCAAGTTAATTAGACAATATGTTTATCTCGAACCAGTAATAATTTTTACAATATTATTATGCAAGGTTAGTAAATATTTATTAATTTTTTATTTGAAATTTTATATGTTTAATTTTATGTTTGATGTATAATGATATTGATTTTATTTATTAAAATGAATAAATTAATTGAAATACTCAGCCAACAAGCCAAGAGAATCACAATTGTGTATATGTTGGAAAAAGGTATTTTATTAATTTTAATGTTTTTTTTTGTATTGTAGATTTAGAAAACCATTAGAAAAATAAAATGAATATGTGTTGTTGTTGTTGTTGTTATTATATCTAAATAGTATGATTACATTATAATATTTATACAATATAAAAATTATAATTATTATAAATGTTATTAAAATTATTTAAAAATGAACCGATATAGCCATAAATAATTATAAATGAATATAATAGTTAACATAAAATTTTAATTTATTAATAAATTTAAGTAGCCGATTATTATTATTATTATTATTATTATTATTATTATTATTATTATTGTCGTTGTTGTTGTATCTAAATAGTGTGATTACATTATAATATTTATACAATACGAAAATTATAATTATTATAAATGTTATTAAAAATTTTTTAAAATGAATCGATATAGCCGTAAATAATTATAAATAAATATAATAGTTAACATAAAATTTTAATTTATTAATAAATTTAAGTAGCCAATTATTATTATTATTATTGTTGTTGTTTTAATTATTATTATTATTGTTGTTGTTGTTGTTTTAATTATTATTATTATTATTATTATTGTAGTAATAGTAGTTGTTGGTGTTGTTGTTGTTTTTGTTATTATTATTGTTGCTGTTGTTGTTATTTTTTTATTATTGTTGTTGTTATTGTTATTATTATTAATATTAATATTATGGCTGCCGATATTGTTGTTGTTGTTATTAAAATGTTGTTGTTGTTGTTGTCGTTATTATTATTATTATTATTATTATTATTATTATTATTATTATATTGTGCTTATTATTATTATTGTAAAATATTTTAATTTTTTTATTTAATAAAATAGTTAAATATTTATTATTTAATAAAATATTTTTTTTTATTTTTTTACTTATAGGTAATTGAAAGATGTCAATATATACAAACTTTTATTTGCACACGAGAGGAAAAATAAGTATTAGAGCATCGGATTTTCAATATAATATATTTGGTCCAAATGTCATTACAAGAAGAATAAGAGTTAAATATAAGCCGACTATTCCTGAATTGGTCTATAAAATTCATGTGAAGTTAGGTTTAGATATGAACGACATGATTTCCATAATAATTTACAAAAGTTCAATGTACAATCGATGATCATTATATTGAACCTCGGCCGATTTGGCGGATAACGAAGACATAAATGCAATTTATGATAATTTGATGAGATGTGATGACTACAACTTGGTGAAATTAATAATTGTAGTTGGTAAGGGGGTGCAGGAGCTAGTTGACCAATGTATGGACAGAGATATCAATTTACAAGTGAGGCATTGCAAAGAGAAAATATTGAGTCAGGTCATCACTAAATGCTTAATGAATTTGGTCCTAGTCAGCCTACACAGTATTTTAGTTGTCAAAATATTGAAATTTCTCTTAATATAAATTTTTTGGAAATGCATTACAAAATTTAGATGAAAGTGACCAACCACGATCTTATAGCCACTAAAGAGGTGATGTTTCCAGTCAGCTAAGACAGTCTGTAAGTTGACGGAATGGTGAATTACTTGGAACGCAAGCTATTGTCAGTTCAGGACAAGGTCAATTATGACGATTAGTTAGCCAGATGCCTACTGCAAGGATAAGTTAACCCAGGCAGTCAATTCGTCGAAGGGTTGGTAATTTTTTTTAGTAAATCACTTTTTGGAAACAGATATGGAAGTCGTTCCAATGAGAGAAATTTTGATAGGGGAATAGTTTCAGAGCCAAGTCATGTTATAAAACTAAATAGTCAACGACGTTCAATTTTCCATATACCAGATGTTAGTCGATGGCGTTCTGTTTTCCATGTAACTGTTGGTAGTCAACGATGTTCTATTTCACATGTTCCTGCTAATAGTCAACGCCATTATGTTTTTCATATTTTTGATATCAATCAACAGCCTTTTGTGCAATAGGTTACAGATATAGCACCTAGTCAGCATGGGTAATCTTTTAATAGAAGAGATGTAGATTTACTGTCGGACAATATTTTTGGCAACACTAAAAATGTGGATGTAAGTGAGGAAACTGGCTATAATCCCAATACTGTAACTTTTGAAAATGAATGTCAATTAACTTGGGAGAGGATGGTGATTTTGAAGATGTTCCAATGTACAATGATTATATATCGCCTAATAATGATGTAAAGGTAGAAACAATTAACATGATCGTAGATAGTGATGGTGAAGATTATGATCACACTGAATATGCCAGTCCATTAGCATCTATGCATCCAATTGAGGAGACAGGCGGGCCTAACTTTGTCTTCCCATCGGAGCATTACTCAGAAATAAATTTTGATGCAGTCCAAGTTGATATTTTCGAAGATGTTCACTTTAAGACTTAGGACAGTGTGTCCGAGTTATCAACCGACTTGGTTTTTCACAGCAAGGATGAAGTAAAGTATAGCATGAAAAAGTATTCAATAATGAGGAATATGGATTTCAGAGTTGTTGAATCTAAGCCACATCACTGGGTTGTGCGATATGCAATGCGTGATGATTACTGCAGATGGAGGTCAAGAGCAACTAGAAAATAAAGTAGTCCTTTCTGGACTGTGACAAGATTCAAGGGACCACATTCGTACCTTATTGCTAATGTATCAATAGATCATCGATAACTGTACTATCAAATTATTAGAAATTGCATCATGGGCATGGCAAGTAAATAATCAACCATACCTATTGATGTTATTACTGCGACTATTAAGCAACAATTTAATTTTAAAGTATCATACTGCAATGCTTGGTACCCAGAGATGAAAGCAATAAAGTGTATATTTGGGGATTATGTTGAGTCCTATCAAAGGTTGCTAGGTTTCTTAATTGCCTTACAAACGTACAATCCCAAAACTGTTCATGAGTTTGTTGTAACACCCTTACTGTAACAGTCTTATCGCACAGACAATGAGTCGGAATTTTTTTTGCTACAACCCTTAATTCCTTTAACTTAACGACCTTCATGCATATAACTTTCATTAATCATTAGCCTATAACTGTTCAGAAATTTCTATGCTTTTAATAAAATTTTGGCAATATAACGGCTATATTCTTAACCAGCCCCCTGAAAAGCAGACATTTACACAGCCTCTCAGAGGCACAACAGTTTATATCCAATCATAACAACCCACAAATACTATCAAGCAACACATGCATGCCATCAATTCTCTGCAATTTCTCATCCACATACTACTACAAATAATACACAGTACGGTCATTGCTACAATATCATCCTCATAAAACAAAACATAATAAGTATATATACATACCACAAAAATATTCTTTCTAACTATTCAGCTTCAATTTCCTGCTGTGTACCCAAGCTCCAACCTAGTTGTACCTGCACGCAATTAATCATACGTGCTGAGCATTAAATATGCCCAGTGGTGACTAAAAATCATAGTATTTCTCCAATATATAAATATTTTTAATAATTTTGATTTAAGTGATTTATTATCGATTTTTCTTATTTAATAGCAATATTTATTTTATGAACGACTAATTTCTCAATTAACTTATAAACTTTCTTATATTCTCAATTTAGTCCTTGAACTTCTATTTTATTTCAAAAATATGATTTTATACTATTAATTACTAGTTTGCCCTTTTTATTCCTTATTTTCTTATCTTACCTTATTAATTAACTTATAATTTACTGATTAATCATTAATTTAACCATTTTCATGTAAAATTATATTTTAATCCTTTAACTTTATACGGTTGACTTTTTATCCAATTAATTGACCAAATTATCATTTTACTCTTATTACTTATTTCCCTTATTACTTTTACCAATTAAGTTCACTTTTTAGAAAAATTACCGTTTTACCCCTAAACTTCTAAATTCTTTTTATTTTAGTCATCTTTTCATATTAAACTTTCATTTTAACTTCTCTTTTATACTTTTAATATTTTCTTATCAATATGCCCCTAGTACAGACCCGGCAAAAAATTTTCATACCCAATATGCGAGATGTGTACCCCACAGGGCCACAACAGAATGAGAAATAACCTCTAAAATCATCCCTTATATAACATATATGATGGAATATTTCATGGTATGCACATAAAGATCACATAGCGAAAAACAATAAAAATTTGATCATACATGCCATACAATTCCATGACAAGAATCGAAACATGTAATTTTAGGGTTTTAAAACTTACAACTTTAGATGCCTTTAAAACTTGATTTTGATGATGACTAGCAACCAAGGAGGATATCTTAGCCTTAGACCTTCACCACCAATGCCACGGAACAGTTTTTACGCCACTCCTCTCTATGTTCACACACACAATTGCACCGACGGCTTAAAATCGAGATTGCTAGCTCTCAAAACAAGTATTGTGTAATGGCTACGATTTGAAGCTACAAAATTTGATTTTGTACTTCTCTTAGGTTGCTATTACTACCCAAGAACACAAGAGAATGAGGAACAATCTTTTCTGCTTGTGAAAATTAGCCAAAAGAATTTTGTGAGAGAGAGAGAGAGAAGTTCACGCCAAAACCATAGAAGAACTAGGGTTTTTCACCTTTTTTCCTTTCAATATATATTATCCCATTATGTAAGTGATTAATCTAAAATCTACTACCTCGATATAATTTATTTTAGCCTTAATCACTTCCTTAAAATAAGTAATATATATTGATTCAAACTCTTTTGATTTAATCCAAGATAAACCGTAAGACATTATAATCAAATTAATCACTTAATTTGGAAATACACATGTGCCGAAATTCCCTTAGTATTTAACCTAGGAATTTTGGCTATGTCATCTTTTTAATTAAGTGTTTTAATTTGATTTAAATATCATTAGGATTTAATACTCAATTAACTTAATTAATACAAGATAATTAATTAATTGAAATTAAACCATGTGGACTGAATTTTTCTCTCTCATGGGCCAAGGTCCAATAGCATTTATAATGTCCATTACATACATTAAATTGACTTTAATTAAAAGCCCAAATTAATGCCCACTACTTTATTTAAATATTTTAAGCCAAATGCTTTGTGTGCGATCCTATAGGTCCATTTAATGTTGGCAATGAATCAATAAATTAATTCAAAGGCTATATATATTCTCTAGCAAGATATTATAACATTCCAAATTAAATGAAAATGCATATAATATTTAGTGACCTAATGCAATTTTGCATAGTCTCTCACCCATAAATATCAGAATTAATATAAGGCATGGAACTAGTCATCCTTATATATATTAATTCCTTTCTTGATATTCCAGTGACATTGAACTCTCAGATAAATAATGATTACTCATTATTTCATCTCGGTATGGCCATATACTTCTTAGTTCACTAATCAAGTGGCCGATGATATTTTATTTCTTATAGAGAGGGGTAATCCATTTACTTTCCTCATGCTCTCTAACATGAATCAATGCATACCCAAGCATACCCGTACTTGTCACTATGTTACGAGCACGTTAGGTGTATGTCAAAGTACACAGTAATTCATAAAGAGTTTCATAGAGATTTTAGATCTAAGAACTCCGATACAAAACTTGCATATGAGAAACACCTATGACTTGTACCATGTAGTGTTCTCATGAGTGGATCGAATCCAGATACCATGTTCTAAACATGTATCTATGATCTCTGATTGACACTCTTGTCCTTTTGATCCGTAAGACAGAACTCAACTTATCAGATAGAGCATACTAGTCTTCATTCATTTGTTATTCCCATAACAATGACTGGCTAGGGATATTTAGAATGAAGTCTCATTTGTTTCAAAGTCTTACAACCATGTGCCTCACACATGATAACTTAAACTGAAACAATATTTTTGGATAGTTCTATCAATTGATATGCACAGGAATACAATAGATAAAACAAATGCCTCATTTTATTAATTAAAGTATTTTATTACAATACATTGGGGCTATGGCTTACACTAACAATACAAACATATGACAGTACGTATGATAAATATACTATGGATATCAATGATCCAACCATAGTAAAGCAAGTCGCTATGACTTGCACCGCGGTATATGCATCCCTATATTCAGCCAATTATATCCTAAACTAGGTTTTACTACCTGACTCTTTCTAAGAGCACAAATTTTCTTAATTTTCTTTTTATTAGTTAATCTTTCATGCTTTTCCTTACTTTTCATTCCTTGTCAATACAGTATCAGTGTCTTATAATTATAGTCTATCTTATTTACACAATCTATGAATCATTTCACATTAATTCATCGTTTAATCTATAAATTATGCCATAATTCATTCAAATTTTACATTTTTCAACTAATACCTAACTAAAATTTATTCCAAAAATATTTATTTAATTTTCATAAATTCTATAAAAATTTATAACTATTAATTTACGTTAATATTAGCATTAGAAAGTTTAAAATCACTAAAATCACCCAAATTCACATTAATTCCTTATGAATTACCATTCGGCCTACACTACAACCCCACCATACAAATTATTTTAACTTCATTTAAGGTCTCTAATAAGCATATACAGGTTTTAAGTACATGAATATAACATTACTTGCAATTATATCCTAATATATGAAAATTTTCTTAAGAAACCTAAAGGAAAATCACTTAATTAATAGGAAAATAAAAGGATTAATTAGTTACACACCTTTTACTATGGATTATCCTTGCCTAGACTTCCTTTTCTTTTCCTTTAGCTTGAGAAATTTGCTCCTCTTATTGAATTCCTTCACAAACCAAAATTCCCATCAAAGATAACTCAATTATTTTGGCTTCAAATGCTAAAATTGACAGCAAAAATGAACTCTAGGCACCCAAAACTAGTAGTAGGCACCTAAAAATCAAATTAAAATCAATAATTTCACATACCTAACTTTGACACCTAAACTTTAACCCTTGGTTTCTCTTGATTCTCTTCCTTAAATCAAATATTAGTGTAACACCCTTATCAGAATAGTATTTTTCGATGCAAAACTTAGCGGTAAATGGTAAAATTTTTTTTTTTCAAACTTTCCATCATGGCTAAACAACTTTGATACAATTTAATATTTTATTCAATTTACGAAATTTCGGCAGCACAATGGCTAGAACTTACTAGCCTCCTGAAAAATTCAAACAATTCACACAGCCTCTCAGAGGCACAACAAATCATATATCAATGATAGTCATTTACAACTCTTTAACTGACATTATCAGAACAACAACAATATTTATTATTTAACAAAAAGTATCTTTAATACATTTCAATTCTATACTCTCACTGTCTAAGTATATACATGCCACAAATACTAAACATAAAAGTACAACTAATTTTCTTCATCTTCGCGTTCTGCTTCTCCGTGTATTAAGCTCCTTTAATACTTCAAAACCTGCACGCAGTAAATACTACGTGCTGAGCACTAGAAATGCTCAGTGGTGACTACTAATCCTAGAACTTTCCAATTCAACATAGTTATATATATTGTGCAACTTCTATTCTTATTTATCAGAAATTTACTTTTAATTTCTTTCAAACTATTTTCATTTTCTACCAATATTTTTTTGTAACCATTTTACTTTGTTCGTATACTTTTCAATTTATGTTACACTACTTTTTTTGTGATTCGATTACAAATTGACTTTTCCTTTTACGTTTCTTACTTCTACTTTTACTTATCTTTTGTCTTATACTTTTGCAATACTTGACGTAGTTGTCATTTCATTTAACGAATTACATGAATACTCATGTCTTTAATGACAAGTTCCTGCTCCTAGTTCCATTAGATAATTCAAATACAATTTCCATTATCTATTCTTTTAATTAACTTTAGTCTTTAGGCTTATAGTCTTTATTGCAAAGTGATGTAAGTATTTTGGATCACTCTGCATACAAATCTTTATTTTCTTTTCTTTTTAAATGAAACTTTTTCATTTTAACTAAACAATCGTTTGTCTTTTGATCATTTTACTTTTCACTTCCACTTTACTTCCAGTATTTATTATTTAGTCATATGTTTACACTTAAATACAGTATTGTCATGTTTGACTTTAAATACATAATTAGCACCATTTTTCGAACTCTTTATTTTCTTAAAATAATAATTGGTACACAAATTACAAATTCAATCTCATGGATCTTTTCATAAATATTTTATTTCTATAACCATTTTCTTATCATTATTGCTTATTAATTAGAACCTTTGGGAAAAATTTCGATTCTATCCCAAAGATTTCATTTTCTTTCAATCAAGCTCTTTGTCATTTATAACATTTACATTCAATTACTTTTACACTTCCGATTTATTCTTTTCAATATGCCCATAATGCAATATGACAGGACTCTCAAAAAGGATATACGGAACATGGACCCAAAGGTCCCACTAAACAGATAGAGAAATGATCTCGGAAGATCAAGTCTCACAGAGCAGAAAATAGATGCACTTTCACTTTCGCTTTACACTGAAGCTATGGAGATCAAAAATCCTATTCATAGCTAAGCAAGTCGCCATGACTTGAACCGCGGTACAGAGGTGTCCCTATGGCTAGCCAATTATATCCTGAATAAGAATATCACTACCTGACTATTGCTAAGGGCAAAAACAGTCAAGACCTTTCTGAATGATTTTCAAACATCAATAATTTTAATTTCTTTTATTTTGCTTAAAACAGTGCATTTTGTTAATCGCACTCTTTTTAGTGCTATCGATTATTGAATAACTTTTTTGTTTCCTTTCCTTTTTCTTTTCGATAAAATAATTCACTATAATTAATTATTATTCTTTCGATTTTTAATTAATTATTTTCTCGATATATTTTTTTCATATTTTGTGAATTATGTCAGGATAATTCACTCTTTACTTTCTTGACACTTATTGAATTATTGCTTGATAATTCAAAAATATACTTTTACAGTCATTTTATTCACTTTTTGACTCTTAGTCAATCTCTTGCTCTTTCGGTATGAATTTGCAATTATTTGAAAATTGCAATACTTAATACGGGTTGTGAATTATTTATAATAATTCACCATTTTATTCAAATTATGAATTATTTTATAATTCGATTTTTCCTTTGAGTACTGTTCATTTATACGGTTACTATTCACTTATATAGTTACTATTTACTCATACGATTACTATGGTTAATTTATTTACTATACTTTTTTTTTTCTGAAAATTTATCATTTAATCCCTTCCTTTTCCTTATACGAAATGTACATTAAATTATATTAAATTATCGCTTTTAATTGTTTATTGAATTATTTCTCAATAATTCAATATTTCAATTACGTATATTCCATATTTATTTTCTAAATTAATCCATATATCACATAAAATTCGTAAAAATTTATGTGAACATTGCTTTTTGATTATTATCGTATTTTCTTATTTCATGAATTATTTTAACATAATTCATCATATACCATACACTTAACAATTCTCTAAATTTTCATACATTTCATTAAAAATTCATGACAATTTATTTTATGCTTATTGTCATTATATAACATTATCAACAAAAATTCTCTACTTTATCAATTACATTATTCAATACATATTCCAAAATAATCATATAAATTTCTATAAATTCCATAACAATTTATGGATATATATTATTTCATCTTCTATCAATTAGGACTTAATTTGATTAATTTACAACACAATAATTCATTTCTTTAACAAGGAAATTTTTGATTCACAAAGAAAATTTCTTAATAAATTTCCTTAACCCAATTTATACACTATATTAGGCTTAATTAAAATTTAATTGAACAATAATAACATTAATTTCAATATTAATCAATAATTCAATATTTTTCCTTAATAAATTTAAAGGAAAAATTTAACAAATTAAGGAAAATTAAAAGATTTCGTAGTCACATACCTTAACGGTCGAATTCGCTTCAATTTACTTAATAATTTGCTTGCCGGAGACTCGCCGGAGCATCGCCGGAATCTCGCCGGTGACAATCCGACACTGCCACCTTGTAGATCGGAATCCCCTCTTTCATTTTTTCGGTGGTCACACGTCCAAATTATTCCTTGGTTGGCCGGAATCTTCACTTAAATAACCCGCCAAACCCATTTTCGATCTATCGATCGCCGGCGTTTGAGGAGCGATGGAATATACCGGAAGACTCACCTCGTCGCCGGGAGTTGATCGATGGTGGCGGTGTCCTCATCCGATGCCTTGATTCGCCGGAACGAACAAAAAATCCATTTAAACTAAAACAAGAAAAACTCGACGATCGGACCACCACAACGGAGGCCGGACGCCGGTGAAAGGAAGAGGACGCGCTGCTCATCGCCGTCGCGGTGATGGCCGGCGTGAAGGGCGGCCGGTGACCCTCCCTTTCTTTCTTCTTTCTCTTTCTCTTTTCTTTTTCTTTCTTTCTTTGTTTCGTGGTCGACGACCACTGCATTCTTTGGTTTTAGTTTTCTTCTTTTTTTTTTGCTTTCTTTGGCCCACGTTTTTCTTTTTCTTTTGTTCCTTTTCCTTTATTTCTTATGCTTTTGTTAGATTGTGGCCACTAGGCCACACAATTTGCCGACATTTATTTTCATTTCGTCTTTCTTTTTCTATATTTATTTATTTATATTTATTTATTCATAATTTTACTAGTTTGGTACCTAAACCTTTTGCTATTACTTTTAAAGCTCATATTCACATTAAAATCAATTCCATAATTTTTATCACATCAAAAATAGGTGGGACATAAATTTTCAACTCAATCGGAGCCCATTATCGGTCCGATTTAAATTTATCAATCCAATCCAAAAATACCGATGTTATAGAAAAATTTACTTTTTTCAGCCAAAATAATCTATGTATTATTTTAGGCTTAACTGCAATTTTTTGTAATTTTTGGAGTTCGTTTACTATTTTTAAATATTTATATAATATTGAGTCAATTCCCCGATAATAAAAATTGACTCGCTACCTTTTCCATATTTTTGACTTTTCGAGATCCATTTGACCTCGGTTTCACTTCAAATTTCAACCTCGGACTCACCATGACCAATATTTTTCGATGGTCCAATAAAATATTTTTCACTTTCGGGTGCATTTTTCGGCCCGAAAAATACTATTCACTGTCGGAAAATACTGTTCACGGCTAACCCGGTGTTGAGGCCGTTACAATTAGAGCTTTCTAGGACACTCTAGAGAGACTGAAATCACTTACTTAGGCTTTGATTTGATGAGATTTGGTGAAAATTTGAAAGAAAAAGAGAGGAAATTGAGAGAGAGGGATTTCGGCCACTTATGAAGAAGAAGAAGAAGAAGTGAGTTGCTGCTGGAGATTTATGGAGAGGGAGAGATTTTATATGGCTTATAAATGGGCTATGGGCTGGGCCTTAAATGGGCTTGAACAATTTAATTGTTTAGGTCCACTAATTATCCGATTATTAGCCCTAATTAATTTCTCCCACTTTTCATCTTCAATTCTCTTCAAATTTGATTTCATTATTCATACCACATTAAAAATAGGCTATACCTAAAATTTCAGCCCAATTGGAGTTCATTTCAGGTCCAATTCAATTTTATCAGTCCGATTCAAAAATAGAAAAATTCACTTTTTGTTACCATAATAATATACATATTATTTTAGGCACATATATAATTTTTGATAATTTTTAGACTTCATTTGATATTTTTAATAGCCAAAATGATAAAAAAAATTCAATTAAAAATCCTAAACCCTAATTTCATCGATTTTTGTTCTTTTGGCTTTCGAAGGCCTATTTGACCTCAAATTCACTTTAAATTTCAACCCCGAACTACCCATGACTAGTAATTTTTAATAGTCCAATAAAATATTTTTCACCTTTGGGTATCATTTTCAGCCCGGATACACTATTCACTATCAGAAAGTACTATTCATAATCAATCCGACATTGAGGCCATTACATTTGTGGTGCAACAAATGGAAGACCCGATAGTGATGTAATTTCAACGAATTTTTTGGAGTTTTAAACTTACCACAGATGGATTGGCTCACTGTAAGCCAATTCTGTTGATAGACAATGCCTTATTGACTAGAAAATTTCAACAGATACTTCTTATTGCAAGCTCAATTGATGGTAACAACATGCTATTCCCGATTGCCTTTGTTGTTGTTAAGTCTGAAAATAAATCCAGTTGGGCTTGGTTTATATCCTTGCTTAGGAAGGATGCCACTCAATGTGTTGGGCTTACAGTAATATCAGATTGCTATGCTGGTATAATGGCTTTTATTCCGAAATGAAAGAAGTGGGTGGAAGGAACCTCTATCCTTTCACAGGTTTTATTTACTGTATTTCGTCAGTAATTATAACACGTACCACATGAATGCAATAATCAAAAATTTACTTTACAAATCTAGTAAGAGAAAGAAATTCTTAATTTTATTTATTCAAATCAATTACATCAATGTAAACATATTTCTTACTTGTGTAGGTGCACAATTTCAAAGGCGTAAGTTTAAGCAGGCGATGGACAATATCAAAGACCTCGACGAAGATTCCTATAACTAGGCAATAAGGAAATCACTAGATCATTGGAAACTATCTGAGGATGGTGGTTATCAATATGGGCATTTGACAACGAATATTGCTGAGAGTGTTAGTAGCGCTCTGAAAGGTGTTCACATGATGCTGATTATTGCAATCATTAAACATGTTTTGGCTCATTTGGTAAAATTTTACAATCAGCGAAGGGACATGTAAATGGCCAAAATGGTCTAAGTTTTCCAGTTCACGTCTCGATGTGTCGAAATAATGACCAAGCGTGCTAACAAGGCTCTAGGTCACATAATGATTGAATACGATAATCGATACAAAGTTTACAAGATAATATCATGCAGAGTACCGGAGGTAAATGTTGAGCCCGATATATATATAGTAATTATCGGGAAACATAAGAGCTAGTGCGGTAAGTTTCAATGAACAAAAATGTTTTGTTCATATGCAATTGTAGCATGCATGCACAATAATCTTGATAAATAATAGAACATTTAAAACCTTATATTACGGTGCGATGTGCTATGTCTATCAGTCTAATTGTTGGTACCATCAACATTTGGATATTGCGGCAATGGCATGACATCGTTAAAACCTCCACTATATAGTGGTTGGTCAACTAATTCTTGAGTACTTGCCATATTTGGGCCACTGAAAAGTTCATTAAAAAATCATAATGCTCTATTAATTGGCCTGTTTGGACAAATGGGTTAGACTCATATTGAATTGGTGGGTCCGTTGGCTTATAGGGGATGGAATCATATTGCATTGGTGGGCCCGTTTGCTTATAGGGGATAGACTCATATTGCATTAGTGGGCCCGTTTGGGTAAGCACATAATACTAATACTGATCTCTTAAAGATAAACTGATGTTCAAGTCAACATTTAATCTAGACAAACCCGCTTCAAATTCATTACATCTAGATGGTCCGGCTGCAGTATCAAATAACTGTTGTTTACTAACAGAAGACAAACTGAATGAACTGGAAGGATTTTCAAGAAGATATGGCCACTACATTGGTTCAGGACCTTAGTGCACTCCAGGTGGAATAGGAATAGACTCAACTGTAGAACGTCTTTCTTCCATTCCTCTCCTGTTGTGTATAGCTTGATGAAAATCCTAAAAAGGATGGGTCATCGAGGGGATCTGTGCAATATCAGGAACATGTTATCTGGGATAATCAGTGGACCAGCTATCAATAGCGCCAATAACTCCTAATATACTCTCAGCTGCCAAATGGATAGCAACTTCTACATTGGACGATGAACCAATGTCGGTCTGCCTGATTCGTTCAGCGTAACCAGCCTACATGCAAATAAATAAATTTGTTAAAAATTGTCAGTATTATTAGTTTAACAAATAAAAAATTAGATTAAATCATACTGATACACCGATGGAGGCTCCAATCTAAGTCATCCACCGTCTTGTGCATGATGCAAACCATTGCATATACTATGACCTCGGATGTAAAGGTGCACGAAGAGGAAAACCCATAACAACGCGATTATACCGAATATTCCACTCATGAATAAAACTTGAAAATTTTGCTTCCTAATTCTGATCATTATACCCTCTTAAATCGATCGAGTGCACTCTATCATTGTACTGTGAGGGGTGTGGGATCGATTGATCCATTCCAAATTTCCTTAAATATCAATCCGGGTGGTGCTACTCAATAATATGAAAACATATAAGTGGCATAACCGATGTCCAAATTCCATTTCTATTGGTATAAAATTGTGGTAATAAGTACATCACATTCCTGTAGTGCTCCCAAACTATCTGTAGATGAAAATAAAAATTTCATCATTATATTATAAGAAAATTACCTTTCTTTGTTATTAAATACGAAAATATTATGAAAAAGATAAATTATAATTAAACCTAGTTGTCATACTGTAAGTTCAAATCGAGACGGTATTCAAAAACATTTTTTCTATTACTTTTTCTTAAATCCAATTGGGAGCGTCACCTAATAAATATCAAGAATGCGCTGTCAATTAGTAAATTAAATGAATAATTTTAAATATAAAATAATTAAATATACATACATACATACATACATACAATGGGTAAATTTTACCTTTATCCATAAGGCATGGACTGATCGAGAACATATGAATGCACAAATTGAGGCCGAATATGAGGCAGCCTTTCCCAGACCCACATTTGTAAAAATTGCAGGTAATCGCCAAGTGAATTGGTTGTATGTTGGGTTGCATGACATAACTCTCTGTAAAACCATACGAGGACAGCAGATCCCTAAATGTACTCACTTGCAACTTGTAAATTCTCTAGTAGTGATTGTCACATAAAATGTATGTAATTATTTGATTGTCTTGGATATAATAAGCCACCAATACACCTAAGAATCCATTCCCAAGAAAAATATTGTATCTGGTATTCATTTGCGACTGGCGCAACATATTAAAATTTCTCCCCAACCATGCCATTTTTACACTGTGTCCCCTGAATTCAATTTCTAAAGGAACCTGACCCAAAAGATGGCCACATTCATCAAGCCAATCGTGGTATATATGTCCCATCACAGGATGTTCATCAATGGGCAATCTGATGAGTACAACAATATCTTTCAGTGATATTGTCACTTTGCCAACGGAAAGGTGAAAAATGTGCATCTTTGGTTGCCACCTCTCAACCAATATTTACATTCATCACACCTATTTGTGACACTTCATAAAATTCTACTAGTTTTAAGTACGAAATTATTCTATCATCAATGTTTCTATAATGATTGCTCACGTTAGCTTTGCGCTTTACCAACACATTATGTTCAACCTACAAATAATTAAAAAGTATAAGTATTGTATACATAATTATATACCTATATTTAAGTTATTTATAATGAGATAATATAATTACCTATCCGTTCCAAAAAGCCTCCGCTCGATATTTGCCTTCAAGCGTTTGTACATAATTTACGATAGGTTCGGGATTAATGTATTCTTGGTTTCTAAATTGATTCATCTTTTATTACCCGATCCGTGATTTTGATAATAAATGTTATATGTGCATTGCAAATATTTATGTCATAAATAATTATTTATATGTTTATATCAATATTATTCCGTATAATAATGCAATTTAAATGACCTAAATTTTCTTAAAAAAATAAAATACTATTATTTTTCAACAATAATTAGTGCATGTAATAAATTAATATTTCATAATTGACTATTAGTATAACAATTACAACAACATAGATAATTAATTATTTTTTTCCATATATACATAAATTTTTTTTCATAATTTAATTTCAATATTTAAATTTCATGCAGATCTGACCTTTTTTCTCTGCCCGTCTCAAAATTAATTATCAAAATACGACTGCAATTTAAATATCAACACAGTTAACTATTGTATTAATTTATTAATTATAAAACAATTATCTATACAAATTTATCATGACTAATACAATAAATATCACAACGTGTAATACAATATAAATAATTATTATTTTACATATAAATAAAATATAATTTTTCATTTAAAGCTATTGTTATAAAATATTTAAATATTTAAATTATAGATTTACTTGCCTTTTTTCGCAGATAACCCAATTAGTTAACATATATCACATGTCAAAAATAATTTAACAACATTAACAATATTTTTAAATTTATTGATATCACTGATTATTAAAATTAACAGTTAATTTATTCATCTTAAATTTTTACCGCAACAAAAAAAACTAACAATACAATTTAATTAAACTATTGTATTAAAAATAACATATTATTTTTTTATAAAATTATAAAATAATAACCAAAAAATTAACTAAAGTCATATTAATTAACTTTAATATATTTAACTCTATAATCATATTAAAATCATATTAAACAAATAAATAAAATCATATTAAATTAATAACCAAACAAATAACTGTCAATCATATTCAAATAATATCAAAATAATAACCAAACAAATAACTAAAATCATATTAAATTAACTAACTAAAATCATTTTAAAATTAATTATTAAAACCATATTAAAATACTAACCAAACAAATACCTAAAATCATATTAAAATAATAACCAAATAAAATTTTCATATCTAATTTTTACTATTAAGTTTTTATTAGTGTATTTAACTCTAATATTACAAAATAACTAAAATCATGTTCTCTAATCATCTACCTAATATCAATTAATTAATTATTTATAAATAATTAATACTTACAATTACCTATAATTATAATTATTTCATTAAATAAAACCTAACTAATACATAAAATAAATTACTTATAATGAAACATTAAATAAACAAAAGGAGAAAGAACAAGAAACGAAGAAAGAACAAGAAGCAAAACTTACCAATTGTGCTAACAATGAAAAGCAACAAGAATGGGGAAGGAGAAACTCAATTAAATTGGCAAAATGGGACTAGGGCATTTGCCCTCAAAAAAATCAAAGACACTCTCCATTCTTGAGTCAAAACAACATGACTATTCACCAGTGAGCTTTTCAAATTTTCTGCACCATCACGTGGACCTAGGAGGAAGTTTTATGCACATCTGAAACCGTTGCAGACTATAGTATTTTTAGACTGCAATGGTTTTAGGCTCGAAATTGATACAGTCTACAGCGGTTTCAGATGCTGCAGACTTCCCTCTCTCCTTTGCGTCAGCTGACACACGCTGACAATAACGCTCCACGTGGCAGCGATTTTGTAAAACGCACCAATCCCGTAATTAGTTTGTGACACATTTCATTTTTGTAAATAATTATTTAAAGGGATAATACATATTTAACCCCTCCAACTTGACACAAAAAATCAGTTGAACGCTCAAACTTCAACTTTGGTCAGTTAGCCAGTATAACTCAGTTATTCGATATATAATAAACACAAAATATGTAACTCTTTGCGTAACGAAAGCGCATGTGTTGCAGACACAATGACATGGTAAATGAATGAATGATACGATGACATGTGTCAAACTGTCAGATAAATTTAGCGATGAAAATATTTGTCAGTTTTCCATCGGTAAATTTTATTAATGAACTCTTTTACTCAAGCATTCAATCCGTACTTAACAACAACCTCTTGCTGTACTACTACTTTGCACTCCAGTTCCTTTGTTTGCCACGGAGTGAACCAATACCTTACCACCAAAACCAGAAAGCCAAATTATGAACAAGAAACAAGAAAATCAATACGAACAAAAAATAAGAAAACTATAAAGTTTCCTACATTAAGGGAAAAAACAAAAGAAAAAATAGAACATAATTGAATTTTATCAACTAGAATAAGATCAAAGATCCATTTCATCTATTACACTTACTAATCGAACAAACAAAACATGTTTAGTTAAGTATGCATTCTAGATCTTCTAAGTGACTTATTACCAAAAGTAAGTGATTCTCGTTCCAACTAAATTACCACCTAAAGTGTTAAGCTTTGCCTAGGAAAGATATAGGATTTAAGATTATACAAGCAGATTAATGATAGTTTTTTTATTTCCTCCAAAAACAAGTATTCATTTTAATCTATTTTCAAATAGCAAAGCTCTGCAACAACTTTATTTTTCAAGTCTTTGAAAAAAAAGAAGAATAAGAAGAACCACTGAACAATTATTGCAGCACATTACTGCTTCAATAAGAATCACAGCTACCAACCTTTTTATTCAATTGGCATATGGTCAAAAGTAATTCTTCTACTTTATTGATATAAATCGTGCTAGGATGATCACACGGAGCAACACCTTCGGCATCTAAAAGCAAATAAAAAGCCAGGTTCAGCACCCAATTTATTATAAAACTCCCTCATACCTCATAAAATTGTTTTTCCCGAACCAGAAAGCATGAGTCAGAAGGCTACGACAAACAAGATCCATAAGTAGACAGATAAGAATGATAAATCATCATTATGTCCAAATATAGGAGTTCATAAGCTGAAGAGAACTCATGCAAAACTACAATGATCAAACCCAAATTGCTTATATGGTTATAAGTATCAAGCTTGTTGTTAGAAACAAGATACAAAATAGTCTTTCCAGCATCACCCCAAAATAAAATTTTTTTCTTCAAGGCATCATCAGTAGCAAGGTCACCTATACATTGATAAAATCAATAAACTATCAGGAAAAGGAAAGGAAAATTAAGGCCGAAGGAGGGAGAGTATCAAATTGCACACATCAAATGGAGCATCCAAGTAATATATCAGGTAAACATGCCTTCCAAAATGAAAACAAAGAATTTCAAGAATAATTATTCAAAATTTTTCATAAACCAGGCACACAAAGTCGGCATTAACATTCAGGGAGTGCACAATCACACAAATACAAAGCTTAGGAAGACATTAAAAACTCAAAATGAAAGGCATAAATTATTTGGATAAATCTCTCATAAACAGTTAAGAGAAAAATAAAAGAGATATCGAAACACCCAAACACGCAGACCTTAATCATTTATCATACACCTGACGATCAAAGCATAAAATTAATTTGTCTCCCATGAGGCAAAGCATCAAATAAATACAATATCAAGCGATACCTTGCTCATTTCGGGCGATGAAGAAGATAGAGCCGATTTTGTCACCGACAAGGCACTCAGAGATGTGAGCAGGGCGTGCAGGACATTGAGACAGAGACATAGAAGCGCGACGGGGCTTAGAACATGAACAACCTTAGAGTTAACAACCTTAATGACGAGATTATGGCTGGTGGTGCCCGGATTCAGTTCTTCTACCTTCACGAAAATAAGCTTTCTCTTCTCTAATGTCGCCATTATAGAGATGGAGAGTGATTGTTGAACCCTAGCAGCTCTAATCGCATATAATGGAAATAAATGAAAGAGATGGGGTTAAGGTTTTGGATTTGGGGTTAGCGATTCCTAAGACGGGGAGGGAGCTCTGCTGCTGGCTTATCTAGGGTTTGGGTGGCGATTGAGCTTATGGATTTGGATTTGGGGGTTGATTAGAGCAACTTCTTTGATTTGGAAGGGATTCATGACATTGAACAGTTTGAGGAATAAGAAGATAACATATAAAATGACCATTTTAGGGCTCCTGAAATATAATGGGTGGGTTAACGCTCCTCTTATTACATGCGTTACACACATTTTGCCATGTCGGATTTTGTGTTTATTATATTTCGATTAACCAAGTTGAAGTGCCCAATTGAACAAAATTGAAGTTTGGGTGCTCAACTAATTTCTCGTGTCAAGTTTGAGGTGCTAGATATGTATTATCCCTTATTTAAAACACATTATTAAAAAAAATTGTCTCGTGTCAATTTGGAATGCAGGGTGCATTGCATATAGAAGCATCTTGCAATCTCGCTTTTTTTTTATTTTAAAGAAATTCCCACACTTTTCATTTGAAGAAATTTCTGCTGTAATTATAAATTAGGCCAAATATATAAAAATATTCTTAATATTTATCAAAAAAATAATTTTTACCAAAATGCCCTTAATATTTACCAAAGAAAAATTTTTGTTGTACTTATAAATTAGGCCAAATGTGTAATTTTGCCTTTGAAATAATGAAAATTCGGTAAAAATGGTACAATGTATTCATGTCAACTGTCAAAAGACGGAATATAATAAAACTAACGGTTCCGTTATTTTAGAGGTAAAATTATACTATTTTAATAAATTTAGAGATAACATTGCATGCAACTAAATATTAAAAAAAATTACTTTTTTTGGGTAAAAATTAAGGGTATTTTTGTACATTAAACCAATAAATTATCAATTCATACAAAAATTGGTTGATTATAAGAGGGAAAAATTGATAATTAGCATTTATAGTTCTAAAAAAAAATTACAACTGCCATTTAAAATTTATTAAAAGTATTAGAATGAAATTAGTTCGTCCAATAAAAAAATGCCATATTTTAATTTTGATTTCTAACATTTTTGGTCTCCGAGCTTTTTTTTTTTTGGCATTGTACTCAAATTATTACTGTTTAGGGGCAATCATATAGATAGTCCGAGCAACTATATTCTGAATTAAAATGATGATAACTAGATTTGTTACTTTATATTTATAAAATTCACGATGAGAAAGGAGTTTGGTCTCCCAAAGGGAGTCAAGATACAATGATAATTGCTTAAGGAAGTGGCGTTCTCTTGTTTTAGTCTCTCTCTTTTGGACAAGCATTCTCGATCAGCCCTTACAGTATTTTGTAGGGACAAACATAGGTCACTAAATTTAATTAAATTACTTCCTTTTGTGGTTATTTCTAGTGCGATAGCCAACTAAGCCATCATTCGTGTTTACATCCTTGCTCCATTTTGCACTCAGTTATTTATGCATTTATACCCTTATCCATCTTCTTATTTCTCATTTTATATGTTTTTTTTAACTTTCTAACACCTATTTTAGGTTGAATGAAAAAGAAAATAATAGTTTTTTATGAATACTTCGGTATTTAAAATTTATTGGTTTAACTAATTCAGATTTACATTGAACATATATTCCGTATATGCATATAGAGTACAATATAATTACCTAAATATTTAAATGTATTTCATATTGAGATTCAGACTTGAAACTTTTGTTTGATTGAGTAATGAACATGCCATCACATTGACATAAAAAATAGTAAAAAAGAGTTTTAACTTTTAATTAAAAAAAGAAAAGACCAAAGATAGTATGATTTCCACTATTTGAATTGTCATAATTGCCAAATTCTCAACCTAATCATGGGCTCAAGTATCCGTTCAGCTCGTAAAATTTTCGTGCACGGGCGACCATTTTTGTATGCAAGCTTAATCTGATCCAAGCTCAAAGACTAGACTTTGTCTTTGCATATAAATTAGGCGCTTGGTATGATTTCGATAAATACATACTATTTTTTACATTTTTTTTATTAATTATATAACTTAAAATATGTAAAAATATATACAAAAAATTCATGATAAATATCAAAATTTATACATTTATTAACATGTTCGTCACTGCTATTATTCTGTTCATTATGACAATTTATATTATTTGTAATTTCATAATTTTTATATATAATATAAATATAAAAATGATTGTTTTTATATGCCATGCTTGCATAATTTTTATTTTGAAAATTTTTAAAAAATAAAAAAATGGATGTTATAAAGTTTGATGTGATCTGTTTATTACCAAACTCATTTAACAATGATTTATTTGCATTATAATTCGATTTAATTCATTTATTGTACATAAAACTTATTTCCTTTATAATTGGATCTGTCATCGCATGTCGAAATTCATCTGATATAATTTGTTAGCCATCCATATTTGCTACAGTTTTTTAGAAAGGAGGTGAGCTAAGCTAACAAAATAGACAAAAACTGAATACTAGAGGACACTTCAGTAAGATCATGAACCAGCCTAGTAGGCTAGTAGCAATTTCTAGAGAAGGAATTTTCTTTGTATTTTTGTATCAGTATTATAATCAAATAAAAGTGTGTGAAACCATAAGATTAAAAATATAAATCAATAAAAATATTTTAAGAATATAGCTTTGGTAGAAAATTAGGTTTTTTGTTCGTATCTTTATTTTTCTATTTTGAAAAATAAAAAAATTAATTTAAAAAAAAAACAAAAAATGTATGTTTAATATTTGTAATCTTTAAATATTTAATGATGGATTTGACACGTCACTAAAAATCTGTCGTTAAATACCATTCCAGTAAATTGTAGATAAAAAATTTAACGAACGGTTGAATTTGAAAAATTGTAAAAAATTGGGGAATGATTTGGTCAATTTTTTAGTTTGGAGGCTAAAATGAAAATAGAGTCATAGATTGGGAGAATTTTTGTAATTAATTCTATAATTTATTTGTAAAAGTTTAATATGTCAATTTTTTATCCGATTCAATTTATTTATAAAAATATAATTAAAATTCTATTTATTTAATACGATATGATGATCTGATCCATTTATACAACAAAAAAAACTTATTTATGTTTATATTATCTGTGGCTGCATATTTTTTCTTATATGTATATTACGTGAATGGAAAAAGTAAAAATAATTATTTTTATAAATTGTATATATTATATTTTTATTTTTAATGAAAAAGGTAAGAGAAATATCGAAAAATTTCATGTGCTTGTTATAACTCATTTGACCATGGCCATTGCCGTTTGAATTTTAATTTAATTTGGTGAGACTCGATATGATGTGCAAGATTTTGCCACATATAGTGGGGCTACCTTTATGAAATAAAGTTTTTTTTTTAAATACAATTATAATTTAATGCAATGGGAGCGTATGTCACTACAAGAAAATTTGGAAATAGCAACGGAAATTAGCAACCGAATTTGGTTAATTTCCGTTGGTAATCAAAATTAGCAACCGAAAATAGCAACGGAAAATTCGGTTGTAATTTTGGCAGTTGGTAAATTTAGCAACCGAATAATTTTCGTTGGTAATTTAGCAACGGTATTAGATTCGGTTGCTAAATTTACCAACCGAATATCCGTTGCTATTTTTGGTTGCTAATTTTTATTAGCAACGAAAACTAAATTCCGTTGCTATATGTAACCAATGTACATTTCGGTTAATTGGTCAACATTACCAACCGAATTACTATTCCGTTGCTAAATTTAGCAACGGAAAATGAATTCGGTTGCTAAATAAAAACTATCGATAAAATTATAAATTATAAAATTATGCTAGTTTTGTTAGATTGGCATAATATTTTAGTTAAATCAAATTATTTATTTATAAATAAATATATTTCAAATTTATCATGAAAAGAAAATATTGTTATTGATAATATAATATTAAGATTGTAATGCACAAAAATATAAATCCTGAAAATATATTATATTACTGTAAAGTAAAATTCTATGAAAACCATAATAAAAACAACATAAAATCAGTATCAATAACAATCTAAAAATAAAAGTCTAAACTAAGTAGCTGGTGGAGGTGAAGAACGATTTGACTGCTGGGCACCCCTGGTTTCCAAATCTTCTACTCGATTCTTTAGTTGGGTTACAGTATCCATCAACATGGTGACTGCGGTCTCTAGCTGAATGACTTTCTGAGAAGATTCGCATCGCTTACTACAAGCAGCTATAGATGATGTAGAGGAATTCGAATGTGAAGTATTTGCAATTGAACCTAAACCAAAAATCCTCCCACGGTTATTCTTACCACCAACTACTTGAAGAAAAATCTGACTCTCATCAACACTTTCAGAGCTCTCCCGCTGTTGAATGAGAGTCTCTTGTATTTGCTCCTATCATTACAATAATTATAATTAATTAGCTATATTAGTATAAAATAATTAATATTGATGTATAAATTTAACATACATTGAGTTGTCTACAACGGGTATTGACGAATGTCTGACCATCATGCTTCTTTGTGTGAGTGTGCATAAAAACTTCAGGATATGTAGGCTTTTTACCCATAGTTATTTCCTGTATAACAAGCAATAATCAATAATAGTCAAAATACCACTGTTCATTCTACAATGAGGGAAAAAAATTCCACAATTACAACTAACAAATAGAATAAAGAGTAATGTAGCATTCAGATTTACAAGCAAGAAACAAATTGTAGCTAAAAGGTATAGGAAAATTAGCCTTTTACTACAGCAATAACTTGAGTTTTGAAAGAACACAGAAAGATACAATTTAAACGAAAGGCAGATGAAGGACAAAAACAAACACATGAAAGAGTTTAATTCATCTTCCTGAAAGGCACACCATAAAAGAAATAGTCCTACTAGATACATAAACATTTTATCACCAATGACCCAACAAGTAAATTTCTAAAATGCTCAGGTTTTTCCTGAGTTGCTGGGACATTATGCAATACATTAAAGAATTTTGGAATCCACATTACAAGCTGTTTCAAAATAAAAGCACCTACAGAATCAAATTGACATAAAATGTTATGCCGTTTGTTATGGAGGTGTAGCAAAAAGCCAGACAACACAATCATTTTGTCAAATAAATAACCAGTCTCCTAAGGGTTTTTGAGATGTACACACACAAACACATCTCGTTCTGAAAATAAAAAAAAAAGGGAAAGAGTAAATTGTAAAAGGATCATACTGCATTCACAGGTCAATCACCTGTAAACCTCAAACTAAAACAAAATGTCTTTTCAAGTTCGAGGTCAATCAAGTTCTTGGTATCCAGATTCCTCGATTTCATAACATACAATACAAAATAGATGTCCAAATGTATATGACCTACGCATACGAATATACCGAACTGCAAATTTTTTATGCATCTTTTCTCATAGCAAAGTTAGCATAAACATAGAATCTAGATCCTCATATGACACAAAAATACACAAATTACTTTAACCCTTCAAGATTGCTAATAAACAGTCTTTCAGAATAAAACCAGATAAACTTATATAAATTTGTTAAATAAAAAGTGCAAGGTGGAAAACTTACTGAAAATTTCTTTTAAATGGCCTTCATTCACATTCCTGCTGAGTGAGTCGATATGAAGAACTAGCGACTCGCGCATGGGAGAAGCCTTCCTGAAGTCAATGGCATGCACATATACATATTAGAAATAGTAATTGGCAACAAGGGATGGCATTCAAATACTTCCTAGTTTCTGATATTAGTACTTCCTCGTGACATTAGTTTACCTTTGTAAAATGCAGAATGTCCTATTCTATCATGCTATTAATATCTTATTAATCCTCAGATTGGAAGAGCAATTTAAACACATGTAGAAGACCTATCATCTCCTTGGAAATTTATGCAAGATAACAAACAAATACAAGCGTATGAGTTAAATGCTAAAGCATGCAAGTCTCCTTGCAAATGACCCTCTTTTTCTTAGTAAGGACAATAACTTCACTGGCAGTAACTAACTTCCAGCTGTGTGATTAATGTCATAAGGCCCCATTTCAGGGAACAACAAATCATAATCTGCTCCTAAAGAACAAAGCACTACAGAATAGAACAGGACTAACAACAACTTTTCTATGCCTTTCAGTATGCTATGGGAATCAGTGAATCACCAACTAAACATGCACCAAAAATTCAGTGACATAAATGAATAAAGAAGACACTACAACTGAATCAAAATTCAACTTAACTTTGGAGGTGGAGAAGCTTTTTTAGATTTTGGCAGTGGAGAACGTCCTCGCCTACCCCCTACAGCAGGGCTGCGCAGAAAAAATAAAAAACATATGGTCACAACAAAATATTATGCTATGTTGTCATATATAATACAACATCTGAGTTAGTTCTATAATACAACTGCCAAATGTATTATATTGAAAGACCTCAAACCTAAATGAAAGACCTCAAACCTCTTAAAGCGGAATAGATGCCTGCGCCGTCGTCTGTGGCGAGTTGTAGCAAGATCGGATCTGCCTGGCGCCGTCGTCTGTGGCGAGTTGTAGCAAGATCGGATCTGCCTGGCGCCGTCGACTTCCTTGCTGGAGAGAGAGACAGAGGGGCGGCGCGCGGTGAGTGAGGGAGGAGCCGTCGACCTTCGTTAGAGAGACAGAGAGGGAAAGCCGATCGAAGAATGAGATGAAAACCTAGGTTTTCACAATTTATAGTTCTAACCATGAAAATTACTTAAATGCCCCTAATTTAGCAACGAAATTTAATTCCGTTGCTATTTTTGCAACCGAATTAATTTCGGTTGCTATTTAGCAACGGAAATTAATATCCGTTGCTATTTTAGCAACCGAAAAAAATTCGGTTGCTAAATTGCAATCGAATATTATGCGGTTGCTATTTTTAGTTGAAAGTGTAAATAGCAACGGAATTTTATTCCGTTGCTAAATAGCAACGGAATTTTTTTCCGTTGCTAATTTAGCAACCGAATATTTATTCCGTTGCTAATTAGCAACGGAATATATATTCCGTTGCTATTTTCCGTCCCAAATTTTATCCGGCATTTTTTGCCGCCTTAATTAGCATAGAAATTTGCAACCGAATATTATGCGGTTGCTATTTTTAGTTGAAAGTGTAAATAGCAACGGAATTTTGATTCCGTTGCTAAATAGCAACGGAATTTTTTTCCGTTGCTAATTTAGCAACGGAATATATTCCGTTGCTATTTTTCGTCCCAAATTTTATCCGTCATTTTTTGCCGCCTTAATTAGCATAGGAATTTGCAACCGAATATTATGCGGTTGCTATTTTTAGTTGAAAGTGTAAATAGCAACGGAATTTTGATTCCGTTGCTAAATAGCAACGGAATATATATTCCGTTGCTATTTTCCGTCCCAAATTTTATCCGCCATTTTTTGCCGCCTTAATTAGCATAGGAATTTGCAACCGAATATTATGCGGTTGCTATTTTTAGTTGAAAGTGTAAATAGCAACAGAATTTTGATTCCGTTGCTAATTTAGCAACCGAATAATTATTCGGTTGCTAATAATTTTCGGAATATATATTCCGTTGCTATTTTCCGTCCCAAATTTTATCCGCCATTTTTTGCCGCCTTAATTAGCATAGGAATTTGCAACCGAATATTATGCGGTTGCTATTTTTAGTTGAAAGTGTAAATAGCAACGGAATTTTGATTCCGTTGCTAATTTAGCAACCGAATAATTATTCGGTTGCTAATTAGCAACGGAATATATTCGGTTGCTAATTAGCAACGGAATGTATATTCCGTTGCTATTTTCCGTCCCAAATTTTATCCGCCATTTTTGCCGCCATAATTAGCAACGAAATTAAAATTCCGTTGCTAATTTTCGTTGCTAACTAATGGCGCCATAAATTCCCTCCACTTTTTGCAATGGAAGATAACCAAATTTTTTTCCGTTGCTAAACTTATAAAAATCAACCAATTTTAGCAACGGAATATATATTCCGTTGCTAAATAGCAACGGAAATAATATTCCGTTGCTAATTATTTCCGTTGCTATTTTTCGAATTTCTTGTAGTGTGTTGGGTGGCTCAAGATATATCATCAACCAAATATCCATTAAATTGCATGAGATGTGTTGGCTGTTTACCAGCACCTCTACCAACATTAAAACCCTCTGCGTCATTAACACCGGCCATCCAATTCTTTATACCTTTGCTTAGTATTAGGAGTTTAATTCCATTAATGCCAATCGCATTATTTATAAAATTCTAACTAAGCTTATTTTTCTAGCCCCGCTGAATTTGTGGTGCATTTATTGTGCCCCCGTCCCACTAATTAAAAGCTTGTAAACATTAAATTATTATGGTGGGATGATATGGGATTGTAATTATTATTAAACTAATTAAGAAATTTGTATCATATGATATATTTCAAATGATTTTTTATAAAAGTAAAAACTAAAGAAAAATAAAAAAAATTAATTTTGATAAAAAATTAAGATAAAAGATTAGAATTATATTAGGGTCTAAAATAAGTTATTAATATTAAATAAAGATGATAATAAATATAAATAATCACACAAAATTACTAATTTAGGGCTCGTTTGGCATTATTTTTGTTTTATGTTTTCTGCTTTTTTATTTATTTAAAAAATAAAACAAAATATGTTCGGTTGTTATCAAAGGGTTTTTGCCATAATCCGAAAAATACTTAAAAGAAGTTTCCACGTTTCGACTTCACTTTTTTGGTGGTATTATTATTATTTGGAAGTAAAATTTTTTTATTCATAGATAAAATATATAATTTAAAATTAATTTAATGCGTCAATAATCAGTTTATGATCTAATCAATTTAATCCATAAATTGATTCGATCCAACTCGTAATAATATATGACTTACATTACATATGATTATAAATTATTATTGTTATTATTGATAATATATTGAAACAACGCATATACAGATATCCGCAATACATAATTAAATTGAAATTGCTTACTCCCTCCAAGGCGAATTGGATTGCATGGAGATTTTTATTATCGTTTTTAATTTTGATAAATGTCATCGTCGGCTTCATTTAAAATCAAATTACTTTATTTCATGAATCTTTTTTTCTTTTCTTTTATTTTCAAAATTAAGTTATCGATATATACATATCAACCTTATGTCACGTATATTTTGTTCACGTATATCCAATGCATATGTGCTCGCTGCTCACTCCAAGAATTAATCATTACATTTTCATGCTTCGATAAAAGAAATATATATATATTTTTTAATTTTATTTTTAAGCAAAAAAACAAAATTAGAATTGCATATGTGTGGGATAGCGACATAAGCATGGTTGGTGAAGGGTCACCAATTTCTTGCTTCTTGTGCATCAATATTCATTTACCTAGGCTAAAACTTTAATTCTGATTAAACAAGCTTGTCATTTTCTTTGTGGGATGGATTTACTTGCTCTCTTGTTTTGGGTATATGAGGATTCTCCACATATATCATTGTTCTCTTGGTAAATATTGATGGACTCAATATTAAGTATTTTGAGTAATTTATAAAATCTAAATTCATCCATTATAAATTATACCCATATTAGAAAGAAAGCAAAGGGAGAATTCGAACCCTTGTTTGAATATTCAAAAAATAACACGAAAAATGGACAATCAAAATTATTTTTATATAATATGAACATTTTCTAATTTTCTTTTTAATAGTTTGTTTAGATTAGCACATTGATGCTAAGCAGGGGTGTAGCTGCCTCCTGATGAGGGGGTAAATTAAGGAAAATTTAAAGAAAAACAAACAAACTCTATAAGTTTACAATTAAAAAAAAAATATTAACCACAATCAATTAAAAAAATAAAAAAGTAGGCCTATACTGACGGGAGTCAACCTCTCTCAACAAAGTTTGCTATATCACCACTTGTTTAAACGATCAAATACTTTGAACTAAAGCCAACTTACGTTGGTAAATACTAATTCTTTTTGAAAAAACAGAACTTTGTGTGTAGAACTATAATATCAAATCTTTATATGTAAAATATAGAAATTCAGCAATAATAATTTAATTTTAAAAATTTCATCCCTATATATATAAACCTAAAACGAAATTCATCAAAAGTTGGAACCAACTGAACCAATTATTATATTGTGAACCGAATCGTTTGGAGTGTAAAAACCAAACCAGACAGGCTAAGTTATTACACATTGGATTTGATATATAATCTTAATTTGAATGGTGCTGATTTGACTAATAACCCGAAAGTACAGAGTGTGTGGAAAAAAACTATTTGAAATATGCATTTTGCACCAGAAAAAGCTGCAATCGAAAGGGAGACACATTTCGATAATTAAGATAATTTGGAAAGAATCCAAAGTTTGTAATAAAACGAATAAAAACTGCACCACCATTATGCCAATGCCATCATTTTTTTAGCCTGTACTCGTTTCTTCAAACTCAAAAATAATTATAAATTGAAAAAAAGGACCAATATAATATTACAGCATATACTTACATCACAACATATTCCCAACTATTATTATTATTGTTGTTTATAAAAACAAAATGCTATGAGTTTTTTTATATTTTTATTTAATTTTTTTATAAGAGGAGTGCATTATTAAAATTAAAAAAGTGTCATTTAAATAAATAAAATTTGATATTTTTTTTATTAAATGCTAGCTATCAGATCAATTGGAGTAAATTAAAACTATTTTTTGTCAGTCCAAAGACATATTTTTCGAAAGGTATAATTAAACTATTGTAAAGATTTAAGGATAAAATTACTAGTATTTTGGGAATTTTGTTTAATGAAGACTAAAAAGTAGGTGAGAAAAGAAAATCGAGATTAATTAAGGATAAAGATGGTCCATAGATTTATGAATATGTTTACTCATGGTTATTAAAACCGGATCGGGCGGTCGAACCGGTTTAATTACGAACCATTGGCTGATTCGATTGGTTCAATGGGTGAAAACCGGAAGTTACTGTTTTAAACCGCCAAAAAACCGGTTAAACCGGAATAAAACTGAAAACCGGGTTAAATGATAAAACCGGTTTGATTTTAAAAAAATCAACTTTTTGTCCAAAATATTCATACAATATTATTTTTTCTGGAAAAAAATAAAATAAAATTATAAATACAAAATAATTAAAATTCAAATAATTTAATGCATTTTTTATGAATAAAATAAAATTTTATAATTTATATTTGAAGAATTTCTTTAAAAATTTATAATTTTTTACTATATTTATCTTAAATTTTTGTTATAAATGTTGAAAGATTTGAAAATATAGTTTTATTGTTAATGTTTGATGATAAATATATTTTTTTAAACTATTTTTAATTTTTTTATATAATGATATTTTCATAATATTTATATAATATTTAAAAAATAATATATTTTTTAAAAAATTAAAAAAATCAAGTTGAATTCCAACGAACTGATCGAATTATAAATCTTTTAGGTCTTCGATTTTTTATTTGGTCCGATTTTAATAATATTGGTTTACATTGGACCAACGAAGTCGAAAGTCCCGAAATCAAGAAGACTCTTATGGACCCCACCATTGTTCTTTACGGGCTTTATCTTTTGCCGATCTTTCAAGGGTCCCACATCGAATATGTCATCTTGCAATCCAGCAAACAACCGGTGAGTTTCTACCTGGTTTACCGGCTATTAGCGGTTACTTACTAATTAGTGATTAGGTAGGTATGGCTTTTTCTTTTTTATTTTTTCTTTGTTTTGGGCTTAATGGGCCCGGTCTCCATCCAGCCCATCACGTGCGGTTGCTGTCTCCTAAAGCGTGAAATAGCTGACAGCTGATGCGCGTAGCGGCAAATCATTATTTCATTATCCTTTTTATTTCTCTCTCTTTTATTTTTATTTTCTTTGGGCAAAAAGCATTTTTAGTTTTTACACTAAGTGGAATATAAGTTTAACAACAAGTAAGATAAATAATAATAATACTTAAATATAAATTGCTCCCCATTCGGATCTAATTTGTATTAAAATAAATGTGAAGAGACTCAACGTTATATATTTATAAATTTTAATGCAATAAATATATTTATAAATTCTTTTTCTTTTTTCTTTCTTTCTTTCTTCGTATTTTATTTATTTTCATTATTTTTTAATTATTCTATTAATTTATCTGCAGTAGTAAAATATACTCTTTGATGTATCTAATAAGATATTACAACAATGTGCTGATTTAAAAGTTTATATATATATATATATATATATATATATATTCCAAAGGTGAATCATCAAAGTTCCAATAAATTCATTTATTTGTAGTACCTGTCTTTGAAGTTTTGTTCCCCAATGCAGGACAAATATATTTTAATTTTTTATGTTAAATATGAATGATACTCTATTTATTTTTTATCTATTACTTTTATTATTTTTATTAAAATTAAAAAATAATATATAAATTTAAATTTAGTATTAAATTACCTAATTAAAACTAAATTATAAAATTTAATAGGTTCTAACTTTGTTAAAAAAGAAAAATAAATTAAATTATACTGAAAGTTTAAAAGTGACAGATAAATAAAATTTAAATTTTATTTAAAGGTGACACGTAAAAAAAACGAATGGAGTAATTGATATTATTTTATTTTATTTTATTGATATTTGATTTAAAAATTCAAATTAAGAAAAAGAAAATAACTAATAATTAATAATCCATTCTTAATGTAGCAACTTTCAGCTTTGTACACACACAAAAAATCATTAATTAATATAAATTCTATAAAAATATTTATTGTAATTTATTAAAAAATCAATTTGTTGCTTTTTTATAATTATGCATTCTTGCCATATTTATTGAATTTTTTTGTTTCTCATACATGGAGGTAAAATAAAAAAATATACATAATATTTATTAAAAATTTTAAAATTATTGCATTAAGTAAAAAAAAAACTAATAATTATTGCCTTGAGCGAAATGGAAAGTAACATCGACTTCATTGCACTTCTTGTTGTTTTTTTTTAATAAAAACTTTATCATATAGAACTTTATTATTATTAATATTTTTATTTAGTTTTATATATGATTTTATAAAAAAAAACATTATCATGTACGCTCACAAAATGTTGGTATTTAAAAATATATTCCATTTATTTACAAATAAGTGTCATTTTTTTGCAAAAAAATTAAAAAACTCACTTATTAAGGTTTTTACTAATTTTTACTCTTCTTAAAAAAGACAGTTAACTATTAATTGTGTTTTCAAAATTAAACTCATATTTATAAAAAGCCTATTTAGAAAATTTCATCTAAATATATCACATTTTTTAAAGTAAATAATTATTTACGAACAGATCAAAAGAAAAAACAAACACTTATTTATGAATAAAAAGGAGTATAAAATATCGTCAAATTGTTTGAATTCAAATTTGCTATAACTTTAAACAATCTATTAATGACACATGGACTCCTATACTTTATTGCCTGAATGGAAGCATTTATTATTTTTGTATACGTAAAAATCATGTTAATTATATCTGTAGTTATCAAATTTTAAAATTTATAATTAAATAATAATAATAAAATAAATTGTAATATAAAAATAATTAAATCTTTATTTTATTTTAATAAAAATAAAAATAATTTAAAAATTAATTTTTTATGTTATCAAAATAACAGTTAAGCACGTTACATATGATTGCCATGTTAGTTTAATACCAATTAACTCTATAAATAAATCACGATTAGTTACATGATTTTTTATCCGTACATGTCATTTTATATGATGATGTGGCATTTTCTTTTTATCTATTGGTCCAATTTATAAAATTAATTGGTTATAAAATAACAAAATAATCATAAGCAGCGTACTTAACTGTCACTCCGATGATAAAAAAATTGATTTTTCGATCATTTTTATTTTAATTAAAATAAAATAAAATTTTAATAATTTTTATGTTATAAATTATTTTAGTGTTATAATTTAATTATAAATTTCAAAATTTGATAATTACTGACGTAATTAACCCTACAAAACCCCTCATTATCCATGATATATTCCCGACCTCTCCGTAATTGATACTTTAATGATGATTAAAGACGAAATTACAAGTATTTATTCAGTTGAGATTGACCGATGCAATGGGTTCGTACATAGTAAACGACGACTGCAAATGCACGATTAGGGGAGATGCTGAGCCAAGGGCAATTGCCAAATGCCAACCACTTGATATTGAAGTGGGTCCGAAGCAATTAAACCCGCATTCCGCCATATAAAGGCAAACTTGCCCCCAAAAATTTCTGTGCAATTACCAAAGTGAAACTGCATAAAAATCTCATCTTCATCTTCTCACACACCGCAAAGAAAAGTATATAGGTAAAGGGATAATTTCATTTTTTACCTTTAAACCTTTTTAAATCGACAAGTTTTACCCATACACTTATATTTTATCAATTTTTGCTATTAAGTATATAAAAAAGCTTTGAATTTATCGAAATAGAGCAAATTTATTTCTTACTTGATAGCCATGTAACATTTTTTTTTCAAATGCAAAAATGCATAATTTTTGCCATAAATTATTATTGTATAGTATATTATATTTAGAACTAATTTAGTATCATATTATTTTATAAATTTGTAAAAAGTGTGAATAATATTTTTATATTATTAAACGTTATATAGAATACTTTATAAATTTATAATAAATATTATGTTGCTTTTTTACTGTTCACTTGTCAAATATGTATAATTTTCACTAGTATATATGATATGCCGTATGTACATATAGAGTGCTAATATGATAATTTTTAATGAGTTCAAATAGTATTACTCATAAGTAATTTATTTCTCAAAAAATTATTTTCACTATTTCAAGCATGAAATGATAAGAAAGTAAAGAATAAAATCCGCTAATTTTAAAAAATTTAAGGGTTATAAAAATGAGATTATCCCATAAATTAAAGAACAAGCTTTATTTAGTGGAAGTCGCAAACAAAATCTCCCAATAATTAGTTGAAGAATACATTATTAATACAAATTGGGTCTCCTCCAATAAAATCAGACCGAAGGTTGGGGCTGAGGATCCCCTCTTCACAGACACTGCCCCCTTTCCCAACACAAAACACAACCGAGACTGTGACACAAATATATACACACACGCCCTGCGGTACAAAATGGTTGAGACTCAGCCTGATCTGTGTCCCATCTCCCTCCTCCTTGTCCCTGTCCATGTTTAAGCTTCTGGGTACTCAAAACACAGGATTAACTTAGTCAAATATTACTAGTAGCTGTAGCTGTAGTTGTAGGTAGTTCCGGCGGCGGCGGAGGATATGAATACTGGTGGTGGCGGAGGGGTTGGGGGTGGTGGGGCAGGGGGAGTGACAGGAGGGATGGGGACAGGGGTGTTGGCAACGAGGTCTCCGTTTACTATGTCTCAGTGGCAAGAACTGGAACACCAAGCTTTGATTTTTAAGTACATGGTGGCAGGTCTGCCTGTGCCACCTGATCTTGTGCTCCCCATTCAGAAAAGCTTTGACTCCATTTCTCACAGATTCTTTCATCATCCCACTGGTAAGCTCCTAAACCTACCTCTGTCTTTTATTTTGTACTACGTCACCCTCCCTCTCCTATATCTCTTTCTCTGTTGGTCTTCCGATTTATTGTTTTCATTTTTCAATCTTGATTAGATTTTTCATTCCTAGGTTGCTTGATTTGATTTGGGAATCTTTTTGTGCCTCTTTTTCTTAAGGAACAACACCATGGATTTTCTTGAATGTAAATTTTTTTTATTATTATTTTTTAGAATAAAGCTATCTTGTTCGTTGAAAAGCATTTCTTTTGCTTGCTTGTTCTTTGTGTTCTGTTTTCTATTGTGTAAGATATGGAAATGCACAAAATAAGAATTTGAAGGAAATATTGCTTCTTTTAGTGGGTTTTAAGTATGACTGAACTATTTTTTATATTTTTATTTTCTTAAACAAAGAACAGGGGTAGATGATACTGTAGAGAGTTGATTCTACGGTTGGCTTTGGATCTCCGTATACACATGGAAACACCCTTTACCACTTGAAATTGTTTCACTCTGAAATGTAGGCAAGGGAAATGGTTTAGGAATTAGCTTAATCACTTCAAACGGCTTTTTAGGGGTGAGGACTATAGATTTCTGTGCTTTTTGCAAAATTTCTAATAGAAAAGGATTAGGTGTAGTGGATTTTCGTGGTGTGGAGTTGGCCGAAATTGCTTTTCCTAATACCATTTGCTTGCCAAGGATTTATGTTCCTGTTTCCAATTTGTCAAAAGAGGGCAAGATTTTATTCTTTATTCCAAGAATTTGATAATCATGTTTCCCTTCCCCTTTCTGTGTTTTACTGGATTGTTGATATCACAATATGCTTTCAGCTGATTCTATCCCATCTCCTTAGCATTTCTCTGGTCATCGATGTGATATTTTTATCGTCTTGATGATGAAATGCAGTGTACTCCTGCTATTGTTTGTTGGTACGGTAGTCTGACATTGCTTGATAAAAAGGCTATTCCTTTCTTAGAACAGTGAACTATTAATTTACTGAGGTTTTTTGGTGCTGTGCGATTCTGCTTGCCACATAGTTTGTATCTCGTCTTGTTTTGATATTCATATTGATGGATTTGCTTGATATAGCATCACATGTTCTGTATAATTTGGCAGTGGGGTATTGCTCCTTCTATGGCAAGAAGGTTGACCCGGAGCCGGGCCGATGCAGGAGAACTGATGGCAAGAAGTGGAGGTGCTCCAAAGATGCATACCCCGACTCCAAGTATTGTGAGCGCCACATGCACCGTGGCCGCAACCGTTCAAGAAAGCCTGTGGAATCACAAACCATGTCACAGTCATCGTCTTCTGTGACATCACTGACTGTTACTGGAAGCAGCAGCACGGCTGGAAGCTTCCAGAACCTTCCATTAAATGCCTTCAGTAATCTCCAGGGCACTGGTTCTGGAACTAACCAGTCCCATTATAATATAGACTCCATTCCGTATGGAATTCCTAGCAAAGATTACAGGTATTATCCCTCATGTGAATATATATGTTTTTCTCTGCGATACACATTATTTTCCTTAATTGTTTTGGGTGAAAATTTTTTGTAGAAGGTATTTTCTGGACCTTTATCAATAGGGTAGTGGAAATTATACAAACAATTATCAAGTGTCTGACTTTTGTTAGGCTCTGGATTCTGGGCCCTTGTGTCTATGACGGCAAGGAAGTGTATCACAGGAGAATGTATTTTGACTATCAGTCTTTCTTTTCTGGTCAGTTACTATGCATATTTCATTCTATTATCTGTGTAAAAATAATGCAACAATTCTGACAGCCATTAGCAGTTGTCTTCAGCATATCATTGGGTGTAAAAGTCATCAACTGTGTTTCTTTTATGTCTAGAGGTACTTATGAGAGAGACAGACAGGGCAGGTCTCCTAGGTTTAAAGATTTATTTCTGCAAGATTGTCTGTAATTATCAGGATAAAAGGAATTGTCAGATCCTGCCTGAAATTTTGTGTTTTTATAGAAACTTCTGCAGAATTTAGTTGTTTTCTCATTAATTCATGGGCTTAAGGCCTGATTTATGCATGTGAAACATGAATATATGCTCATCGATAATTTTAGATGCTAACTTTTTTTGGTGTGGTTGTGGAGTATATTTGGAAAATAAACTTTAGTAATAAACTGTAAGCAGATCTTGTTTGTTGGGCCCATCATAGATTATCTGATAGGAATTGTATGGGTGACTCTTGAAATCTAGATGGAGATTTCAGGAACTTTTCCATTTTATATTAGGTTCAAAATTATGGGCCCTGATGTCCTTGATTACAGCTGTCGATTTCTGTTGTCTTTGCAGAGTATGTTTTTTTATTCTTTTATTCAGTCTACCATATCTACTTTCCTACTTTCTGAATTTTCTTAGGATTCTGACAAGTACTCTGAATTGCCTTGATTTGAGTATGCAAAAATAGTGGCATCTCCCCATGCAGTTTTTATTGAATTGTAAAGTAAAAAAATTATGTTTGAAGGATTTGCTGCCTGAAATATTTTGGCAGAAAGTAGGGTGCATTTCCTTTTTCTTGACTGTTTTTAAAATGACTGTATACACTGCACTCTTTAATATTTGTCTGCAACATACCATTGCTTTGTAAGCTCTTGTGGTGTCTTGCTGCCTGTTACTCCTAACATTCATCTGCTCTTTTTTCTGCCATGTGTTGCTTTTCTTTCATTAAATTCTTAATATTGCTTTTATGAATTGGGGCATGCAGAGCAGTATAACCGCTTTTTAGTGTGTCTGAAGATGCTTGACAGATGAAAACTCTGTTAAGGATGTCAATGAAATTCCACCCTTTAGTATGAAGCTTCTTTTTCATTTTCTACTTTTCCCTTTATAGCCCATAATGTCTATTAAAGCTTGTGTAGTAGGCAATCTAGAGAAAAGTAGGTATTGATTGTGTGAAATCTTTTTATTTGTCTGGTTACTAGACATGATAAAGTTTGGATAAGAGCTATATTCACTTTCTTGTCTACTGGCATGACTCCACGATCATTACTTGGGCTGCAGTTCTTATTTGGATCCTAAAGTATAATCGACCTCAATCTGCTAGTGTTTCCATTTTTTCCTTTTGTGGGGGTGGGGTGGGGTTTAGCAATGCATAAGAATAAATATCTATTTTATTATTATTATTATTATTATTATTATTATTTGTGATGGGATGGACTTCTATTTCTTCTTTTACGGGGAAGAACTTCGTGATTGATATCATACGTCTTGGACTGTGCAAAAAATTTCTCTGTGTTTGTTGATTCATTATTTCTATGGATGCAGTTTTGTTAAGTTTTACTGGTGAGAATTCCCTTAGTCCAATTCTTTGTTGTTCTCATTAATTAGGGGTATGTTGAATGCATTGAATTCCATCTGTGAAGAATCTGAAACTTGATGTGGAAACGTCATATGGTATAGGATGGATGTTTAGGACAACAGTTTGAAATTTTAATGTGCATGTTTTGCAGTTTTTTGAGCTATTTGACTACCTCTTTAGTAACATTTGTTCGGCCACATTCTCCACTCATTCCTTGATTTGATTACTACCTCTTTAGAAGGAATTTTATCTTGATAGATACTGAAACAGGTTTCTTCAAGGACTTAAGCCTGAGGTCGGTGAGCATAGTTTCTTCTCTGAAGCTTCAGGAAGCAACAGGAATCTCCAGATGGACTCGCAGCTCGATAATGCATGGCCGCTTATGCAGTCCAGAGTCTCGTCATTCACCATATCGAAGTCCACTGATAACACGATGTTGCAGAATGATTATCCGCAGCATCCATTCTTCAGTGGTGAGTATGCTACTGGAGAACCTGTGAAGCAGGGTGGTCAGTCGCTTCATCCATTCTTAGATGACTGGCCTAAAGCCCGGGACTCTTGGTCTGGCCTTGAAGAAGACAGATCCAACCCAGCCTCATTCTCTACAACCCACCTTTCAATATCCACTCCTATGGCTTCATCTGACTTGTCCACGCCAAGTTCCCGCTCACCCCACGGTGAGTTTCGAATAAAGATCTCATTTTTAAAGAAATCTGATTCATTTTTTTTTTGTCTGATTCTTGTCTCCTGATAATGTGCTGCAGATAACTGAAGGAGCAGGGCAAGAATCGATGGAGCTGTTGCTGAAAGTTATGGCAAATTGTAGCAATATTTGACAAGTGGATGGATGCTGGGAATATTTATGGTTCTGTCTGTCTGAAGTAATTTGATTTTGAAACATGATTAAACTGTTGTGGATTATCTGCACAGATGCATGTGTATTGCTATAGATTGAGAAAAGCAAATGGAAACTGCAGTTGTAGTTGTGGAATAAAACAAACTCAGGCAATGGTGGTTGAGAAAACCCAAAACAATGTGGATTTGTATGAATCAGAGGGCAACAAATTCTTTTGGCATCGCTTAGATTGTTTTGATCCTTGTCCTAGCTGTATAATAATTATTAGTGTTGGAGCATGCAAGAATCATAACCTACAAATTATATTGTAGTTGGCGTATATATGCCTAGATTTAGATTTCCGTCTGCATGCATGTGGTTGCGGTGTTGATATTTTTCTGAGCTTTGATAGTTTTTTGGTCGATCTTAAAATTTATTCCAAGTTAACTTTTTAATTTTACCGTCTCTCTCTCCTCATTTTTTTGTCCATATTTTCTTTTTCGTCTATTTTAAAATATTGTCTATTTTTTTTTCTTTTCAACGTTATGGTCAATCTATAAATTGTTATTATATTTTTATTAATTTTATTCCATCAATCGCAACTTATATTTTTCATACCATATTATTAACTATATATTATATTTTCAAAAAGATTTAATTGCGTAATTTATATTTAAGTTGGACATAAAAGTGGATAAAAATTGTGGGACAGAGATATGATGCAATATTTTTATTTATTTTAATAATTAATAATCTTTTATTCTATTTTGTATATAATTATCTAAATAAAATTTAAAATAATATTAATGCAATTGCATTATATTTCTTTATTTTAATATTAGATATTATTGTTTCAAATTAATTTATAAAAAAATATATTTTCAATATTATAAAAATAGGCATCGTTATTTTGATTTGTATTAATAATGAATGTCAATTGACAAATCGTAAGTAAAATTAAGCCGTATATATATTTATTTAAATTACGGACTATTTTTTGAACGAGAGATTTCCGTAATAAAAATAGTGTTATATTTAATATTCCAAATGTCACTCTTTCTTTTCCTCTAAATGTGGGTGGGGGCGAAGGGTGGGCATAGGGAAACGTGAGAGGAAGTGACGTCGGAAAGAAGAAGTGGGGGCAGGAGACAGCTGGAAGGTGGGGGTGGGGGGAGAGAGTCACGTGATAAGGGTAATGAAGAGAGATTAAAAGCACCGTACAAAAAATGGCGTCATTGCGTGCTACTGTCCACGTCATACAGCCGTGTCTTGGTTTGTCTCCCCAACCCCTGCCACTCAATCCATGCTGTCATCATCCTCCGCTTCCTGTCCCCCTCAACGTTCTCTGGGTCCATCCCATCTTTTGCCACCTCACTTTTCACCTACACCCTAATTATCTCTCCCACTAAAATTCAGATTCCACCCACTCATTTAGGAGTGGAGCTCCGCATACATTTGGGTGCTTATCAGGTCGGTTCACCCCACCCGATAAATTTTGTAAATTTAGACAATTTTTTTTTTTATTACATAAGCATGATCCATGTTAATGTCCATCCACTCACACTTCTATTATTTCGTATATTGGAGATGGGTGGAATATTAAGAGCTGTCATTTATTTAGAAAAGTCAATACAGCTGCCGACTGTTTTGTCAATTGAACATTTAATAAAGATATTTGCTTTGTTTGACATTTTTTTCAATTAGTTAATTTTCATGGTATTTTACCTAATGATGACATGGATAGCATATTTCTTAACATGGTTCCTATTTTAGTTAATTTTAATGATATTTTATCCAATGATGATATTTCTTAACATGTTTCCTGTCTAGTAGATTGTTGTATTATTTTCTTTCTTCTTCTTCTTTTAAAAAAAAAGCCTTTATTGGCAGATGAATTTAGAATTTGAATATAAATAGCAGAGTTGGCCCAATTTTATATACTTTTATATATTTTTATTTTTTTCATTAATTACATAATAATTTAAAATGTTTAAATATACAAAAAATAAAATTTCATAAAAATATCAAATTTTATTCGCAATACCAAATTGATTAAGCCCTCTTTTCTTCTAAATTTGGGTTGAAATTTATGTATTTATTTTTTAAGAAAGCCACAAATATTATTAATCTCAACAGAAGCAAGCAAATCAGAAATTGTAGCCCAAACTGAAACCCTTCCTAGGCCTATCTCGCCCACGGGTTTGATAAATGGGCCTAACGGGCTTTTGAATTATTAAAAATAAAAAAGAAAACCGACACATAGGCCCAGTCGTTAGAAGAAAAGCTAAAAAGTAACGGTACTGAGAAACGTTTCGGGTTCATTTTTTGTTCAGATAGAAACGTATTTTTTTTCAATTCCATGGAAGGGACGAACTCCATGCCCAGATCAACAAGAGACATTCACGATATTGTGGAGTGTGTTTGTTTCTCTGCTGTATTTTTTCAGTGTAGCTACTGAAATATGAATTAGATTCCAGATCCAATACATTCAAAAAATCTACTGACTGATAAGCTCAAATAGAAGAAAAACTACATTGAGGGAGATGGGATGTGGATTGGCGATTTACGAGGGGGTAGTGATGGTCGGGTCTCTTTGCCTTTTAGGCTGGGCCGGACTTTGGTTCTTGAACCGGAGATTATACAAAGAGTACGAAGAGAAGAGAGTGTTAGTGCAGATCATATTCAGCGTTGTTTTTTGCTTTCTCTTGCAATCTCCTACAGCTTGTCCTCTTCGAGATCATTCCTCTTCTCTCCAAAGAGTAACTCTTTTTCTCCCCCAAAGGATTTTTGTTTGTTTCGTACTTGGTATTTTATATGTTTAAGGAGTATCTCTGAGAAAATTGATTTGAAAATGGAAAATTAAGAAATATTTAGAGCTTGGAGCTTCAAAGCCAGTTATCGTTTGTTTCTGGGGCTAAGGCAACCCTTCAATTTATGACTGATAAGTGAGAAGTAGTTGTTACTTATTTTAGAGTTTCTGTTTGATTTACATGCAAAACGATAACTTCAGATGAGAAGCAAAGGAATTTGATTTTATTTTCCGCTAATACTCAGGGGGCTTCTGAAGAAAATGCTGCAAAGCTAAGTAGGTTTTCTGAAGAATTTTGCTTCTTTTTTGACTGTAGGTCGAGATGGATAAACTGGAAGCTGGATCTGTTTTGTTTGATAACGTTATTGGTGTTCATGTTGCCTTATTATCATTGCTACTTGATGCTTTGTAACAGCGGTATGTTGATTTATTTCTTTTCTTGACACTTATTTATATGCTCTAGTAACTGCTCTACACGCTACTATTTACCGCAACTGTACGGAGAACTCTCTTCTCATGCAAACATACATCATGGGATTCCCCTTCCCACTGTATCACATGCTCTCTCTGCGGTGGTAAGTGCGCATGTGGAGTTATGCCTTGCTTACTTCATATTATAAGAGAATGAGCTCCATAGTTAAGCTACCAAATAAAAACAAATTGGAGCAGAAATCCATGCACAAGATAGATGCATATGCTGTGCAATTTTAAGGAGGAGAAAGATTGTCAAGCTATCCTAATACCAATTTCTCATTATTTGGCCATCTTTACATGTTGGATATGAATATATTTTTAATAGCAATTTCTTCTGCACATCTACATGTGCTTTACACTTTTTAAATGTGTTTGGTTTCTTTCCCCCTTCTCAGTCCTAGTGGAGATGCAAGTTATGTGAAAAACTATTGCCATTTGTGTTGCTGTTTTGTTTGTTATTTAGTAGGATATCTTTGCGTTGATGCATGGTGGAAAATTCTCTCCTTTAGATGAGTTGCTATTGATTTTCATGTATACCAGTGAGGGATTTTGGTTGAGAACTTTTTTGTTAATTGCTTTACCAATTTTGTCTAAATTACGAGTTGGCCTTGTTCCAGGTGTAAGGAAGGAACGTGCTGCACTTGGAGCCATCTTATTCTTGCTGGCATTTCTTTATGCTTTTTGGCGGATGGGCATTCACTTCCCTATGCCTTCTCCTGATAAAGGTTTATATTTCTTTTCCAATATGCTCTTAGGTTCATGTCTGAATAGAAACATCTGCTGATATATTCAAATATGATATGGTTCGATTTAATTTTTTTGAATTGAACAGTGAGCGCCCTACTTTTATTTGCATGTCCCGATCCTTGCAGCCAGGATATCAGGATGTGGCCATCAATAATACACAAATGAGAATTGATCGATAAAGATTTCACATATATGAGAATGCATGGTTTGCTACGTTTCTGCATATTATCCATTCTTTGTATAGTTAAGTATGGTATGATTTAGTGCTCAATCAAATATTGGCTCCATATTTCCCATCTTGTTATGCTGTGGTCCTAATGTGAAGTGTCAACTTCGTAGATCATAATGAAGATAAGTTGGCATTCCTATACATTTTTACTGTCTTTTGCTGTTTGACCGATCCCAGTACTGTGTATTAGGTTTCTTCACCATGCCTCAGCTAGTAAGTAGAATTGGAGTCATTGGCGTGACTGTCATGGCTGTTTTATCAGGTTTTGGAGCTGTGAATTTGCCATACAGTTATTTATCCCTCTTTATCAGGTAAGTGCATGATTGATTATTGGTCTCTATTTATGAGTCCCACTTTTTTGGGCCATGCTGTTGCTTTGTGTGACTGTTGTTTTTATTCATATTCACTGCTTCAGCTTTAGAATGGCTAGGGGAGTGGTATATATATAGTGTGTGTGCTATTCTGCACCCACAAACATTCTATTAAATACACCATCAACAAAAGCACGTGGCAGTGTAAGTTGTGTTGCAATTGGTTTATTAATATCATATTAGGGAGGTCTGTAACAAAAATTATATAAACATATGTTCAAAATGAATAGATATTTGACAAAGTTACAGTACAATTGGAATTGATTTCATTCAGCATTGGCTCATAAAAATTTGCCATATTGACCATACTGAAAATAAGAATTTTTTTTTAACCCCTTTAGCTATTCTGAGTGAAAAAGATGTGGTGCTTCTTTGCCGGAATAACCGTAATGTCATTTAATTATCAGTAAATGATAAATTTAACAATTCCATGGGATGGAAAGCTGATAAAAGGGAATGGGGAGGTAGTGAGAAACATTTTGTTGCATGATATGAAGACTTACAATCTACAGATAAGACCAAAAAACAGATATGAAGACTTACAATGCAAAAGAGGACATCGTCACAGAAAATCTACAGAGATGGTAGAGGCTGTTGATTAGAGAATTGGGGCAATTTTGTAGGAGCATAATGAAGCCTCATGTATCATATTTGTGGTTGATTATCGGATGAGGGAGTTAGGCATAGTTTTGATAGTGAATTAGTAAGTTGGAAGCGGTTAAAGTAAATGCAATGAAATTGACTTATCAAATTCCTTCACCACATTTGTCATATTTCATGCTAGTATCCTGCGTCATATGATATTGACTTCCTTAAAGTTCAATCCTCTGCTTCGGCATGTGAAGAAAAAGCTTTTGAATCCAAGTTTTTGGTCTACATCAATCCTCATTTATCAATACACACTTCAATATTTTTAGGCTTTTGACTGGATCACTTGACAGCAGATTTTTTCATGTGTATTATGATTTACTTGACTATCCTAGTAGTGAATTAATTTTTATGGACACAGATCTGCTCAGATACATGCCTCTGATTCAGTGCTTGTAGGAAAAAATGATTACTAATTTCATGCAAATGCATATCTTTTGTGTGGCAGAGAAATTGAGGAATCAGAGATCAAGGCTTTAGAAAGACAATTAATGCAATCAATTGAGACTTGTATTGCAAAGAAAAAGAAAATTATTCTTTCACAAATGGAGATGGAACGAATGCAAGTGTCTGAGGAGGTTTCTTTTCATCTCAGCTTTCACCACATTTTCATTTTTTTGTGTTTTATTTTACATTCTTCTTACTGCATCTTTTTAGTCTGTGATGCTTGGTTCACTAAGATTTGGCATTCCATTTGTCAAAAGAATAATATTACCTTGCATGGACTTGTGCTTTTGATCTATGTGTTATATTATATTGACGTTATTTAGAGAAATATAAGCAAAACAATCTAATGTTTGGCAATTTGCATAAGGGAAAGGAATGCAATTGGCATCAAACTTGTATTATGGAATGCTTAAACTAGCTGATAATTTTGTTTACATGAATCTTATTCTCCACTTTGCTTGAAGTAAGGCAAGCCATTTTAACTGATTCTACTTTTGACCTTACACTTATGCTACTTGAATTCACCCATTCCTCCACATAGCACTTCTATGGTTGTTTATTGGACATGATTGGACAATCTCTGATTCAGTCAACCCTTTCTGGATTTGCCATCAATGGGTGCCTCCTCCATCTTGCTGTGAACTCGTTCATTATAGAGCTTGTTCTTCTCTATGCTCCTGAATGTCCATCTTCCCTAGATTTTGCATTGTAGTTGCCCCTTCTCAAGGACTATGGACGAGCCTTTAATTGAAGATTCATTCCTCTGAATCAGATTCAAAAAATTGAACTATAAGACAAACATGCATATGATACAGCAATTTGTTTAAAATAAAAAAAAAAAAAGTATCTTCTGAGAGAACTCAGTCCTGATCTTTTGGGAAGACATGGCAAGGTGATGAGGTGAATACCTAGTTGGATTACTAACTTGATACTTGAAAATGTGTCATTGGATAATATTAAGAAACACTAACCCTGTATAAGAAGAGGTCAAATGTGATTATTATTTCCTGGATCTATTTGTAAGCTAGGATTCTTGTACCTCTGTATAAAACCTAACATGGTTCAATACAGTGCATTGTTGGGTTTAAGATGTAAGTTTAACTTATTCCTCTAGAAATTTTCCACTCCATAGTTCTTATGTTTATTTTTTAGTCCACCAAACATTTTGCAGTTGCTGTCTATTACTATTTGGTTCATATGTTTGTTTATTTAGTCCACCAAACATTTTGCAGTTGCTGTCTATTACTGTTTTACAAGTCCCAATCCATAAATACTGTTAACGCATGATTATTCATTGCAGAAGCTAAATGCTAGATCTTTCTTTAAACGGATAGTTGGGACAGTTGTGCGAACAGTTCAAGATGATCAAAAAGAGCAAGGTCACAGTTATTACATTTTCCTTGCAAGTATAGGTTTTATTGATCTTACTTTGGGTTTCAGTGGTTTATCATTCTTCTTGGTTCTTTTGTTTACTCCCACAATTACTTTTGCTGTAGCTTTTGGTGGTAAATGAATAAAGTTGTCACCCGTTGGCATTCCTTTTGTTCTTTTGTTTTTGAAGACCTTAATTTGCAAGCTGTCTGTCATTAGCTTTGATTTTCAAAATTGACAAACATAATTTTATAGGTTCTATGGCTTTATCTTTGTGTTATTTTCAAAATGTTATTTTGTTGCTTCTTGCTGGGCATGTGATAGAGCTTTGTTTGGGTTGCATCGCAACATTTGGTTTCTATTTTGTTGTTATCTGTTTCAGTGTTTGGTGTTGTCTTCATCGATTCTTACCGATATTCTTCCACTTTTCTTTCCAGATATTCGGAACATGGAAGCAGAGGTGCAAGCTTTAGAAGAGATTTCAAAGCAACTCTTCTTGGAAATATATGAGCTTCGCCAAGCTAAGGTAGTATACCCCTTCGAAGCATATGTTATTCATTAACTCTGTGCCATTATCCTGAGGAGCTTAGAAATGATATTATTTAATATTTTGGAGGCTCATTGTAGGCTGGAGTTCCATTTTTGTTGAATGATTAAGGTGTTTGATGATTTAATGAGTAAAAACTATGACCTTAAGTTATCTAGGATGCAATGTAATAAAGTTAGACATACTAAGTCTGCCAGAATCCTTTAAATGGTGAAACTTGCCATCCTTGTGAAAGAAAAAAGCAAATGTTCCTTAGCTCCATGTCTGACAGTCTTAGCC